>CM031239.1:250290905-250305905 GCA_018340775.1 Taxus wallichiana var. yunnanensis
TGCCTTTAATGCAAGTTGATAAGCATCATCTAGGCTATGGATCCGGAGCATACTCAGCTCATCTTGTATGGTGTAACTCAACCCATTTATGTACCGTGTAGCCCTTTTTTCTTCAGACTCTCCTGTTCCACCCTGATTGATAACTTGTAAAATTCATTAGTATACTCCTCAATGCTGAGATCCTTCTGCCTTAGGTTTTGGAACCTTCGAAAAGAGTGTCGAGCATAATCTACTGAGGAAGAAACTTTTCTTTCAGCTTCTTTACCATTTTATTCGATTTTGGATCTTGCCCTTTCCATTCCTTTGTCTTTCATTTTGTAGGTGATCCCACGAGATCAATGCATGTCCAGCTAACTTAGTGCATGCAAAATAACGTTCTTCTCCTCTCGAAAGGGTTTTCCACTCAAAGAATTTTTCCATGCGATTTAACAGTCAATCAATTCCTCCTCTCCGGTCGTAACCCTCCACCATAATCGGGAACATTAATCTTGATGTCGTCATTCTTTCCCTCTAAGGCCTTGATCAATCTCTCCTCAAATGGTCTCTCATTCAAGGTTTCTTTGTCTCTCTCATTTTCTTCTTCATCTCCTCCTTCATTCATTAATGGAGTCTCTTCTTCAATATCACTATCTGGGTTTGCATCCCCATTTGCATGTCTCCTTCTAATGCGGGTAACTTCCCCGTAAGCTCTTGCAATTTGTCTGTAGCTCCTGCGTATGCCTATTCATCTGGGCATAACCTCCCCTCCGCGTCTAGCCATGGTTATATAAAATAGAGGTAAAAAAAATTACACATAAAAATGTAATATGTTACCTTAATTATTTCCGCAAGATCAAAATCCTTCTCTGATACCAATTGATGTGAATCCAGCTGCAAGAGGTTGAAATACCTCCAAAAACACACATAAACAGCTTTGCAAATAAAACCAGGAGTTTCACAATAGCTTACTTCTCATTCTGGAATTCACACTGATCTATTACATCATTACAATTCTCCTTTTATTTCAAGACTACTCTAAAACCCTAAAATGTAAAACAACTCGGATTGACCCCAAAATTTTCGTTCCAAATATGCATTCATAAATTAGGGCTCACACGAAATTTGGACTTATTCTGACAAGCACAACAAAAGTTATTAAAGTTCTAAGACCTAGACAAAAGCAGAAAAAACATTCGGAGCCAATTTTAGACCACTAGATGACGGAATCCGAGCCTGAAAACGTGCTAAAATGAGCACAACCTTGTAGGCTAAGTTGTCCCAGACATAGTACTAATGTATATCTACCACCCCTGTAAAATTTGGGGACGATCCAACGGTCGGATCAAAAGTTATGGTCTCTCGCAAGTTATGCTCCCGCATCGGATGACAAGGACAATGATGATGGGTGGAAACAATAGTGGTGATAATAATTATGGGGATGATGATGATGACAAAGAAGAAGATGAAAATGATTATATGAAAATGATTATATTCGATGGTAATGAAAATGAAAAGAAAACACTAAAGATGATGACAATTGTGACAATAATGATGATATTACTAATAATATTAATAAAATTCTAAATATAATGTTTTATTAATAATAATAATGATGATGATGATTATGAAGATGTTGAAAATGATGATAATAATGATGACAAAAATGATGGTGGTGGTAGTGATATTGGAAATAATAATGATGAGGATGATTCTAAGGAAAACGAAGATGATAATGATAGTGACAATGATTATATTGATCGTGAAAATGATGACAATGATTATTATGATGATGAAAAAGACAACACCGAAGATGATTACGATGATGACATTGATGGTGGTGGTAGCGATAGTGGTGATAATAATGATGAGGATGATGATGATGACAACTAAGATGAAATGATTGATTGTCGATCAATCATGAAAATGATGATGATGTTGATGAAAACAAAATAACATCAAGACAATGATGATTGTGACAATCACAACAACAACGATGATGACTGTTAATGATGGTGAGTAGGGATGATCTTGATGATGAAAAAGACAACGATGATGACATTGAAAACAATGATAAAGACAATGATTATGATGATGATGAAAAAGACAACACCAAAGATGATGATATTAATAATATTGTTAATAAAATTGTTATGATGATGATGAAAATAATGACAATGATTATGATGATCATGAAAATGACAACACCGAAGACAATGGTGACGGTGACAATGATGGCAATTAAGATGATATTGACCATGATATTATCGTTATGATTATCATCGTCGATATAATCATCGTTATATCAAGATCATGATTATCATCTTCACATTCATGTTATTGGCACCATCATTATTGTGTATATTTAGGGTTTAAGGTTTACATATTGTGGAATAGTTGTCATATATTTTTCATTTTCATCACTATCATACCATGTCATTGTTGTCATTATCCTCAGAATCATTATCGACACTATTAACATCACCACCATAAACATCTTTGTCATCATCATCATCGCGAGTATTAGTATTATTAGTATTATTGGTATTAATATGTGAATTTGTAAATAAATTAAATATTGCAATCATCATCATATCATGATCTTGATTATCACGATCATGGTCATTGTCATTTGTCATTATTATTATTGTGACCGTCATTATCATACATGTTTAGGTATTCATTTCCCCATCATCATAGTCATCATCATGATTATCATCGTTAGATCATGATCATGATTGTCATCTTCACATTCATGGTCATTTTCATCTTCCATCATCGTCATTATCATCACCATTTTTATAGTGCATATTTAGGATTTAAGGTTTACAAATTGTGACATATTTGTCATTTTTTCATAAATCACGCTTATCATTGTCGTCGTTTTCATCATTATCCTCATCATCATTAGCACCACCATTAACACCACCACCATCAACATCTTTGCCATCATCATCGTTGTGAATATCTTTTCTATTATTATGTGAATATTTATGTTATTATGTTAATTTGTAAATAAATGAAATATTACAATTATCATCATATCGTGATCATGATGTAAATAAGTTAAGTATTGTTTTATGAATAATGCAACTCTCATGATTTCTTACTAAGATACCTATATTTATATAAATATATGTAATACATGCTTTGAGAGGTATATATTACATATATTTATTTATTATATTTATATATAGGTTCCTTGTGAACTTCACCTCTCGGCATATTTTACATACATATAGAACATAAATCAAAACATGACATGTAAAATATGTCGAGAGGTCAAGTTCACATGAGGCACTTATATATTTATATAATATATAAATATAGGCATGCTAGTTTAGTTAGACTTTTTGCATAATCGCTTTTGTTGCCCATTCCCTTTACGTTAGTTACCATATTATGCTAAATAGCTTTTAATATATATGCATTGTTAATGAATTGCATTCGATTCCGTGCCACATTGGTATCGGATATTTACGGATCCTTTGTTTGTTGGCGTATCGAGCTTTACGAGATCCATTTGGAATTTAGCATGAAGAATTGAAAACACAACCCACTATTTTGGAAACATGTAAAGTGAATGCTTGGTTAATTATAAAGCCTACTCACCATCATTTTGAGATGTGGCGGTTGGGAGACTTGTAAAATGTGTTAGTGTGTGGATAAACGTTTACATGAAAATATACCTTTGTGAAAGTCGAGCATGTTTCTTTGTCGCACTAAATAAATCGAGTTGTCTAGTGACCTATTTCAACATGGATTTTTGATGTGAATATTGATGATGCCATCATGAGTACCAGTAGAAAAGTAATGAGCGTTTGAAGACAATTTCATTTTGTTGATTCTACTAGTTAATGCATGTTGGGAGGTTACATCTTTTACAACATTTCAATCCTGACAATTTTCACATTTTCTTTCTTTTATCATATTGATCTACGTCTCTTATAGTTTCTCAATTTTAAAATATGGTAATTTCCGTTGGGAAATCTTATGGTTTTAACTTTCGACGTGGAAGGTTAAAATACAATACAAATGTAATTGATGCATAAAAATTTGTGGGATTCCAAAGCACTTACTAATGAGAGTAAATTATCGAAGTGGAAATTAAAAGATGACAAAGAGAAATCTATTATTGGCCTTTCACTTTCAGATTCTAAGTTACATTATAGAGATTTAGAAAAATCATCCAAGGAAATTTGGGTTATGTTTAATGAGTTTTTTTAGTGCAAAAGCAATAAATGCACAATTTTAATTGAAATTGCAAATACATAGATTCAAAATGGATGATGGAATTACTATGTCCAGCCATATAAAAATATGAGGTCTCTTACTAGGAAACTTTCTAAGGTAAAAAATATTGTTGAATATCATGATGCTAAATTTTTTTATTGAATAGTCTACCATATTGATATATCAATATTGTATTTAATATTTTCCAAATACCATCACAATATCTCGCTGATATGATTGCAACACTACTCGTAGAATACAAAAGAATCCTTGTAGAAGATGAATGTATTTTGCAAAACGAAAATTCTCTTTATTCATAAATTGTTTATTAAAATTCCAATATTAACAAAAGGGACATAAAATGGAACTACCGTGCAAGAAGAAAGGTCATATAGCATGGGACTATTTATTCGAGAGAAATATGTTCTCAAAGGAAAATTCAAGCCCATTAAAGCTAATGTTGCTCGACTAGAAGATAGACCAGATATTTATTAAAATGGAGAGTCGATGTTGAGGTCGCCTTCACTTCACAATTATTTATGTGAAACATATAGTTAAACCTTCATGAAGGATGGAGGATACAAGGAGGTTGTAATAAAAGTGGCATTATTTTGTGAGTCACCTACGACAGTTCCCATCACTACAAAGGTGATGTTTTTTAGTGTGTTTTCTTTATGTTGTACATTGTGTGGTTTTATTGTGTGTCATGTATTTTTTAAATAAAATACTGAGCATTATATTCCAATTTGGTACCTCCCGATGAAAAACATCGTGAGGAGAATAATCTTGATGTAGCACTTAGTTCTTAGAAAAGGGTTTTTAAAAATCTTAGAAGCCACTTTGAAGTGTATATTTGAGACCTCCTATTAACTCCTGGTTCGTAGTCAACCAACAAACAGAAAAATATAGTAGTTTGTGGTAATCCGGGATACCACCTAAGGTGTTAGCAAAGATATATACTCTTATCATTTCCAGGTTTTTGGTAATCCTACAAAGAAAATGATGGTTTCACCAAGACTATGAAGCCACAAATATTGCATGCCACCTCAAAGGTTAACGAGTTATGCCGAGAGTGTCAAAATTTTTTTCCGTATTTTAAATAATTGGGGTCAACTATGTTGAAATATGATCTTCGAAATAATTTACTATGGGGAAATGTTAGCATAATCAGTTTTAGCAAATAGGTTTTTACATTATTTAGTTACACTATTTTGCGTAATTGTTTTTGTTCTCGATTCCTATGAGTTAGTTACCATATTATGGTAAATAGATTTATATATATATGCATTGTTATTGAATTGGATTATGATTCCGTCTCAACATTTGCAATGGCCACAAATATGGAACCTAGATTATTTTTTCCAAATTCGTGAAACTTCTACATACTAATAATTATCCTATACGGAAAACTTAAATTTACGTAAAAAACAAATTCAAGGAAATTTGTCCCATTGTTTCTAGTACACTAACATGATCGAAAAACATTGTGACACAACAACATTCATTTTATCGAGGAAATTAAAAAGTGAAGATAATAATATTGTTGGTTGTTTCGATAAGGTAAAACCTCATATTCATGATGCCATGACAACAAAAGAAGCTTTGGAAAAAATGAAAAACTTTATATGACTTGAAAATTAAGAACACAATACTTCATCTCTTGGTGAACTGTTTAACTATAAAATCCAACCAACGAGATAAAATTGAATTTTTTTAGACAAGTTACAACTTTGTGGGCATCACTTAATGCTTTGGAGGAAGAAGTAAATGACATATCACTTTTGTCAGTGTTGTTCAGAGCACATCCTCCATCATATAATATTTTTTGTGACCATATTAAATATAATTATTTAAATAACAAATTTTGAACATATAACAATTATGGTAAATAAAGATGAAGTTATTCAAACAACTATTGAAACTAAATATAATGTACTTGTTTCTAATCATAATCGAAAGAAATGGAATAAGTATATTTAACATCCTTTGAAGCAAGATGACACTCAATAAGGCCAAAAGGGCAAACAAAAACGTCCTATTCATGGTCAAAGGGGACAAAAGTTAAAGGAATATTGGTAAACAATGTTAAAAAAAGGATATTTAATTGGAATGAAGAATAAAAACCATAAATTGAAACAATTCCAACAACATAATAAAGAGGGAAAAATAATGGAATGTGGAAGAAGAAACCAAATCAAAAGGAAATATTTTGAATAGGAAGATGAATTTGATGATGATGACTTCTTGTATAATGTACGGAAAAGGAAGTGTCTAATTCTAGAAGTTATATTTGGTATGTTGAATATAGTGTAACCTCGCATATGATATGAAGAAAATATTGGTTCTTCACAATGATGACACGTCCACAAAAAATCGCATGTCTTTGGGTGGTGATACGTAATATAGTGTTAAAGGAATTAGTTAAATTTCACTTCTAATCAATAAACCCAATTCTAAAATTAAATATGTTCTCTATGCCCCTTGTCTAATGAAAATATGTTATCAGTAAGTTAATTATTAGATCACAATATTAAAATTAAATTTGATTTTACATGTGGTTAAAAGGTATTCCTAATTCAAGATGATTCATGATGCTAAAAATTATTGCAAAAGATTCAAATGTTGTTAGAATGTTTCAGTTGAATTGGTTTTCAACGATATGATAAATCCCTGGTGGCCAAGGATAAAACATCAACACAACTATGAAACATAATACTTTCTCATGTTAGTTTCTTCTATCTCGACACACTTCCTTGATATTACATTGCTAGAGATTTTCCACCTCGTAAAAAGGGTATAAATAAATCTCGAATTGTTTTGAAGGAAAATAACAATGAGCACCTATCATATATGGTTCATTTCGGACAAAGGGAAAACTTAAATTGGGGCATATGGATCTATGTGGATGAATGGTACCTAACCACTCTTGGTTCTAATACTTTATGCTATTTTTATGACATTTCAATAAAAATGTGGATATATTGTCTTCACACAAAGTAACAAGCTTTTGAAACTTTCAATGATTTCAAATCCCATGTTGAAAATTTGTTTGATAGGAGCATTAAGATAATCCGCTTAGATCAAGGAGGGAAATAAACCAACACTAACAACACTAAATTAATTTTTTTAGAAACACGTGGCATTCGTCATCAAATGACTCCTCACACTTAACATTAGAATAGTGTTGTTTAAAGGTGAAATCATAATATTATCGATATAGTGTGATGTATGATTGAATATTCATGCTTATCAAAATAATTTTTATCTACTAAACATAGTTCCCACTTTGTAGATTTTGATTGGTTTAACGACATAGGGTGTATGGTCAAAGAATAATCCATCGATTACACACCTTATAGTTTTTTTATATAAATTTAGTATGCACATTCATAAAAAATGAAGAACTAAACTTGATATGAAAACAAAACAATTACCTTCTTGACATATAGTGATGAAGCATTTGGCTATAGAGTAATGGTTCCAAAAATGATAATTATATATACTAGCATAGATGTTGAGATATTTGAGAACAAAGAAGCAAATGCTCCTTCCATGCACTCATATGATGAAAAATTAGTCCTAAAGTGAAAATAGAAACTGGTGATCACCTTGATGATGACATTGATAATGGTGAAGATGGTAAAAATCAACCACCCATAGGAACCACTCAACCTATGCCTAAGTGGCATACAAGTATTATACGAGATGTAAAATCGAGTGTTTCCCGACACATCTACCATTAGAAGGAGGATTCACAATATGGGCAAAATGAGGTCAATTTGGATTTAATGAGTAATTTTGTTGAATTTATTGAACTGTCTAAAAATTTTCAAGCACTATAGTTAAAACCTTATAAATATGATATGGATGCATAATATAACTCACTTCAAAAGAATACATGGAATATGATAGATATTCCACCTAGGAAAAAGTTGATTAGATGTAGATGGATCTTTAATAAGAAGTACAAAGAAGATGACAAGATTGATAAACACAAGGCTATACTAGTTGCCAAGGGATATTTTGAAAAATATGGTATTGACTATGAGGATACATTATTTCACGTATCAAGATAAAAACATTCGGAGTTATTTTTTCTCTATCTTTACCAAATGGATGTGAAAAGTGATAGCGAGAAGACAAAGAATGATTCAATGTATTAAATATGTATTGTGTCTTGAAAAAGCCAAATATAAAGGTTGCGGGAGGAAGGAGGACAGTTATAACTGTCCATCAACAAATACATAACAACAATGTATTAAACTAAACTAATGCTAACATTCCCCCTTAATACATTGTTTCTACATATGTACCCCCTAAACAAATCAAACTTCACCTTGCCGAGAGGCTTGGTGAGAATATCTGTAACCTAAAAATCAGTAGGGCAGTACTGGAGCTAAATTTGGTGGTTCAAGACCTGTTCATGAATGTAGTGACATTTGACCTCAATATGCTTTGTTCGTTCATGAAAAACAGGATTCTTCACAAGCTTCAACACACCTTGATTGTTGCAATGAATGATGGGAGGTTTCTCTTCAAGAATCCCTATATCTGCAAGAATGTGACGTAACCAAATCACTTCACACATAGCTCCTCATGCGGCGTGGTATTTAGCCTCAGTGGATGAGAGAGCAACAATAGTTTGCTTCTTACTAATCCATGAGATAGGTCCAGATCTGAGATGAAAAACATACCTTGAAGTGGATTTCCTATCATCAACGGATCCTACATAGTCCGAGTTTGTATATCCCTGTAAGAAGAACTGAGTGTTCTTCTGATACTCTAGACCAAATTCAACTATACCTCAAACGTATCTCAATAGATGCTTTTACGCTATCCAATGACATTTCTTTGGCTCTTGCATAAATTTAGCAAGATAGCACCACTGCAAAGCAAAGATCTGGCCTAGTATAAGTCAAGTAAATGAGACTCCCCACAAGCTGCCTAGAGTGAATGCCATCTACCTATGGTGAATCTTGAAATATAGATAACTACAAACCTTTTTCCATAGGTGTGGACATTGGTTTGCAATCGACATTCCATACTTCTCGGGAGAGTCTTGGCATATTTCACCGGGAGACGAAGATATTATTCTTCTTACGCCACATCTCTAAGCCAAGACAATAGTGAGTAGTTACAAATCGGTCATGTCGAAGATTTCTTTAGATCATTCTTTACATCATCCACAAGATTGTTAGGAATTCCCCGATCACAAGATCATCTATGTACAAAAATAGAATAGAAATTTATGTTCCTACCTTCTTGATATACAAATTTGTATCCGAGGGGCTATGAGTGAATCAATGCTTTGGAATAGGTGATCATCAATTTTATATAACATGCCCTAGGTGCTTGTTTGAGTCCATAAAGTGACTTTATCATATGACATGCCTTGTGTGGTTGATGCTCATCTACAAACCCTTCGGAGTTGGGCCATCTATACTTCTTCTTTGAGATCACCATTCAAAAAAGCACTCTTGACATCCATCTACTAAATTTTCCATCCATTTTATGCTGCCAAAGGTACTGAGACAACTCTGATGGTTTTGATCTTCACAATGGGTGCAAAGGTCTCATCATAGTAAATTCCTTCTCTTGAGCATAACCATTTGCAACAAGTTGTGCATTGTGTTTGTTGATTGAACCATTTGCCTTATATTTTGTTTTGAAAATCCATTTGCAGCGAATGGATTTCCTACTGGAGGCAGATCAACAAGCTCCCATGTTTGATTTTGAAGTAGGGAATCATATTCAGCATTCATAGCCTGTTTCCACTGTGGTTGGTCTAATGCCTCACGAACAGTGTCAAGTTCGGTGCTATCAACAACTGAACTCATGAGTGCAAAATTTACCTCATGTCTGGCTTGACTTCATGTTTTGACTCCCATAGAAGTACCTGGAAGTGAGTTTAGGTGTGCATCCCCAATAGTATTATGGACCCATTTCAGACGTTGGTACTACTGCTGCTGATGTGAAGATGTGTTTTCCAGTGTGCCTAGATCAACGAATAAGTCTCCACTCAGCTCTTCTTCTCTCTGAGAAGAATCATCTTACCCATCATTGATCTCATCATCCCGCAACCACGTTGTATTTACGTGACAGAGGAAATAAAGTAAATAAAACAAATATTGGTATGGGAAAGGAAAATCACATTGTTATGTAACGTACAGAGAGACAGATGTGCATGAATCGAATCCCTCCTTTTCATTCTCAATTTAAATTCAAAATCTTGATGTGTGAGCAATCTATGTGACAAGGTCGGTATTGGATATCCGTTATGTGGCAGGAGTCAAAGGATGACTCATCACACACCACATCTCAACTATCGTAGATTTTCTTTGTCTCGGGATCTATGAGATGATATGCCTCTGAGGTAGTACTATACCCCAAGAAAAGACATGGCAGTGTCTTTGTATCAATCTTCTTCCTTTTCTCATCTAGAACATGCATATATACAGTACAACCAAAAACTCTCAAATGATAGATAGAAGGTTTACGACCAGTCCATACCTCTTCCAATGTTATGTTCTGCAAGATCTTCGTGGGTGCCTAGTTGAGTAGATACACTTTTCTCTGGACTACTTCTTTCCAAAACTGATCGTCCAACTTGGTGGTGGAGAGCATACAACGAGCCATCTCCATGACATTCCTATTGTGTCACTCAGAAATCCCATTCTATTGGGGAGTGTAGGGTGCAGTTAGATGTTTTTGAATGCCATGTTGCTTCAGGTATGCTAAGAACTTCTTTGATACAAATTCCCCCCCTTGATCGAGTGGAGAAGAATGAGAGGCTTCCCAAACTGCCTCGTGTCTTGCTGCTAAAAGGTTTTGAAATTGTCAAACGCCTCACTCTTCTTCCGAAGGAAATATACCCACATTTTCCTTGAGTAATCATCAATGATGAGCTGGAAGTATACAAAACCTTGGAAGCTAGTTGGCGGGGGTCCGTGCAGCATTAGTGTGTACAACTTGAAGATGCTTCGTAGAATTATAAGAGCTCTGTTTGAACAGACCTCGTGTTGTTTTCCATGCAAGACATCCCGAGAAAACAAGTAAGGAATGGGAGAGTGGAGGAAGCCCTCTTACAATTTCCTGCACCGGTGATGTAGGGCCCCTGTAGAAAGATGACCATATTGAAAGTGCCATAGTGCGAGTGGACTCCACCATTGAAGCTAGAGAGCAATATTAGATGAAGTTACCGCATCCAAAGGCAAACAGACAGGACGGCCCTTCATAAATGCTCGAGCAATAACCGAGTCTCCATGGGAAATGATGCAAGACTTGACCCCTTTCTAAACAAAGAATTTGACTGCATTCGATGATTAAGAAGTTGAATCATAGACAAGAGATTTGAGGTCAAACTTGAAACATATATCTCCTTCATGAGTGTACATCTTCGTGTCCCAAGAGTAATGATGACATCACTAATCCCCACCACAATATACTCCTGATTATCTGCGATGGTGATCTGATCTCTAGTGGGCCGGTCACTCAGGGTGTGGAACAACTTCTTATTTCTAGTCATGTGTTTATTGGCACCCGAATCAATCAACCAGAAACTTTTTGACAGCTACAAAGTCTGCGAGACTAGGACAATGTCTAAATGAGTTACGTTTGGAACCTCTTCATCGGAGGAGGCATCTTGCTGAGCAGCAATATGACCCTTCTACCTCTGATTACGAGCATGCCATTAGGATTTCTTGGAATATCCTTGGCTAGAAGTTCTCTCTTCACCAGAGTTGCCATGCTTGCAACCATTGTAATAACAGTTCGTAGTCGTGTGCATATTTGTGGAGCAAATGTGGCACCATCAATCTACCTTGTTGTTCTGCTACTTCTGGGGTGGCCGCTATGGTGGCCACTGAGAAGATTGTTGTTTTGGATACTTCTTCTGATTCTGGGGGGCTGACTTCCCTTTCCGAGGCTGTTACTATGCTTTTGCCTTGTGATGACAGCCTTATCTTCAAAGGCTTCTTGAACATTCTAAATGGCTTCTTCCTATTGGAGATAATTCACTAGTTTAAAAAAACTCACCTCCTATTGATAGATGGTCAACGTGGTGACCATTATCCAAAACTGGGAAGGAAGAGCTCGCAAGGTGAGTAGGACTAGCAACTTGTTGTCCACCAGTTCACCGAGAGCAAAACGTTCTACGCGTAACTTGGCCACATGTTGTAAGAAGGCTTTGAATGATTCACCATCATGCATACTCATTGTGTGAAGCTTTGTCTGAAGATGCAGCATCGTCGTCATATTCTTGGATTCATAGATGGTACACAACGTGGCCCATGCTTTATAAAGGAAGTGGTTGCTTCCCGGATGTGAGGTTGAACCTCATCGAAAGGCTCAGTGTTGAGCATTAATGCTTTTGGATTGTCCTTTTCATACTTAGCCAACATATTAGCGTCTATGGGAGGGGCATTTGTATCAAAAATGATCCCCCAAATATCTTCAAACTGAAGAATCATTTGCATCTTGGTTTTCCATGCGGCAAAATTTGGCCCTTTCAAGATTTGGGCATCAGATAGCAATATTTTTGGAGCAGACATTGGTGGGTGTTGCACACTACACTTGTCGCTCTAGGATTCTGACCAACGTAGGATTATGCTCTACTTCAGATATGTAGCCAAATGCTAGACAAAACTAGTTGCAATGCACACCACATCCACATGTTCCAACGCTAATAATCAACAAGTCTTCAAATCACCACATAATTCTTTTTTTCACGAAAAAGAAATAGTGTGATTTTTCTGCTTTCAGGAAAACTACAAAGAATAACTTTTTCTTTGCTTCCAACACAGCAACAGATCACCGCACACTAACATCCACTTCTCCAAAGACATGTCCAGTCAAATTTCCATGTAGAAATAGAGTTGTGATTTCTCCTTCAGGAAGGTCTCCTATACACAGGTCGTCAATCACTGGATAAACTTCCACGCAGCCCTCCCTCGTGTTGATTCGTAGTCTTAATGCGCTTCAAAATATTTAAAATAGCCACTCAGCCACGTAATACCAAACTCCAAATCAACCACCACATTTCAGAAAACATCTAAGCAAATTCTTCACACCAAGGAATTTTGGAAGCTCTGATACCAATGATAATAGAAGACAAAGAATGATTCAATGTATTCAATGTGTATTGTGTCTTGAGCAAAGCCAAATACAAAGGTTGCGGGAGGAAGGAGAACATTTATAACTGTCCTTCAACAAATACATAACAACAATGTATTAAACTAAACTAATGCTAACGAAAGTACCTTTCTTAATGGTCACTTATAGGAACAAGTTGACATAACTCAGCCAAAAGATTTTTTCATACCAGGTAAAGAGGAAATTGTATGTAAACTTATAATATCATTTTATGGTATAAATAAATCTCCCAAGCCATGGTAAATCAAAATCGACGATCCTATTCTTCATCATGGATTCAACATGGATCCATACGATCCTAATGTCTATTTAAAATGGTAAGGGGGAGAGATAGTGATCATTTTATTATATTTTTAAGATCTAGTCATCACTAGAGGATCAATGAGGATGATTGAGTAAGAAAATAAATATATAACACAATCATTCAACATAACCAATATCAGGCTTTTGTATTATTTTCTTAGACTTGAAGTTTGGAATAAAGAAAATTTTATATTTGTATCATAGTTGAAATGCATGAAGATAATGCTTGAGATGTTTAATATGATTGAGTGTAAGAAAATTTACACTCATGTGGAGGCACGACTTCAATTTTCTTGAAAATATCATCACCATAAGTAAATAAAACTCTCTATTGGTAATTGATAAAGAGTATCATTCACTTTACTTATACTATGTTAGACATCAGCTATGTAGTCAACTATCTTTCTTGGTTCATGCAAGAATCCATTGTTAGTAATTGGAAATTAAAAAATTGGATATTGAGGTACATCAAAGGAACTACAGACTATGTCCTAACATACATGAAGAATGATAACTTCTTGTTGAGAGGGTAATAAGATTTAGATCAGGTAGAAAACATAGATGACAAAAATCCAATTCATGATTTCTATTTTAATTGGAATCTAGAATGCTATCATGAGGGAGTAAGAATTACTATGTTATTTCAAGGTCCTCCCCATAATCAGAATATTGTGCAAGTAGGTGGATCTATTTTTGAAGTGATATGGCTCCAAATTACACATGAAGGATTGGGAGTACCACAAAAAGATCGAACTATTTTACATGTTAATAAAAATGAGTATTGAAACTAGTTCGGGATGGAATTTTTCATTAGAAAACAAAACACATTGAGGTGTAACTACATTTCCTTCACGAACATGTAATTACCAACAATAGTCAAATCTAGTATTGCTCAATAAATATGCATCATGAATATGTCTTTAGAAAGTCACTTGCTCGAGATAGATTTGAGTGATTTGGAAAATTTCTATCCTATTCACTTGATACCCTTCTCAATTAATGAGGGAATGTTAGGTTATTATACCTAGTTTAATTCATCATGATGGTATAATTAAATTATGTAATAAGTTAAAGTAATTTATTTGTATTACTTGAACTTAAGTTTCTAGTTGTATTTAGTTGTTAACTTAGTGATTATTTTTACACCAATATTTATGGGAATTTTATAGATTGTGTGTTCCGGTATATTTCCCTATTGTAGCTTCTAGTGGAAGTTAGGAGAAATTTTTATTTATTTTTGTTCTTAGAATAGTTTTAATCATTCTATTATTCATGGATTGGATAAGAGTTGTATAATGCCTATATACATTGAAACTCTCTCTATTATTATTAAAGTGA
>CM031239.1:250910905-251065905 GCA_018340775.1 Taxus wallichiana var. yunnanensis
TGAACTATAGCATTTCCCAAGTGAGGTATAGTTAGGAGATGGTATAGGAGTGTGTTGTGGTGGGTCTATATGAGAAAAAGGATGTGGAGGAAGAATTTACCATGATGGTGCTAGCTACATTCTTAGATTCATCGGCATGTGTGGAGGACTTGGTGAATTCAAGTTTGGGATTATTTGATCGAAGTTTGACTTGGTATTTCTTAAGCGAATGAAGTTAAAGTTTACAAGCCATGGTAAATTATTCCTCAAAGGTTTGAAATTATTATATTTGATGAGTAGATGATATACACTTTGCACAAGAACATTGAAAGAGTTCAATAAGTTAAGTTTGTAGAAGGGAGAATTATAGTTGGTTAATTATGTCACACCATCATGTGACAAAATATTTGATAGACTCATCATCATAATATATAATAGCATCAAAGTATCGATAGTGATGTTAAGCACAATTTAGGTGAAGGAGAATAATGAATTTTGGGTAGTTTTGTTAGATCGGTCCAACACAGCCCAACTAATGAAATGGGAATGTCAAAGCTTGAGGTCATGAGCGTAGCCAACAAGGTAGCATGAGTGTCTAAAGGAATGAATATTTTGTTGGGGATCCCCATTGCTATTTAGATAACTTTAGTAGCTCCCAATGAGGAGGATAAAGATTCATTCAAAAAAATGGATTGATAATTTCATTGCAGATTTTTCATCGAGAATGTGGTTTTAGATCCCAATGTAGCGGGTTCAAGTGTATCCAATAAACTCAATATTGTATGCATATGATCGTTAGATAAATGGGGTTGAGAAGTTAAAGGATGAGATATTGATGCATATGAATTGGATGGGTTAGGTTGTTCATATGTGTGGGGTGAGTAGGTGTTTTAGGAAGTATTTGATAAAGGGTATGTAGTTAGATCATTGCTATTAAATGGTTTGTGATAAAGGTTATTGTTAAGAGATGGGGATATTAGATTGATCTGGTATGGGATTAGTTGGAATGTAAGTGATGGGTGGTTGGGATACTGTTGACAATTTTTACACTCATTCAAAAATGGGCAACTCAAAACTTCGTTACAATGGATGGAATTGGTGAAGTGACCCTAAGATAGGGAGATTCTTTCAATTAAATGTAATTTTCAGCTATTTGTGCTGTTACAAAACGTAACATATCACATAGTCTGTAATTTCATGATTGTCTTTAGCAAAAGAACACAAATCCCTGAAGGACAGATGTGTAATCTTGATGAAGACTGAAAATATAGAATAGATGAAGTGTTAGGTTTTGGAACAACAATCATAGTTGTAGATTATAGTAGTCAAAGTTCATTGCTAAAGTTACAAGTATTTTAAAGTTCTTTCCTTCATGATTAATACATTCAATTATGTTATTGAGTTGTTTAATTCATTATACAATCCATATACAAAGCTGAAATGTAAAAAGAAATACACAACTCAATTTTAGAATTCAATGTTTTATTCATAAGGAATTTCAAATGTTCCCACATAACTCATGGGATGTAATTCAAAATTAAATTACAACTAATGAAGTAAGAGGTACATATGCATGAAAAATAAAGTAAAGGAGTATGAAATAACCCATCATTGCCTTAGGTTTATTTCATTTCGGTTGATTAATTTATAGCTCCATCTTTTCTCCATCTTCATCCTTGCTTCTTAGCAATGGAATTGTACCTAAAAACAAGAAAAGGAAATATTGTCAATCACGAGCTTAGGGTTGATTCATATTCCTATACTATCAAATTTCATGCAAGTGGATCTCCTAGCATCAGGAGGTATAAGTTACATGAAGATCAAAGGCATAACTAATAAAAGTAATATTCTGTAACAACATACATGACTCATTCACTCAGAAAGAACCAAAGAGAAAAATATGGAATAAAAGAGAGGCCAAAAAGCCTAATGTTTTCTAACTAGTTTATCTAAATGTGTAGGTACAAGTAAGAAGAAAGAAGTGTTGCATTCTATAAATTGAATCAGAAAAGTACATTTATTTCAGTTCAAACTAAAGGCTAAAGTATACAAAGATATGCTTGTACTAATTGATAAAAGAAATGCAAGTTTAGTGCTGTAATTTCTAACAACTGGAATAAGAGAAATTATAAGTTGAAACAAAATGGAAAAGGGAATCTGAGAAAAATTTGATAGGGCTTTGCCATGTAAAATGGACATTTTACATATTTCCATCATGTTATTTCAAACTAATACATGCTTGAAAGTTGTAGATAAATCAAATAGTAATACAAAAAGGAGATAATGCATGGTATAGTCAAAGATACAGATTCAGATAAGTACAAGTTACTTCATGATACAATACAACTAAGGAATTACATAGTGCACATTCAAAATCAGTAGCAAATGGCACAAGCAGAGAAGAATACCAAACTAAATTGTAAAACAAGACAAATTGAAAGGATTTTTATATTCCATATTTTATGAATCTAGCCAAGGACAACATGCAATGTGACACAAACAATTTTTCAGTTTGCAAATCAGATTTCAAAGATCATGAACTCAGAACAGCCATACAACACAAGAGTTCTTTATATGGTACAAATTGCATGCTTAAATTTTTTTATACCATAAATGGTTACAACATCAACTGGATCAACATGTACTAAAACTCAAAACCTACAAGAACAAGAGGGCTTACAGATTTGATTAAAGTGCAGCAAGTAGTAATAGCCCCAAAAGTAAAATGATTATAACAATTTTCAATGAGTATACGAGAAATAGAAGTAGTACAACTTTATGGGTAGAGAAATTGTAACAGAGAAAACCATTTCACACAAGAACTCAAGCCATAGTGGTTTGCAAAATCCTCATTTGCTTTCCAAGGACATGATACAAATGCATCAAATTCTCTATACAGTGTGAGTAACAGATTGAAAGAGGTTCAAGATCAATTCATTCAACTCACTAGTTCATTTTCAAAGGAAATCAACAACTCGA
This sequence comes from Taxus wallichiana var. yunnanensis, assembly GCA_018340775.1. NCBI lineage: Eukaryota > Viridiplantae > Streptophyta > Pinopsida > Cupressales > Taxaceae > Taxus > Taxus wallichiana. Next base: position 250,913,864 of record CM031239.1, read on the forward strand.
TCTAGAATACAATGGAGTAAGTATGAAGTGAAAAGAAATCAGATTCAAAGAAAATATTCAAAGTATAATGCATCTTAGAACATCTCTAAGTTACAAGTAAGCTACAGGTGTTTACAGATGAACATATAGTCATTAGACAAAGAAGGAAGTATAAATTACAGATGGAAACAACAAATAATGATACTATTTTCAAGTGTTTCAGACTGAAACAAACTACATTATTAAAAAATTACAAAGCTTAAAAGGTACATTGATTTGTAGATCATGAATATTTTAAATCATAGTACCATTGGACTATCAGTTTACCAACTTGACAGATGGAAGCATTGATTCAGAATACAAAAGGATCAAAATTTCTTAGTCTTCTCAAAATTATCAAGGGTTCAATCATCTAAATTTATGCATTAAACACCAAGTAGAGATTTGAAAGGGAGAAGCCTTCTCAACCTTGAATCAAGCATGTTAGCATAGACAAAGATCAAATTTAAGCTCATTATGCTCAAGCAGAATGAAAAAGGGTTTCCAGACAACAATCAGGTCATGATTCAGATATCACAAGATCAACGTTATTGGTGAAAGAAGTAAAGAATATTCAGATATAGAGTTTCGAGTATCAGTTTAAGAGATCAAAATAAATCACATAGCTAAAGCTATACATTGATAATAGAAAAATATGATGCACATTCTGAACTCCAATTTCTGAGCAATACACAACAGTTAAGCTTTGATAAGAAACACAATCAAGCTTCAATAATGGTAAGCACATATTTTAGCTACTCGGTTTTCTATAATAGTGATTCAAGTATCGCTCATTGCATACATGGAAGCCAAAGAAAAGGAGCCAAAATATTCTATGATACAGAAATGACAGCCTTTAGGGAAGAAACAAGTTGAAACCCCTGAGCTAAAATCCAATGTGCAAAAAAATCTCTCCTCGCATACAAATTAGAACTTCTAGGATACAAATGCTTGGAAAAACCAAAACACGGAGAAATGGAAAAATCAAAAAGCCTATTCGAGTCATAGAAACAACATCAAAAGCATAGATTTCTTCAACAATGTCGGCCATAAAATTAAAATCAGAAAAAATCTTATACTAGTAACCAGTGGAATCCCAGATTTTATGGCCATCCAGGTAAAATCAAACCCAATGGTAGAGGCTCTAATCAAAATAGAGATCTCACAGAAAGAAGAAGTATATTAGATCCGCATGTTGAGGAACCAAATAATTCACAACAATCAAGCTTGAAATGACAGAAAACCATCACAGATCCAAGATGCTTGAGCCGTATGATGGGTAAAATTAGAATCTCTATTTCAATGATAAAACCCTCACCAAAATAGAAAATGTGAAGGGTCGGTTCAAGACAGAGGTACCTCTAACTCGTGTAGAATGATCAAAGGGAAGAAAAAGAATTTTGCATCGATTTCAAACAATCTCAAACCCACAGAGAACCACATAACGATTTTTGTAGGTTTTGAGCTCGAAATCGTAGAGAAATGGAAATCCCAGGAAAGTTTTCCAAGGATTCACCCTCCAAATTAGTGATGCACAAGAAATGATAAAATTTTAAGTTATAAATAAGAATGTTCATGACTTAACCACATTCAAATCCAACTCAACCTGGGTAGATGATCAATGGTACCAAATTAACCGTGTAAAATTGATGATATCAGATGATAACCCAAACCAACCACCAAGCTATAGATCCACGGTGGAGATGATCACAGTAACAAATATCAACGAACTTGAAGTAATCATATATTCATGTAGCTCATAATCAATGCAACGCATATGATCATAGGATTGATGATGCAAGATCATCAAGGACAAAGATCAATGGCCACCATTCAATCACTAGGATCAAATAAAATACACACCCTAACCATGGACCAAAAGATCAATGATAAAAATCAAGTAAGTACCAGAATCAACGACCGACGTTTGATTTATTTTATCAATGCAGACCCAGGGTCACAGTCAACTCAACCTAAGTTAGTAATGCCACCAAAAAAAGTGAAGGGGTGAGTCACCGTGGGAGGGGGGCCATGCCATATCATTTTAAAATCATTGCATTTGACCTTGGTTAAGGTCTTATAAAACCAAAATAATCAAATACCGACAGTATGTACAATGAAATGATATCCAAAAGGTGGCTGAGCATATGATATGGAAAATTTTAAAAATTCCCTCATGTTATCCTAAGTCATAATTTTATACCAAACAAGGCCAAGGAGTGGTCAGTTCAAAACAAAGGGTCAATGCAACGTGAGGAAGGGGCTGAATTATATGCCATAAAGTAGTCGATCAAAAAAATAATCAATCAATGATTATTATATATGCCATGCAAATCAAAAGGGGTCCCATGACCTACCTTTTCACAAAGGTACCATCATTGTTTGAATAAAGTAACATAGGTAAATAAGACCTTATCATATATCAGAATAAACCAAGAGATAGGTCATATATGCCAAGTTCAATGGAGACCCCTATGAAGTCAAGGAGTGAAATTCTTCATGTGACCATAAGAAGACAAAACAAATGTCTACATCAGAACCAAAGGTGGTCCCCATCAAGATAGATACATGGGTGAATATTTTGCCAAGTATTGCTAATTCAAGATTTATTTTTGCTCACACACAGGGACATATTATTTTGCATGTACATCCAAGGGGGCAAGTGGATCAAAATTATAGATGTCACATCAAACACTAGAAGATAGAGATTGCATGCATTGGAGAAGACTTTCTCATCAAGAAAAGTTTATTATTAGCCAATTATTCACCCAACTTTATTAAAAATAGAAACAGTCAATAGCAGTTTGAGTGAGTTGTATTTTTGTAAACAAGGATATTAATGCCTCATTGTATTAGCATGCTTATTTTTATTCCTTTATTTATTCATGATAAAGGATAAAAATAGGATGCATGGGAGAGTACAATTTTTAGTCTATTTTTAGGAAGGGTGGGATGAAAATTTTTACTATATATTGTGTGCATTGGCAAAGCACAAAGGAGGAATTTTGGACACATGAGTGCTAAAGCAGTTTTTGCAAGTTTTTCCTCTTTGAATGAGAAGTATATGTTAGTGAAAATCACAACACCCCCAAATGGCCTGGTTGTGAGTGGGGCATTTAGTGTGATTTTATAACATTGGACCATCTCTCAAGCTATGGGACTTGAAAAAATTGAGATGGACCTCTAGAGAAGGTTGGTTCCTACTTCCGAATCTACCTGCCACAAGCTACTCCAGTGCAGGCAGAGATAACCTATCCTAATCTAACTATTCCAAGGGGACAGAGAGAGAGAGAGATATGGTGAAAGAGAGCCTACACTAAGCGGTGATACAACAGAAAAGGAAGTGGATGATCACATATATAACTCCCTAAAGTGCAGAGAGGTGAGGAGATGAGAGGGTGGACCAGATGTACCACGGACAGAGATATATTTCACACAAAACACCACTTCAAAACCATTAAGAACAACACCCAAAACCTGTAATGGACATCGAGTATGCACATTACACCTTGTAATGATGAGAGGTATGAAGAGACAACAAAATAAACACAGATGGATAGAAGCATCATGAAACATATTTTATTTCTTCAAATGTTACAAGGTACATCATCGGTGGGAAAGGGGAAATAAAATTCCATTACAAAGCTATGATAAAAGGATTAGACTGCATTCTACCCTAAGGAAGAAAGAGAGAGGGGGAGGGAGGGAAAAGATGAACAAGCTGTTTGAGAATGCCCCTCCTTTACAATACATAGACGATTGATAGAGAAAGAGAGAGGGAAAATTGAACTCTATATCAACAACCCTTACAATGCATTGAATTCCACATGCAACAATGATGGGATTTACTTTAAAACCCATGCCTTCATCGTTTTCCCCTTATTGGGCAAGAAAAAGGCCCATTCATCATCATGGTGGAAGGTGAGAGACTTGACAGCCCCCAAAATTAGTGGGCCAAAACATTAATGGAGGCAGGTGAGAAGCAAGTGCTAAGATCTTTCCAAAAGTCCTCGCCCATCCAAATTTGAGTTTTCAATCAAAAGATATGATTGTTTGAGGATCAGAATCATAGGTGCGCAATATTTACAGAGTCTGTTCATACAAGGTCCACGTGGCAGCCTCATGCATTTTGAAGATTCAGCCCCTACCTTTCACTTCTAAAATTGTGCCAGATTGACATGTGGTAGCTTCCATGGGCTCCTTGCTTTCCTTCAAGTTCTACTAGAGTTAGCGGAGACACCGTGTATGACCCAAGACACGTGGAGGCTTTACGCTCATTTGAAAACTGCCCCCGATTTTACTTTTGAAGTTGCACGAGATAAGACACATGGAGGCCTCCACAAGCTATTGGAATTTTCAATGGCTGATCTTACCTCTTTCGGACTCGACCATGTGGAAGGTTGGAATACGATTGCGAACCCTGTCTTTTGGGCCATGTCTTAGAAATTATGCCAAAGAGACACGTGGCTCTTTCCACGGCTCTTCCTATTTCTTTGTGTTTTGGCTAAGTCCCTTTTGTTTGGTAGAGGACTTATGTTAGACCCTAGACACATGGAGTCTCATTGTGCATTTGGGAACCTAATCTGAGTTTTACTTTTGAAATTACGCCATGCAGACATGTGGCTCCTTCTACTAGCCCGACTATGCTCGAGACTTTTCAATGATCACTTCGCCTTTTTAGCTCTGGACATGTGGAGGGACAACACTTGCTTGAGTCTCTACTTTGGATTGCACCTTCAAATTTGCATTGAAGTGACATGTGTTGTCATCCACTAGTTCTTTATACTTATCCGATTCGGGCCTCAATTCATTTGACTTCTATTTGACCCAAGACATGTGGAGATTCTCCGCATGTTTTGAAACCTGCACTTGGATTGACCTTTGAATACACGCTAAAGAGACATGTCGAGGCTTCCGCCGTGACACCCTTAAACTTAGTCATTTTAAAAGGTCAACTCGTCCCTATTCGGACCTAGGATATGTGGAAACCCCGTGCTCATTTGGATACCCTCTCCGAATTTTAGCTTTGAAGTTAAGCCAAGTTGACACATGGCGCCTTTTGCTGGTCTTCTTATACTTAGTCAATTTAGGCCCGCTCTGTCCCTTTTGTTCACTCGGCCGGTTGGTGAGCTCGCGCTGCTTGAGGATCCACCCTCGATTTGATCTTTGAAATGTGCTGAATCGACATGTGGCACCCTCTGTTGACTCTACCTCATTTTGACTTTTCAACCTGTCGACTCTTTCTATTTTTGGACCTGGGACACATGGAAGCTTAGTGCTTATTTGCAGTCTCTACTTTGGGTTCTTTACTTGGAGTTGCACTGATGAGACACATGGCACTCTCAGTGTCTCTATGACTTTTAAATGGCCGATGAGACCCCACAGGATTGCGGGCCCACACTTGAAAATTGCACCATTTGTGAAAAGGTAAAAAAGTTTCAAAGTGCCCCTCGACCCGCTTTTAGAATTGGGAAAAATTTCCTCCTAGGCCCCACAGACCCAACTTTGGAAAAGTCATCCTCGGGCATGCCACCCCGCATTTTCCCATTTTTGGGTGAAAAGACATCTTTGGGCACATTGCCCCACTTTTTGACTTTGCAAAAAGTAATCCTTCTCAAGCCTACTGACACTGTAATTATAGTTGTATTTTGCAAAAGTACAAAATGTCTCCTACCACCCCTGCTAGTCCACAATTCTCATGGGAGAAAAGTCTTCCCTAGGCCCATTGGCCCACTTTTGGAAAAAAATCCTTCCTGGGCCCACGAGCCCATAACTTGAAAAATACGAAAAGTTAGAAGGACTTCTTTATATCGCTAGAAAGGGGAAGAAATTTCCTATATGATGGAAATGCTTTTAAGGGGACCTTAAGAGCTTAAAATATGTGAAAATTTAGATTGAAGCACAAAAAGGGGAAAATGGTGTCGATTAACCCAAAATACGTGTGAGATTATTTTTGTCAAAAGTATATCCTTCCATTCCAATAATTTTTAGTCTTGTGTATGTCTTATTAATCCTTTTTCAATTCCAAATTCCTTGGTTAATCGTCCTACCCTGTTAAAAATTTAGTATTTTTTGCATGATATTAGTGTGTATGTGTAACCTAACAATCTACATTGTGAATTTTCCTCAATACATCAAGTTTATGGCTTAATATTCTGCTAAAAATTTTGGTTTGTGCATCCAAAATAAATTCTCAAATATTTGTGCATGCTTTTAGTCAAATCCCTCAACAATTTTGGCGTATCATGACAATTCTCAATTCATTTGATCATCTTATTACCCTCAAAACCCCCAAAATAAAATGAGTTTAGGATACATCAAGAAGGAACCGACCTTGACATCTGGAGACTCACCTTAGCAATAGGTATACCTACGAGTTGAGGTGTTTCCATTATATCTATGAAAGAGAGAGATCCAGAGAAATATTAGAACACCTGCAACCATCTCTCTACAAGGTGCACTTTCGAGAGATAAATTTTTTTGGCATGCCCAGTGGGACCACGAATCAGATCTACGAGAAGATTTTATAAATTTACAGCAAATTTACAATAAGAAAGGTTACTTTTCGAACAACAAGCTGCAACAATTTATTCTAAAGATTAAAATATTTATTTGGTGACTTTGTAAGGTTGATTTCATACCATTTTTACAGCATGTTCCATGCCTAAAGTGACTACAAGATCATCGGTAAGAGGAATTACTTCTAATTTTATTTATTTACCTTTGAATTCTGTAAGAAGAAGAAGAGTTGGTAACACCCTACCTTATAATAGGCCTGGTTTTAACAACCCTCCTCCTCTTAATCCTCCTTCACCATGTATCAATTTCTTTGTTTAGATCCTAGTTTTTCCAATGGCTATTCAACCACCTAGGAATATTTTGACCTTTACTTATGGAAGCCCATTAGTAATTCTAGTCTATCATGATATCCCCAATGCTGCCATTAAAAGTTTACCTACCTTCACTGGTGAAAATCAGGTTACACCTACAAAACATATCAAATAGTTTGCAGTGCTATGTGCAATCCATAATATAACACATGAAGATGTAGTATTGAGACTTCTACTTGTATCCTTTAAAAGGTAAGCCTTGCAATGGTATAGAAATTTAGAGATTGGAAGTATAAGAACTTGGGATAAGTTAGCTATTAAATTTATCAAATAATTTCAAGATAACACAGATCATTTATCTCTCATAGAACAAATGTCTACAATTAAAAGATCCCCTCATGAATTTATGGCCATTTTTAATATCCATTTTTCTTGAATATGGGAAAGCATTCAAGCAAGTGTCAAGCCTCAAGTTAACCATGTTTTTCTATACTACCTTAGAGCCTTAAGATATGATATTTCAACTATGATTCAGTCCATGGGAGGTGACACTCTCCCGATAGCTTATGATATTGCTATAAAAGCTAAAACAAATCTTATTCAAGCCGAAAAGTTAGCACCAAGGCCTTCAATGCCTTTTTAGTAGACTTGACACCTATCCCACAACCTATCACCATTATAGAACCTTATATTGCAGCCCCATTAGATGATGTGTTTAAATATTTGCATACTATGGGAAACAAGATAAATTTGATTGAAAATAGACTCACATTACCTAGCAGGCCTTATCAGGCTCCTTATCAGCAAAACCAACAAAATAGGTAGCCTTATCAACAAAATCAGAATTATAGACAACCATATTAGTAGAGGTAGTTTTACCAAAAGGCTCCTAGTTCATCCAAAGTGCTTTATTCCTAGTTAATATGGCTACATAAGAATGGTGTCAACCTTGTAATCAACCTCATTTAGTTGCAATTTTCCCAAATGCTTTCCTAAATATAAGTCATGTTGCACAAACTACATCTTAGAAATTGTTCATGCCTCAAATGGAGGGTGGGAAATAAGAAACTCATGTTGAGAAAACACTTGAATAGAACTTGGTTAGTTTTAGTGAAGTTGATTTTATTGCAGTTACAACTAGAGTTCAGAAAATTTCTACGAGAGGGGAAACAACAAAAAGGCCCATTCTTCCCATAGTCTTTGATAAAACAGCTGCAGTCAAGAAACAACCACTTGTACTTTTGTTCCTTAGAAAACAGAAAGTGTTCCAATCCAAAAGGACCAACCAAAGTCATTACAACCTGATCCAAGAAGACTTTTCATACCTCAGATCTCAAAGGATGTAGAAGCAGAGTTAGTCTTTGCTAAAGCCTATGCTAAAATAGTAGAATCTATTTCCAAAACGGTTGTTTATTTTAACATTGTCGATATAATGAAAAATCATAATGTTAATATCTAAATGTGGGATTCCCTAAGTATTCTAAGATAGCAAGAACTTCTTTCTCATGAACTTGCTAAGATGTAGATTTCTTCAAAAACAATGAGAAAAAGAAGTTAGGAAAACATAGATGGTCCTTAGAACAATGGAGCAGAACCACATCAAAGAAGTTAAATGGATTGTTCAAAAGGTCTTAAATGCTCATGATATTAAGAAACCACAACCTTTTTATTTTCTCTAATTATTGGAGAGCATCTTGTTCATAATCGCATGATTAACATTGGTGCAAGTAGCACGGTTATGCCAAAAGCAATTCTAGAAAAGTTGGGCCTCGAGTATAAGCCTACGAGAGAAGAGCATGCTACAACTTGATTGGATTAACTAATAAAGATGGTGTCATTAGAAATATGGAGGTAACATTACATGTTTGTCTAAACATTTCTATTTTGTTAGATGTTACTATTGTAGATTTACCTCCTTACTTTGCTTTATGCTTATCGATAATTTTCACAACAAAAATAGAAGGTTATCTCTCTTCAGATTGGTCCTTTTTGTTCTTTACTACATGTTATGGGACCAAAGTTACTATCAATTTTGAACCGTTGGCTAGATTTCATATCGAGCCTCATGCTTCTAATGCATTAGCCAATTATGTAGCCATAAACCCATCGATTTAGATAATACAACTCATATTTCAACACTAGATGATGTTTCTAATCTATTCATGGATAAAAAGATGCATGAAGAACATTCTCATGATCCTTTCAAAGAATTTTAAGAACATTTTTTTGGTGTGTATTTCCTGCATGAGGAAAACATACCAATTCCTTTTCTTGTCCAAAATAGAAAATGCAATAGAAGGGATTTGGAAGCTTCATTTTTATGGAGCTAAGAACAAGAAAGGAAAGCAACAAGTTTGATACTCACTTCCCCAGGAATGAAAATTATTTCTTAGCTTTGAGTCTCCAATTTTCATGTACTTGTAATGTAGTTGAATATGAAGCATTAATTCATGGCTTACTTTGGGCCATGAAGAGAGGTATTAGCATGTTATAGATTTTTGGTGATTCTGAGTTGGTTATCAATCAAGTAAGAAATTTCAATGTTTGTAAGAATCCATTAAATGATTCTTATAGACATAAAGTTTCAAACTTAATGGAATATTTTGATGTTATTAATATCCAGTCCATTCCAAGAATAGAAAAAAAGCCCATGCAGATAGACTTACAACAATTGGTGCTAGTTTTGAAGTGCTCGAAAAAATTAAAAACAAAGAGATTCAACCTCAGATGAAGCTAATGGTCAGGCATTTTATACTTGATAATGATTTGAATTGGTAGGTTTTTGAAAATGATGAATAGATTTCTAGGTTTTTGTAGCAAGAAGCTGAATTTTCTGCGGTAAATTGGGAGAAATTGTAGAAATTATATGGTGACCAGATTGTTCAATTGAAGACCAATAAACTACCTTAATGGTTAGTCACATTGGAAGAATCTTTGGCATCGACGATCAGTTAAGGAAAGATAAAACAAAGATGTCAACACATGTAGAAAATTATGAAGAGATCTCGGTTGATGATGGAAAAAAATTTCTTGGAAAGCTATGTTCATTAGCTAAGAAGCATTCCTTTATCTATCTTTGTGAATAATTTAAGGATGTTCTCTCTTGGAAGTACCAAGATCTGGAAGGTTTTAATTCAAGTTCCGCACAACATACCATTTAATTACAACCAAATTCCAAGCAAGTTATGCAAAAAAAGAGGCCTATAAATCCCAAGATAGAGCCTTTAATTAGAAAATAATTATCTAAGTTGATCAATTCAGGTATCATTTTTCTAATTAAGCATTAAAGGTGGGTAGCCAATCTTGTTCCAGTTCGGAAAAAGAATGGAGAAATCAGATTATGTGTAGATTTTAGAGATCTTAACAAGGCTTCAATAAAAGATCATTATCCACTACCTAACATGGATCAGATATTGAGAACAATATCTTGTTTAGATAGACTATCTATTTTAGATAGTTATAGTGGATACAATCAGATTCTAGTCTGAGAGGAAGATAGGTACAAAACAACTTTTACCACCAAGTGGGGTATTTAAGCTTACAAAAGAATGCCTTTTGTCCTTTCAAATGCTGGTGCAATGTTTCAATGTGCAATGGACATGGATTTTCGTAGCTTATTAAATAAATGAATACTAGTTTACTAATCCTACCATGTTATATTAACCCTACCATATGCACATAACCACACAAGTAGAAAAGCGCTTAAGCATGTTTTACAAAACCATGGGTATCAAAACCATGGGCCAAAACCATCCCATAAACCTATGGGTAAAAATACCACCCATATGAGAAAAGCACATTTCCTAATAGATCGGGAACATTTTTCATACCGGTCTCTTTGTGATAATGTCTCCGCTTCATTAATCACTTAGTTGTCTCATAGGTAGTCACTTGAGTGTGAAGGAGTTCACCACCTCTGCTATCCTTGAGAGAGGTGCAAACACATCAGTTTGTCTTTTTCTACTAGTGGCGCAGACCTAAATCAATAGTCAACTTAGATCGGATCTTCCCGAGGGGATCAACAGGTTTCCATGCACACCAATCAAATTAGCACTCACCACTCCTATGCGGTCTTTGCAAGAAAGAAAATAAAAAGAAAAAAAGAGTTAAAAATTACAAAAATAAAACAAACATAGGTACCAACTAACATTTCAAACTAACAAAGTCAAAAGAAGAGAATCAACATACTTAGATATCCGGGCATCGGGTAGGGTAACTATCTTTTTATTCTTTGTTGTGGGTGGCTATGGGGCCTCCCCAAAGCTAGAGGTGAGATGTTGTCCTATCATAGAATCATCGTATCCCCCTCCATCTTGAGGAAGTGGTCCCTCCAAAACCAAGGTCTCTCTCTTCGTAGTTACCTCCTCTCGTCTTTGCTCTCTGCATATCGTGAGTGTCATGCCACATAGGATCACTCTCCTCCTCCTACATGTGGGCTACCCCACAAGCCTCATAACCTAACCCCTCACCCTTAATATCCTCTCCAACCAACGCCTCCTTAGTCATATCTCCTATGTCTTGTTGAGAGTCGAGTCTATATCAATAACCTCATCCTCCTCTCTATTGTGAGCAAGAGTGGCCACAATCCAAAGTAAAGGTTATCAAGGAGCATCAGCTACCCGTCAAGCATGTACCACAAACCTAACTACAATAGTCACACCTAGGGTAACCCCTTTCCATCCAAGGTATCCTCTAGGTAACTTTTGGGCTTCCTGAGCAGTCCTCTATACTAGTGCCCCTTTGGAGGAAGCATGTTAACATAAAGAAGGCAAAATTGTTGAGGAAACTAGTCTAATGGATGAATCTCAACTCTCCCTACCCTCTCAACTAACTGTCATGTGGTAGAGAAAGCTACCATTGTGGTCACCTCCTACCCCCATAACCTTGTCTTGTCTAGTAGGGTGTGGCCACCATGTTTGCGATAGTTAGAGAGGCCACTAGATGATACGGCATCTCGAAGAAATGACATCACATTCCACCTCACTACGAACAACCCTTGGATCGAACATTGGTATTCACCTTCCATAAGGGGTGATGCACTCATAGACCCGTGTGATAGCCAATGTGGGATGGCTCAGAAACTATCCCTTTAGCTTGAATACCCTAAACACATCATGATAGGTAGTCCTTAGGATATCTACTCCTCATGCGTATATGCGGCCATGCCCCTTGATCCGTGTATAATGAGAACCAAACAGTAAAGGAAGGTGTCACCTCCCTTTTTCCTAATCAATTGTGAGGACAAGATGACCATGATAGATTTTCAGATGATAGGAATAAGAGTAGTGGCAATGAATCATACCTTTATTCTCTTCTTGAGATGAATGAAACCACTACATCCCCCATGTATATGTCCCACTGAGTGATCTCAGATATAGACCCTATTGTCTTTAGGGTCAATCTCCTCCCATGCATTAGGAGCCCATGAATGTGGTATACATCCTCTAGGGTGATGGTCCACTCACCCCTGGCACTAGCAACTAGAAAGTGTTTCGGTGTGCATTCCAGTAAGAAAAAAAGTCACATAGTATGTGACTACGAGGAGTGACATGGGGCACCCATGCAATCCTCCAAATACCTGCCCTCTGTAGAGTGTCCATCTCATCCTGAGTCAACTGATCCAAAATCCTTGGGAGCCAATCACACTCCCTCTCACGACTCCAATGGATGTACTCCTCCTCCTTCTGCATTCACCAAAACACACAAAAGAGAAAGTTAGTAACATATATCAAAAGATAAGCTCACCAAAAAAAGAAAAAACATCAAAAATCCAATAAAATTCAAGTTATAATGCATTTTGGTCATTCCTTTTACAACCATTGCCTAGTGTAGGGTTTTGGTTCGAGGAACACCATGCTGGTAGGGTGGTGGTCCCATGACTACCACCCTACTTATAGTGACGGTCCTAGACCGATTTTACAAATGTATACTTAACCCTAGAAAATTATCAAACACACAAAAAAGACCATTTTAAACAAAATAAAGTCTTCCCTATGGGCACCTTAGCTTAGGGACTCATTTAAGAAAAGAAATTTTCAAAATGATCCCCCTAAGTAAACTTTTAAACAATTTTACATTTTAGGTTTAAAAACACAAAAGCTAAAAAACCAACCTTAGATTGCATAGGTTGATCTCCTGCTCATGGAGACATGATCACAATCTCGTAATGGTAATTTCAGATGTACTGGTCGAAAATGGTCACTATGGGTCTAGAACTCAAAAATCACCAAATCTAATAAGCACAAATCAATTGGAAAATGAGTTTGTTTTGATATATATATATATATATATATGTTTTTTAACCTCGTTTTGAGTGTGAGTTTTCATAAGGACGGAGCGTTGGCATAGGTATATCTCTATATACCCACAAAAATGGTAAGTCCTCATATCATTTTGATTTAGTGTTAATTTTTGATATTTTATCTATTTACACTTTAGTCTTATCTCCATTTTGTAGGTAGTGGAAGCTTTTCCGGAGACACATCAACACATGAGGATGTCAGGTATAGCTTCTAACTCCCCATTATTTGAATGCCATACTCAGACACTACGTTTTACACCTTTTCATGGCTAAGGCGCTTCTTTGAGGGGGCAATATGTACATACCCAAAATGCATGTGCTGAATTGTTAGAAAACGGTTACAAAAGTCCCAAATGATGATTCACGTCCTTTCAAAGGATGTTCAAGATCCTAAACTCATCTATAATGTATATTTGTAGCCTAGATGTCCTTACAAAGATTTTTCAAGATTTTTCTAGTTTCTCGCTTCATTTTATTCATGTTTTGGCCTTTAGTGCAAGAACCGCCATACTCCGGGTGTGAGTCATGAGCGATTTTTCTAGATTCTATCATACATTTTTTTAACATGTGATGCTTCACTTAATTTCACTTTTAAGATGTGTTTGTGAACCAATTTTTCTAAAAATATTTTTGATTACTTGTTTCTCCTTCCCTTTTTATTTTTGCATGTGCTTTAGTTAGTTAGAACAACTTCTTCTTTCCTTGTGCATAAGGGCACATCCTAGCCCCAATTATTATATATTCCATGCTTGTGTTCAAGAAAAAGCCTTGAGAAGTTTTGTGTATCTTGCATAGTATTCTTGTTATAATCCTACTAGAAATTACATAGCCAAGCTCAAATCTCTTGTGTTGTCTCTCTTCTAATTGCATTACAACTAGGTGCCTTCAAGATACCATTGCTCAAGCGTATTTTTCTATTGTTGTTTTTGCATTTCCAATTCTTTGGACTCATATGAACACATAAAGGAAGAAAGGAACAAACTAAGGGGACAGATATAGATACAACCAAATTGTCCAAAGCTCTTTCTTATTCCATTTGGAATTATTATTTGTTTACTTTATTTCTCAAGTTGTCAATTTTGAATCATTATTTTCAATTGCATATAAAATAGAGTAGTAAAATTGTTCATTTCAATTGTTTACGAAATTAGAAGTAGATCAAATCATTAGAAAGTTTTCTCTTTGACATTACCAGGGAAGTTGTGGGGAACAATAGCTCTTTCAAGGTTATGATTTGTTCATTACCTCCAAGGTAGGGTTTGAATGGTTTTGATTGAATTAGGTCATTTGATTTATATTTAGATTCACATATTCACACAAGTAACCAACTACATCCAGCTGATTACTTGTATTTAATTTGTTAATTAAATTAGAAAGCATTACTTAAAAACTAGAAAAGATCAAAAAAATTTACTTTTATTATATTTGTTTGATTTCATTTTTTTGATACGGTATATTGTAAAAATACAAATAACATAGATTAGATTTCCTTTGATAGTTATCTTGTTTATATCAAGATCATTTCAATTCATTCTACATGACCATCAATGACCGAGAAAAAGAAAATACATACGGTAGTGATCCTTTGGTCCCACAACCCAACGGGCCATAATTGATAACAGACATTGATACAAGTTTACATTTGACATTCTTATGCACACCGGCTACATTCTCTTAGAAAATAGAGCAACTAAACAATCTAAACATCACAAATAATCAAGCCTACGATTATTTGACTCCTCCTTGCAACAAGGTTTGATTACAAACATGACCATAAGAAGAACACAACATCCACTATTTTTTGGTTGTGATCCTCAGGTCTTGTAACCCAATGGGCCTGCTAACCAATTAGATATCGAAACTAGTTTTCCTGCATCAGTATTTATATTATCACCACTTCCACCTGATATCATTACACAACTTTCATTATTGAACATAACACTAATCGGGATAAGAATTTCCGGACTAGACTAGAAAATCATCCATAGTCATTGTGGCTTCATTACACCTCTCATTCGACTTCCATGAATTTTCAAGAAATTCATACGAAGCACCCATAGGTTAATTTCCATGTGTACAACAACTCTCGAATAAAATCTCAACACAACTTGATATTATTTGGAGTCTACGAGAAGATATTATATCAGATCGACCCATCACACCACTTTAGGGTAGGAGATAATTATTTACCTTAGATTCACAGATCTGGTTATTGCGAGTTGAAGATATAAGGTTTCCTCATTTTATTATCCATCATCACCACACATACACATCGATTTATATTCTACATCATCTATCTCGGAAAGACCTTATGAAGTTGGGTGCGAAGAAGGTCACGTGTTGATTTTCCTTTGTATAATACTCCTTGTGTTCCTCACACATGCATTAGTATATCAATATGTCATCAAGGAATATAATCATGAAGCTATAGTATAATTTATTGAATACCCCATTCATCAAACTCATAAAAATTGTGGGTCCATTCATCAAACCGAATGGTACAACCATAAACTCAAAGTAGCCATATTGAGTGCGAAGCGTTGTCTTACGAATATCAACCTCTGTGATCCTTAGCTGATTATAACTAGACTTAAGATCTATCTTGTAAAATATTGTGGCCCCATTCATCTGATCAAACAAGTCATAAATGCATGGAAGGGTCTAATGATTATTGATCATTACTTTATTGATTAGTGGTAATAAATACACAATCTCAAGGATCGACCTTCTTCTTCACAAAAAAATTGGTACACCCCAAGGAGATACACTAACATGAATTAGGAATTTCTCAAGAAGGCCCTCAAGTTGCAACTTGAGCTCACAAAGCTCAAGGGTAGTCATCCTATATGGCGCACGTGAGATAGGCTCCGCTCCAGGAACCAAATCAATATGAAAGTCTATCTCATGTGGGGGAGGTAGACCTAACAACTCCCTAAGAAAAACATCAGATAACTCCCTCAAAATAGGGTGCTCATCAAGTGACGGCCCACTAAACCCATCCTCGACTTGTTAGTAATAGTGATACCGTATAGATGGAAACCTCATCATGTACACCACTTAAGATGCATAACGGATATGGTGTGAATGGATACAGGTCTCCTAACTCCAGTAATAATTGACTCAACTCCTAGATCATGAACACAAGATATAACCTCGTTGTAACAATCCAATCTAGCACTTTGGGTAGATAACCAGTCCATGTCTAATATAACTCCATACGAACCCAAGGAAACGATACAAAGATTTAAAATTATAGTAAAGGGTCCTAGTTCAACTACTCACTCCTTAACTAAGGATTCCAATGAGAGATTTTCTCCAGAATCCATCTTAACTACAACCATCTGGCATCGTTGTACTAATGAAAGAGAAACAAAAGAATCTGAGGAGGTTGAATCAAATAAGATAAAGGAAAAAATACCAGCAATGCTATGTGAAGTCTCAATAGCTTTACCCGGTGATCAACCTTAGAGTTCTCAACCGTGGCATAAATCATGTGGCTCTAGTACAATGGCATCCATAAAAACTACCTGGTCACCTCCAATGAGATATGGCTCTTGCAAGTACTCTAGTAGTACGTATGTCATGGATCATGTTGATCCTACAATGCACTATTGTGGTTGTTACTGCTAAGATCCCATGATGAGCTCTTGATGGTGCACGATTCATGATAGGTCTCTATGAGGAGGTCCCATAATTTGTCCCCTCTGTGCATCAACTCTCTATGGAGGTTCTTACTATGGATGAATTTGCTGGTGTTGCTATTGTGGCTGATGTGGTACGGTCTGAAAGGATATTGTGTTGAACCATGTCCACCATGATGAGGAGTTGACCCGCTCGACTTGTTATCCTTCATCGTTGAATACGGATGCTCACTTTATCTCTCGGTCATTTGTGTCTTCCCCCCAAAGTATCCTCTATAATGTAAAAATTCTTTACTGACCTCAACTAAAGTCTGCAGACAATGATTGGACACTAACCCTCCCAAATCTAGGTTTAGGTCCTTGATGAACCTCTAGATCTTCACTGCTCATCACGGATGTAGTTGACATAATAAAGAAAATCTAAAAATCTGATATCATAATTTTCCATTGTCATGCTATCCTATGACAAATTATGAAACTCCTCGATCCTCTATTGTATAAATCATCTAGAAAAGTATCTACTACTAAAACACTCCGCAGAGAGCACCCATGTAATTGTCTACGAATCTACATGGAGCTTATACTCCTCAATCATCCACAAAATCGCAACTTCCTCTCTCATAAGGTGGATGGAAATATGAGGCTTCATGTTGTTAGTACACAGACATCGCTTGAAGCATCCTCTTAAGATAACTATTCATGCCTTTACCTTTAATCCCCTAGTGTCTCTAGCAAAAGAGGCGAGCATAGCTTTAAGATCTCCATGATATGATCCACCACAATATAATGTATTCCTCTAGGTTTGTCATCACGGTTGTCTCTCTGTTTAGGGCTCCTAGATCTCTCTCTATGTCTTGTAAACCTATCTCCATGTATAAACCGTCTAAGGTGAACCATGTCTAGCTAATTCCACGAGGGAGTTCTCTACTCTATACTCCTCACTATGCCATGAAGGGTGTTGAACCTCATGTGATGGATCCCTATCATTCTAGCTAGGTCATGCCCATACTGCTCCACCTTGTATAGTTGCATTGATCTCCTTTAAGGTCTCAGTAAAATCTATAGTAGTATAACAACAACTTCCTACTTTAGAGGTGGTAGATCTAACTCAATGTGTAAGAACTCATCATCTAGTCCGCATTGGCTACATAGACCAAGGCAAGAGTTATTTCATCATCATCTAGGTTTTGTTTAATTTTTCAAAGTTCGACACTTTAAGTTATCACGATGTCATGTGTTCTAAGTTTTAGATTTGCGTTAAGTATCTTTGTTTGTTTCAAGTGTGCCTAGGGTCCAAGAGTTGAACCCACAACTCGATACCAAGTTAAATGACCACATTTTTGACTCTCCAAACCACATTAAATCTTAAATAAATAATTAGGGAGTTACAAAATTAATATTTTTGTTTAAATTGTTGCAAGGGTGTCAAACCCTAGAGTACATTTAATTAACTCCTACCAATAATTTTCTACATTACATTAGGTTGATCTAACCTAGATTAATAATTAAATATTATTAATCTATTTCTAAAGTTATTTCTAGTAATTCCTTTGTTTAGTGTAAGTTTAATTCCTTTAGGAGATTAATTTCTATATTCCACACTTATACATTTACCCTTGGTTAAATTAATCCCCTTAAGTCATTAGCTTTAATGTCCATTCAAAATACCATTATTTAGTTACCATAGTTTTAATTCCATTTAATTATTTACTAAACCATAATAAGAACCTTGTTACATTTTAACTTAAAACATTGAGGCCCTAAGTTTCCCCATTCACAAATTAGATACACATTGAATTAAAATACCATAAAATACCCTCACCTAAAAGTTATAGGATTGATTCCTATCCTTTTATCGATTCATTTTAGGCCCTTAGATCTTAATTTTTCATCCTAACCGTAATCATCCTTATGAATTACTTTCAACATTTTCTTTCCCAAGCTTACTCATATGTTCTCTTTTCTTTTCTCAGTTTGTAGGTAGGAGGAGAGGAAGCCATGAGAGTATGAGAGAAACCATAGAGGAATTTCCTCTAGGTTTTAGTATTGCATTGGAAGGAAAGATCTTTCCCCACTTGACTCACTTATTTGTTTACATAGATCTTGTAGAGTGTAGTTATTTTCATTCATTTTATTGGAAGGATTCATCCACAAATCTGGTTGAAGTTGTTTAATGGTTCTCATTTTCTTGAGTTACATTTGGGGAAAACCCATTTCAAGGATCTAAGTGTATACACATTTATATACATATATACATGAGTGTATATATGTATATACATGTATATATTATTTTAGGTAATTATATCAACATTCTATTCAAGTTTTGATTCTTTAAAACCTTTGGTTTGGCCAAAACATCATATTTAAAAAAATGTTTCCACAAAGGTGACCAATGGTGGTTGCTTGAGCAGATGTGGTGCACGGTGGATACCAACACTTTGGTTCAACTATCGGTGCTTATTCCGATAAGTCCGGTAAATTTTAAATAGTGAGGTATAAAAATGCATATATAAATAGATTTATTCAATTGTATACGTCCTTATACTATTGTAAGTCTATCGAGTCTTTCCATTCTTTGGTGTGCACAAAAGTAAACATTTCTAAGTCAAAAGTTAAAAGTGTGGTTTCTATACAAATTTCGGTGACCGGTGCTAGTCACCCGGCATGCCAATGCTATTCTTATAGATTTGATATATTTAAAATATCATAAGTGCAAGTTATAGATATTTTCCATTATATTCATCTAGGTGAATCTAAAATAGATAAGCAAGGTTTCCACAGATGTTGTGCCATGTTTTCTAAGAAATAAATCGTTAAACTTAAGTTGAAGGTCAAATTTTATAAAAATGTAATACTATACAATGCACAATGTCAAGTATAGGGTTTGTTGGCCTTGAGTTAAGCCTACCAATAATGGTCACTTTGTGGAAGGAAAAATTCTATAAAAATGTGATATATATAAGAATATATATATCAGTGATATATATATATATAGATATATCTTTATATATATTAAGAATAGATTTTTATAAAAAAATTTAAGATAGAAGACAACGATGAAAGGAAACCAAATTCATTTATTGATTAAAACACTAAGTTTGTGGAATTCTTTCCCTTGCTGATAAGGTATAAAACTTGAGAATAATATAAAATTTAAACCATTCTTTTCACATATATTGTTTAGAGAACAAAGATAAGATACAAAACACTTAATAAACTCGTTTTCATTCCAAGTTCCAACAATACAATCCAAAGAACTTAACAATTCTTTCTTTACAACAACAACATTCATTTCAAAGAATATATATTACAACTTGAATAAAGTGTAGAATTTGGAGAGTTTCATTTCTAACCAAAAATTCAACTTAAGATTATTCCTTTCAATTACAACATTATAACTTGATAAATAGAATTTACAAGGATTTCTTTTAAAATGTAAGAAATTCAAGCCTTCAGTCTAAGTGGAAACAACATGGTAAAATTTTACAAATGTAGGATTCCTTCTTGTCTTCTAAAATATGTACTATCTCCAATACTTAAACTTAAACTTCACAATTTTCTTCTATTCAAGGACAACAACAATGAATGGGGAGTAGGAAATGCTCTCCACCTAACCAATAATCCAATGAGGATAAAAATTTATTCTCATCGTTGACCCTTGATCCCCAACCATAGAGCAATAAGAAATTGATACAACTAATGGAAACTTTCACAAATGCTTCCACAATATAAAAACATGCCAACAATATTTCAACACACACACAAGCACAAAAATAACAATATCAAAGAATGTAACTTTTCCAAACAAGGCTTGAAATATATAAGCCAATGGAGTAAGGAACTATGGGGAAATCACTTATGTCTGCCAATGGGATTAGGTGCCCACCTTGATGCCTTAAAAAAAAACATACCCAAAACAAGATTATTATGCCTCCCTCAAATTCTCTTATGCCTCGTTCTAATAAAAATATGTGATAAGTAAGAATTTTTTTATCTAAAAGGTGGAGCACCAAAAACCTCTCCATTCCAAAATTTATAACAAAGCTCTTATGCATCCCTCTGAAAGATCCCCATAAACCATCTCCTACACCACACTTAAGGCCATATTACCCAAGCCCAAAATATACACACAAAACATTCATTTATTTACATACACACACATATATAAAAATAAATTGCATCAATGAAGTTCTTTACCTTGCCATTATAAGAAAATTGATCCAAAATAACAAATGTAAGCTCCTTCCAAGCTCAAGATCAAATACAAGTGATCTCAAAGACTCCCAACCAAGAAACTAAAATTAGAAGCCCAAAATAACCATGCACAACAAAATGAAGTAACCACAAAACTATTAAATTAACTTGCATATATAGAAATAAATGAGAGGAGGGTGAGGCGGATCCATGTAGGATGCCATATCAATTCTTCTCAACTCCACATCACCAAGTAAAACATCAAATCCAAGGTTAATAAATTGGTGGTTGAGGAAATTACAAACCTCTTACACACACAAACTCTTACCCACATCTCTAAAGGACACAATTATAAATTCATGTAAGAAACTGCATGAAATATCACCTTTACCTTCCAAATCAGATAATGGAATAATTTTTTGACCCCTTAATTCATAGGTATAGTTTGCAGATGAATTTAAGAGGTGTGGCACAAGATTAGATTGTTCCACAAGCCTCAAAAATGGACCTTAAGCCCACATCAAAATTTTGCATGCAAGTTTGAGTACACAACACTTAAACTATTAAAATTCCTTTCAAATACAAAATAAATTCAAGGAAAAAATACCAAAATAAATATCCCTTGGTCACATCTCAAATTACTTTAATTAACAAGATTAATTAGCTTAAACATAGAACATTAACTAAGAATAATAAAGTGAATTAAATTACAAAATAAAAAAAGTACTCACGAATAATAAAAAAGGAAAGGGAAACACATAGCCCATTGTCACAATTTGAGGTCACCCCCTGCATGGGGACCTCCTAACAAGATAATAACACACAACGGTAAAAGTAAACGTAAAGATTCCATGGTGACCTTCCTTGTACCCATCAATATTCCATTATGGTTGGTCTTTGATCCACTTTTTGTTTTTGATATAATCACTTGTAAAAATAAAACAATACCTCCTTCGGCCTCGTGACCACATCAAAAAGATAAATAATAAAATACATCCACATCCATCAATAAAAATATCAAATCATGAAGTCATCATCTAAGCTAAACGATGCTATCATTTTTTTATCATTTCAAAACATCTCAATTCTACATTTTCATCAATATTAGTGAAATTATAGGATTAGTTCAAACATCAAAACATAGTCCATATGATAGAAATTCAAAATTTTACTATACATATATATATATATATATATATATATATATATATATATAAGCTATTCAACACATCATCATCATCAATAAATAATGTCTATATATGACTCTAAGAATCCATACAACCATAATAGGAATAACAACATATCAATAATCATAATATATCTACCATCTATCATCATGGTAAACCAAAATAACATAGTAAAGTCCATATCTATAGTCCATAGTAATGAAAATCAAAATATGATAAGTGTCAAAGACGAGTGGGCACTACACACTAGAATATGAGAAACAACAAATCAAGTTCTAACGTCTGTGAAAATTTTATTCGTCAAAACATGAATCCAATTCCCTTGATAAAAATGAGTAAAGGGGTAATGTTGAGAAATTTTAAGTAGATCCATTCACAAGGATTCAATGTGCAAAAATTGAAGCTAGTAGTCCTAAGTGGGATAGTGGGAGATGTTTCTAAACTCAGTAATAATTAGGTCAAGGAAAAAAGGGATAGGCTACTTAGGGAGCCATTGTGACACCAAAGATCAAGTCGTACACAAGCGAACATGTAGTGTGGATAAAAGTACATTTAGACTGTAATGCCCACTAAAATTACCCATGAAAAACCCAAGAACAACCTAGGGCAAGCTAGAAAAATTATGGAATAATGTTTTTGAAAAAAGTTCTCGCAAAAAGGTTTTGAATTAACTGTTGTCACATTCTTATTTCTAAGTTACTTTAAATTAATAATATAAATTTCCTTTTTAATCCCCATTATAATAAAATAATAAAACTCTCAATACCTTTTAATAAACTTATTTAGTGTAAGGCATGGTTAATATTCCCTAAATTTTATTATGATAAAACTTAATTTACATCAAAGTTAAAATTGCACAAATTAATCCCAAGGTTAAAGGGGTATAAATAATTAAATAATAAAGATTCTATTATACCCACAAAGGGGTCAAAGTTGAAATTTAATTAAAATATATTTAAAAGACATTTGGGTTAGAAAGTTAATAACACCCATCCACTTTCACACTTATTTTAGTGTCCCCTAAAATAAGTAAACCCATGCATTTTAAATTTGAATTTCTCTCAACCACTCCCACCAATTTTTTGTATTGTTGAATATCATCCATTGTATGGATTCATTTGAGGCCACAAGATCTAGGGATTCCACTAACCCTAAGTTTTCTTATTGAAAAGCTTCTTTCTCTTTGTTTGGCTTATTATTTCTTTTTTTTGTTTTGCAGTTTGGTGGAAGATGAGAAAGCCATGAGAGGCCACCTCAAGATTTTGGGGAGGAGCACATACTTCATTTAATTTTAATTTTATTTACACCCTAACCTAGGGTTTCAATGTATTTCATTTATTTTATTTACCTCATTACTTTAAGATTTTCCCTAATTGGTATATGGTTTTGCCTCGTTTTAGTGATATGGTTAAATAGGTAAATATAATTATTTGGGTAAGAGGGTATATATACATATTGTATATGTATATATATAATGTATACGTTGTTATTTATACTTTAATTTGTTTTATTCTCGATACATGATGTACTGAGGACATATATACACATGTGTGTGTGTGTGTGTGTGTGTATATGCGTGTATTTATACATACATACATATATATATATATATATTATATATAAATATATTTTAATAGTCATATTTTATAAACAAACCCAAATGATAATATCCATGGCCGTAGATGTATTACGATCATTGTCTTTATCGGTGGAGCCGTGGAAGGGTTTTAATATAAGATAGGCAACGTTTGGGGTTTGGGGGAGGGTCGCGACCCCATCCCCATCTCATTTATTAATGGGGTGGGGGTGGGTTGCGAACCTCCCCTAACCCTATTCCCAAATGTATAGTGTGTTCTTGACAATATTGCCACGATTCCACATTTTTTAAATTTTTGGTTAAAACAAAAACACTATTATGAGTTATATATATATATATATATATATATATATATATTTATAGTAAAATATGATTTTAATAACAATAATGATAATAATCTATATTTTTGTAATATCAATAATATATTAATATTAATATATTTTAATATTAATAAGTCTATTAACATTAACACTATTTTATTATTAATGATATTTAAATATCGATATTACTATCAATAAGTAGTAATGAATTTATAGGTAATAACATTACCAAGTTAAATATTGCACTAAAATTTTCCTTTAAAATTTGATAAATATTTTGATAAGACATTAAAAGTCAAACCTACTTTCACTAGATACTACACTAATTTACATTGGGTTTCTACGTAATTTATAATAACTTAATAATGGATTTACATACTATAATGAAGCTATAGTCAAATTTGTAACAAGTAATTTCTTTACTCCACTAGATTTAGGCATTAATCTATTTTATTGATGAAATAAATGACAATTCAAAACTTAAGTTTTTTCCATCTATACATATTAAATTTGATTCTCTTTCAAAAAAATACAAGAAAGTGCACAAATATAGTATAACTTTCCATTATATTCCTTTCATGTAATACAATAGATTTAATATTTGCTTCATACAAATTTCCAGCATTCCTAGAAAAGACTTTCAACAATATTTCCAATAAATTTAAAATAGGAATGACACACCCATGTGAGGTAATTAATCAACTCAATATGAACAAGTTGTCTTCTTTTCAACTACAATTCCATTATAACAAAAGTAGATTTACTAAAATATCTTTCTTACCTTTAAGACATACAATATAATCTTAATCACTAATAATAAATGCAAGTTTACTTCCAAAACCAATACTATAAATCTTCCACTTGAAGTGGGAATTTTACAAGAAAGATAGCTATAATGGAGGATTTTTAGTCTTATACAAGTGCTCAAGTATCAAATTTCTAATAAGGCTCCATCTTCTCTTCACTTTATCACAACAACAAAAATGGGGGACAGGAAACACTCTCCATCCAACCAAAACTCTAATAAAAAGAAGAAGAAAATATTGTCATTGGTCCCAAGCCCCAACCACAAGGAAATAAGGGATGGATCTAACACATGAAAATTCTAAAATGATTCCACCCTTAAAAGATGAAAAAACACACAATAAAGATACCCACACAAACAAACTCATTTTTAGGCACAACTTCCGAAAAACAATAGCTCTAAAATAATCCAAGTAGAGATAGGAATATGGGGATACCCTTGTGCCTCCCAAGGATTTGGATGGTAACCTCTAAAATCATCCAAAACACAATCAACCCCAAAATTTCTTATGCTTCCCTACAACAACAAAAATATGTTTCTTATGCCTCCCTCTTTCTTATGGTTCCCACAATTTACAAAATAACAAAATAAAACAAGGTAGAGCATTGAAAACCCACTCCCTCCTAAAAACAAAAAGAAGCTTTTATTCCTCCCAACATATTTCATGCCAATTTCACTATCTCAAAACAACCTAAAGCCATTTCAATACCCAACACTTCAAGTAAGAAAAAAAATCCATACAACACATAACATACAAGAAAACAAAGAAGAAAGAAAGAGTTTAAGACCCTACCTTACCATGTTATATCTCCACTTTTCAAACAAGTCCCAAAATCTTTCAAACTCAAGCAAGTCAAGCTCCCTTCAAATCCAACAAGCAAGCATCCCAAAATCCAAGATCCAAGACTAAGAAAGTAACCCCAAATACTTCACAAAAATATCAATAAATAGAAAGAAGGAAGAGGGAGATGATGTGGCTCCATGTAGGATGCCACATAATTTCTTCTCCATCCCACATCATCGAAGTCAAACCCATACCCAAAGGAAAAATAAATGGGTGGGTGAGAGGAATGACAACCCTCTTACACACACGACTCTAACCCACACCCTTTAGGATAAATAAATGAACACATGTAAGAAAGTGTAATTAAAACTCACCTTTTACCTTCTAAAACATATATTGGGGTCTATTTTTGACCCCCAACCCATAGGTAGGGTTGGTATAAGAAATTAAGAGGTGTGGGAAAAACTTATCTTGTCTCACAAGCTTCCAAAATTGGCCCTTAAGCCAAATCCGAATTTCAAAGTGAGGTAGAGTGTACAACACTCAAGTTAATTTTACACTCAACTTAAAAAAACATACACCAAATAACAATCTAATACAATAAATGACTTATTTTTGTTCCATCCATTATTAGTTTAGTAACAAGATTAATTTACGCGAGAGATCGGAGGAATGGCGGTGAATAATGCAAACCCAACGAAGAATGGAGACAACGATCTCGAGGTGGGCAGGGGCTATGGCTCCATGGTTGGAAAATATGCAGAGAAGCATGGAGAATATTCCAGTGATCCCACTTCATTCAGGTCGAGCGAAGAGTGCGAGAGAGGAGGTGGTGGCGAGAAGAAGGGCCCTTCTTACCCTAATATGAATACATGTAGATCCGATAGGGTTACGGATGGGATGAAGGAGTGAAGGAATAAAAATAATAGGGCAGATGTTATTCGCCCTGCACTGACCTCCTTTAAGGATATCCTTGGCACTCATGGTGGATCTACACCTGGCAACTAGGCTTACCTAGTCGATCACATTGGCTGAAGAAATTCCTGCCCTAGAGATCAAAAACCCCGAGGTGGAGGAGTACTATCACACTCTTGCTCAAGATGCTATGATCGGGCACTTCAATGGCCATTGGCCTTCCTCTACCAAATTATACCATTGGGTATTTGAAAAATGGTCCAACAAATGTGAAATATCACTCTATTCCAGGGGCTTCTTTATTGTACATTTAAGAGAAAATAAGGATTATCAGCGTTGCTTATCTGAAGGACCTTGGTTATGGGGAAATGTTGGCTGTATTTGACTCCTTGGTTTCCGGAATTTGATCTGAACTCTCACTCAATTACCAAAACTCCCATTTGGGTAAGGCTCCCTAACCTCCCACTCCATCTCTGGTATGCCCTGGTTGATATCGGTAATGGCTTGGGAAAGTTTATTAAGGAATATTTGGATAGAACTCACTTTGAAGGATGTGCACTTATGCTCACATTTGTGTTGAAATTGATCTGAGTAAAGGATTACCAGATCGTATATTATTAAAATTTGGAATATTTCAGCATTCATAGATTTTGGATTATGAAAACACTACCTTTAGATGTAGATTCTGTAAAAATCTAGGACATCTACAAGCGTCTTGTCCATTAAATAAAAATGGTGCCAAAAATAGAGCTCAACAACTTCTAGAGGATGGGGCTCGGTGAATTTGGATCTGGTATCTGCATCATCATTCAAAGTGGGCACTGAACATAGGACTATAGAAACAACAGAAAATAAGAAGTAGGTTTCAGAAGTGGGAAATCGAGAGAATGTAGAGACAGTTGGAGGTTTGAAAAGAGGGCACATTTATGATAAATCAGATTCTGATCAGGAGTCTTTGCCTGATAATAGGGAAGTCCTAGGAAACCCTAATGATCTGATGATAATTGTTCCATCCAACACTAGAAAATGGCAAGAAGTAAGTTTCAAGAAAAATAAAAAAGGTCGAATGGGTAATATTGATGACTACTTCACATCCCAGGTGTAGGGAAATAGATGGTAATTTTTAATGTCATATCGTAAGGCTTGTAATCTGGGTTTTGGCCCAGCTACTTTGGTCTATTAGTTTGGGTATTCAGGCCCACTTTTTAATAGGGAACGGGTCCCTTCAACCCACCTTATGAATAAAAAAACATGATTAATTTACTAATCTAGACACATAAATTAATTAATGATAAAAGGGAATTACATCACCATAAAATCACATACTCTAAAATTAAATAAAGGAAAAGAAAATAACAACACACAAACCCCTTGGTAAAAATTGGAGGTCATTATCCCTTTGGGAACCCCCAAATAATAAATAAAACACACACAACATAACACAAGTTTTCATGGTGACCATTTTTGTATCCACCTAGTATTCTGTTGTAGTTGTTATAGTAGGTATTTACCTTAGCTCATGATCACCTAGGTAAATTATTGTATTTATCCTCACCCACTTATGTGTGTGGATATTTATTTTTATTTATTTAGATATTAGGAGATATGATCTAGTTGTTAGGTATAGTTCTTTCCTTGATCTATGGTATTGACTAGATCTTTGATGTCTAATTCTCTCATTAATATATGGACTTGACTAGTTCTTTCCATGATTTATGGCTTGATCTACGACCTTGATAGCTTCTTAGATTGTTATTCCTTCTATAAAAGCAAGGCCCATTGTCATTGTATTTTATTGAGTTCCATAATAATATATGATATTGTTGCTCATTTGTTTACAAAGGTTTATGTAAAGTTATTCTAGCGAATTTCTTACATCTTATTGATCCGGGGTGTGTCTTGCCGTAGGCAACCTAGGCAGTTGCCTAGGGCGCACAAAATGAGGGGCGCCACTTTTTTAAAAAAATTCCAAGTGGCGGTCAATTTGGACAATCTGAGTCGGCTTAAAATTTGAAAAAAAAAACAATTTGAATTGATATAAAAGTGTACATTTGTGAATCATGATTCCAAATTCCATGAATGTTTTATGTTCGCGGCTCGAGGCTCGGTGACTCATGATTGTGAGCGTTGTCCCTGTCCTCTGACCCGTCGGTTCAAGTTTTCAAATACGTGGACCTAAATAAATTCCTGTAGGCTGTGTATAAATGTACCTACTCAGACGTGCATTCATGAGTAAAACAGATCCGAGCAAGTGGAGTGGAGTGCTCGGTGTAGGACTTAATCCATGGCGGAGGAGCTTTGCTTCCTTTGAAACCTGTTACCTACGCTTGCTTCCTTCACGTGGCTTAACGTCACTAATTCACTATCGATAGTAGACTATCAAAGAATCAGAGATTCTAGTCCCTGGATTTAGTCTTTTAGTTGTATTAAGTTTGAGAATCGAGATTCAAATTTCAGATATATATAATATGTGTTCTGCGAGATGCCGGATGCGGTCATCGGGTATGCAGCATGCTCTCAACTTTTAACTTTTACATTTTGATTTAAATTTTTAATTATTCTTATTATGTAATTGTTATCAGTTATTGATTGTATTCAGTATTTATATTATCTAGTTATTGATTGTATTTATATTATTTCATTCTGGAATAGTATTGTCATTGATTATAATTTATAGCATCATTAATACATTATCAACAAGTATTCGGGTAGTTATTGTAACTTGATAATTGTTTAGTTCAAATGGATAAAACTAAAAAATTAAGTGGTGCTCAATTTTAAAAAAGCTAAACAAAAAATTGAGGAGGAAAAAAACCTTTTGAAAAAGATACCTAAAATAAATATATTTTTAAGTGCATCAAATGAAAATTTAAAGTCAAATGTAGTTTTTAATGAAAATGAGAATTATTCTTGATTAGTGACAAAAATAAACAATCAAAGTCAATAGGAGATGAAAACACAAGAGAAGGAGAACACACAACAAGAGAACAATGAAAATACTATTGTTCAACCCATCGTTAATGAATGTTTCATTGTTGATCTTGATCCTGCAAAATGGGTAATAGACAACGATACAATAGAATATATAATTTTAAATACACCAAAACAAGATATGAATGTTGATTTTTCAAATTCAAAACGTCAATACTCAGATTGTTTTAGATATGTTTCTAAAGATATGTTTCAATGGAAACTTTTAAACAATGAACGAAAATTAAGAGAATGGTTGCTTTACTCAGAGTCAAAAGGAGTTGTTTATTGCATTCCTTGTCGCCCTTTTCAAGCAAAATCAACCACATTTTCTAAAATTGGATTTAATGATTGGAAAAATGCATCAGCTAGTTTAAGAGAGCATGAGGATTCCCCTGATCATAGGACTTCAATTCTTAATTTCATCACTCGAAGTAATGTTTTGGGAAGAGTTGATTCTACACTTACAATTCAATACCAAAATGAAGTAGAGTATTGGAGGAATGTTTTAAAGTGTATTGTTGCAACTGTGAAATTCCTTGCTACTAGAGGTATTGCCTTTCGTGGTGGTGACAATTTATTAGGATCTTCTAGAAATGGAATTTTTTAGGGTGTTTAGAACTTATTATAGAGTTTGACCCATTTTTGGCAAATCACATTTCACAATATGGAAATGCAGGAAAAGGAGTTCCATCTTATTTATCTACGACAACATGTAATGAATTTATTGACCTTATGGCACAAAAAGTTATAAACAAAATAGTTGAAGAACTCCACAATGCAAAATATTTTTCAATTATTGTTGACTCAACACCTAATGTATCTCACACTGACTAGTTAGCATTTGTGGTAAGGTATGTTTCTCAAGAAGGTTTTCCAGTTGAACGATTTTTAAAATACATTCCTTCGGTTGGACACAAATCATGTGATTTAGAAGATTCTGTACTTAAAACACTAGATGACTATGACATTAATATCAAAGATTGTCGGGGGAAAGCATATGATAATGCAAGTAACATGTCTGAAAAATACACAAGTCTACAAAATAGGATTAAAAATCACAACTATATGGCTGAGTTTTTACCTTGTTCAAGGCATTCCTTAAATATTGTTGGATCTTTAGCTGTAGAATGTTGTACAACAACTATAGATTTTTTTTCAATACTTCAACTTATCTACACTTTCCTAAGTGCCTCAACTTATTGGTGGGAAATTTTATTAAATTTTTTGGATGGAATTTGTCCCGTTGTAAAATCTCTTTCTGAAACAAGATGGTCACTAGAGCTGATGCTAGTTAAAGCACTTTTCTTGGGATATAGTAAAATTTAAGATGTTTTCCTAAATATAGCACAAGACAAAAATCAAACAACTACCACATGACATGAAGCAAAGTGTATTCATGAAAAACTAGACAAGTTAGAAACTTGTGTGATGTGCTACATTTGGCATAGTATTCTTGAAAGAATGGATGCAACTAGCAAATATCTACAAAAGGTAGACATTGACTTAACCATGGTTGTGACTCAATATAATTCATTGATAGATTATATTCAAAATATTAGAGAGAATTTCGATACATATGAGCAACATGCTAAGATCATTAGTGGAAAAGAAGAGTACGAAATTGATAATAAAAGAAAAATAAAAAGAAAAGTTCACTTTGATGAAACGAGAGATGTCGAAATTCCACAAATAGGAAGGGATCGTATGAGGGTGGAGGTATTTTATGTTATTATAGACAACTTAATAAGGGAATTATCAAGAATAAATGAAGCATATAGTGTGTTAAATGATAGGTTTGGATTTTTGAACAATTTAAAAGATCTTGATAATGAGACAATATTGAAATGCTCTAATTCTTTAGTAAAAACATATAACACAGACTTGGAAACCTCCCTTGACATTGAATGCATCCATTTCTAGGCATTAGCAAGACGTGAAAACTTGACAAGTATATCATCAATGTCAAAATATTTAAGAAAAAGTGGATTAGACACCACGTTCCCAAATCTAGATGTTGCAATACGAATGTTTCTTTGCATTCTGTTGAAATTGCGATTACGAGAAAGCATTTTCCACTCTAACGAGTAAAAAAATTTAAGGTCAACAATGGGTGAAACTAGATTGAATAGCCTTTCTATTTGACAATTGAACGTGACATCGCTACAACAACAAATTATGATGATGTCATTGATAGTTTTTGCTATGGCAAAGGCAAGATAAAAACCTTTATAGCGTTAATAAAATGTGTCAAGAGTTATACTAAGTCTATAATTGTTTAAAAACATTCAAATATAGGCGGGTCGTTGGTCCGGGTGGGAGGGAGGCGCACGCTCCAGTACCGCCTAAGGTGCTTCAAAACCTTAATTCGGCCCTGTATTGATCGTGATGTTTGATTAGCATCTGTGTTCTTGGCTTGGCATGATCTTGTTATTGTTCCTTTTAGTAGTTGGTCTCAAACCCCTTTGATTGTTGTGATATAACTAGCTACAAACCCCACAATACTTCCTTCAACCTCATGGCCGCATCAAAACATTCAAGATAAAATATATGCATATAAGTCAACAATCGTCCATACATAAATTAAATCATCATATAAGCAATTAATGTTACTATTTTAAAATTCCAACAACATCTCAATTCTTTTATTTCATCAATACCAATAACATCACAAGATTAGTTCACTGCTAAATCCTACTCAATATGATGAAAACGTCAAATGTTAGAAATATATAAATATGTCAACAACACATCATCATCAATATAAAATATCTCTCTAAGAAGTCCGCACAAATCTCACTATGAATAGAAATCGATCAATAGTTAAAGTATATCTATCGTCTAACATCATGCTAGGCCAAAATAATATAATAACATCCTTGTATAATGTCAAGAATACTTAAAATAAAAATATAATAAGCGTCAAAGTGAAGTGGGCAATACATAAAACTTAAAATGGTCCCAAAGAGAGATCAATTTAGGACCCTCAATATCCACAACTCATTACAAATATACCAAAACCATTTCTTGCTAGTGGTACTACCATTGTATCTATCTCTTTAACCCAAATTAAACCTCCACCATATTCCAAAAATACTTCTTCTTCTTCTCGTTCATCACCTTGAGTACATTTTCCTCCACATTCTCCTTCGAGGTCATCTGATGTGCCTCTTCCTCCACCCTCTCTCCCACAATCATTTTTTGCACCTCTTCCTTCTCCTTTCACCAATATTAGTTTCTCCACGATCATCACTAGTTCCTGGTTCTCATCCGTCCATCCCTCTTCTCTCGCTTTCCTCAATGATCATTCCCATACCCACAACATCGCGACCTGTTTCCTCTTCTGTGATGATTCACATACCCAATTTACCTTCGGGACCAAATCTGCAACAACTACTAGCACTATCTTTCCATGTAGTGCACAAATGGTTTGGAAAATTAACTCATATGAAGAGAAATGTGGTGATGCATCTAGCAGCCTTGATATCAAGACAGAATCCTCACGAGACACAAAGAATCATAAGGTGGTTTCAAGGAAATTTACCGATGAGAAGGGTAAAGGACTTATTTATATTTCTATACCTCCAATATATAAATAAAATTAAGAGACGTCAGCGTAGGATTATCTAATTTCTAAGATTAGTCTAGGGAAGATTAACAATATATGTTGCCAATGATGAAGTGCAGACCTTAATTGGTAAAATATTCAATAAGATGGACAAGGATAAATCTACGAATGAGAACCTTGGATGGAGAGTTTACCAAATCAGTGATATGATTCCAAAAATGGTTTAACCTCTGCAGTTTTTAACCCCAAACATCCCCAGATTTAGATAACCGATTTTGGTTCACTAAATTATGATGAAGAGATACTATGTATGAGTTGAGAAAATAATGAATGGGCTGAGAAGATGATCAAACAATCCCTCTGAGTGATCATAGAAACAATAAATATTCTATAACAGATTAATACTGAGGTAGATATATCCAAGTCTACCATATATAGGTATCATAGTGAGATTAATATGCTCACTCAATAGGTGACCATGATATCCTCATTGAAGAAAATTTTATTAGTGGTGAGCAACGAGCCGGAGGAGATACAATTGAACTTCCAGGAGCTTAAATGTTTAGGATCTAAATCAACAAAGAATGTATAGAGAGGCTAAAGGAATCAAAGAGTGAGGGGATTGATGCCATACATGAGCTAGAAGAAATGATAAAAAATATCACATGTACCTTGGAATGATGATCAAAGGAATCCTCAAACCACAGTGGAAATTGTAGGGCAATTCATGGAACTAGTTTTGAAGGAATATGCCTCCCAAAGATCATTTGTTTATGATTCAATAAAGAGGTACATCCAATAAAAATTCCTAAATAAACTAAAAAAAACGTGAATACATTCTACAGACTCCCACGATGTATCGTTAACAATGAAACAGTGTGTCATATACATGGCATGCATATGAGAGGCTAATATGAATAATTTATCTGTGAAATCTTCAAGAAATTTGATGCGTATTTTGAACTCCTCCAATTATCCAAAGAAAATGTATAGTCATTGTGGAGGAAAATCCTTAGATAATCATGAAAAAGGAGGAACTATATTAACAGTCAGTTGTAACTTAGGAGAATGTGAATTATAGATATCATGTAATTTGTTGTAAAATTGCATATTCTATCCTTCAGCTATAAATCCATTTTGTAAATTTGTAGTTTTCAATCTGAAAATTTAAAATGTAATATTACATTTTTTACTTAGTAAAGTGTCCTCAGAAAAAATGACTTGTTCAAATCACGATTCCTAGGATAATTTCAATTTTTCTTCTAGGCATGTTACACATTCAAAGATATTTTATTAATAAAGAAGACATCTTCTCCGACTCATGTAGTTTGGAAATAGGTATATGTTTCTATAAATATCGAAGGTATACGCTATGTAAAGGATCTTTTGGGTTATAAAATGTTTATGAATATTGAAGTTGTTGAAGCTTTGTATTCCACATAGTTTACTAAGAAAGAGAATAAAGAGAAATATAAATAGATAAATTATGGATTTTTGTTTTTCTTACTTGTTATTTTTACTTATGTGCATTTAATGATATATTCATTTGATTCTGTTTTTCCTTTTACTTTCATGATCATTATTGTTCACTTTTACTCATGTAATTAAAGTAAGGATCCGAATTTAGCTATTTGAAAGTACGAGCAATATCTTCTCCTTCCTTTTCACAGCTCCATACCAAATCTTGAAGTACATCCTATTCTTTTCACATTCTATTCCTTTCAGAAAAACAAACCTTGGGATTTGATCCCAAAACCCTCAAAATAATTTAGCATAAATATTTTCTTTCAAGAAATTAGCTTAGCAATAAATAGAGCCCCCATTATAGTAGAGGAAAGAATTTGCGTAATTAATATTTTTTTCTAAAATACATTATTTTCAGCTCTGCAAAATCATTTACCAACACATTTTTAGCTTACAAATTTGTATAAAATCAATAGCTTATTACATTTATATTATGTTGCAAGTATTTACACTTTACTAGTTTGTTCTTAAAGATCCCGAGTCTAATGATGTTTTTGTCAAATAAAAACATACCTTATTTCTATGATTATTTTGAATTCTACAATTTTATTAGACTTCAAATTTTATAAAACATTACAAACATATTTATGTTGAATTTTAATTAAGGATCAAGTTATTATACTATGAATGAATTTTATTTGTTTATATGTCATAGAATATAGTGATAAGTGTATGATTATTTGAATATGGAAGAATAAAAAGTGGACAATATTAGAAAATGGAAAAAATAGAGAAAACGTTTGATAATGTTTTTATAAATTCATTAAGCCGATGATCCTTATGAAAGAGGGTTTAAAACCCGTAAACGAGGATCACGAGGGACAAAATACACATCAACGAACGTGCTGGCGACAACGTGAAGAGATCTCAAGAGGAGCGAGCATCAACCGAATGTGCATGCAAATATTTAAAACATGGGCGAAACTGGTTAAGACATAAAACTCTCCTCTATCTCATGGATCAAATGGGGTGTACATATAGGAGGTTTGAGTAACCCCGGTGCTACAATCACGACAACTCGAGTAGAGAGGGGAGTTACATTCTGAGAATAGAAGTGTAGCTCCCAATAATGCATATGAATGATGTGCTGTGCAGACTTTGAAGCGTAAGAGAATCTCATAATGACCCCTAAATGACACATGGACCTACGATCTCACCTAAGTGAGATGACTCACCTAATGATGTGGAAAATAATGCACACCAACACTCCCCCTTCATTGTAACTTAGGATGAGGCGAGCAAGTTAGAATCGAGAAATGGGTCCACGACACAAAGCCCATTGATGAGGTACCCATGTACAAGAAAAAGATACCAAGTAGTGAAGGAAAACCTAGTGGGAAAAAACATCCACCACAAGAGAAAAGCATGCTCTCTAATCTAAGAAATACGGCAAATATGGGTCCCGGCCATAGGCGAGAGCCTGAAAGGTACCCATGTACAAAGAGGAAATCTCTTGGAAAGAAAAGAGAGAGAGAAGAAGAGGGAGACGAGAGGAATGTAGAAGATTCCATGGACGGATCTAAACTCTATAGCTCTAGGAAGTCTCCCAAAAGAATGTCGATGACGAGATCCTCTGCCTCTGGAATGAAGAAGAGCCACCCGCACCAAACTATGTGCCTACCCTTAGGAAGGACAGAAATGACGTGTTGGAAGTCTACCCACTCCACAAAGGAAACTGAAGGCAGCAACATGAAGAACTTTGAGTCTAGTGCACTGAAGTGTGACATAGGTCTAGCGAGTGAGTGCCAAGGAACCGAAGGTAATGCCACGTCCATAGAAATTTTTGAGCGAAAAACAGGAACACCCACAAAAAGGATGTCCAAGTGATATGAAGGGAACAAAACATCCTCCACAACAGAAAAGGGATCCACAACTGAGGGTGATCAATGAAGGTCTTTGGAAATGTGGAAGTGACATGATTCTAGGAAGGGGCACTCCCAAAAACAGAGAGGATGAACTCCTCTGAAACACCTGTAGATGGATGAGGGACCTGTAGTGCATCACAAGTGTACTCTGCGAAAAGATGACTAAGGTCAGGCCGATACTCATCCCAATAAGGGGGCTCAACAAACAAAAGAGTGATGTCAGATAGGTATGAGTCATCCAATGGAGGTAGAGGAGTGAAGTGGGCCTCACACACTGTAAGTGAAAAGGAGGCTGGTGTAATGATTGTATGAGACTGTGTAGGAGACTGCTCAATATCTCATGAGATGTGGGATGTGTCAACACTCTCTGGAATAGTGAGAGAAAGAGGAGAGAAGTCATCTGTAATGCTCAATCCTCATCATCGAAGTAGAACCAAGCGAGTATGTATCAATGGAACTATCATCACATGAAGAAGAGAAGACAACTGAATCAAGTAGCAACAAAAATTGTAGTAGTATGTGAAGGGTCTCCATAGAGGGACTGAAGAATGCTCCAAACATGGTGAGGTGGATTTGACTCTACCACGTGAAACAAGAGAGATCAAGAGACATGCATCATCATGTGAAAAAAAACATGGTTATAAGTGTTAAGGAATTCCTCTAGATGATGATGATCAGTGGGTGCAGGAATTGGCCCAAGCAAGAAGGGTGAAAGACCATTGTGAGTGAAGTAACGTTCCATGGAAACATGCTAAGCTAAATAGTTCCCTCTCCTGGTGAGAAGTGGCATAGGCTGTAAGGTGATCCTATGATGCTCAAGTCTGGAAAGAGCACTCTCCATGATGAAAAATGTAAGATGCACAAAAGCAAGACGTCGGATTGCGTCTGCGTGTGGAAGCCCAAGAGTACAATCAACCCCCCAGAATGTGGCTCTTTATAAAGTAGTGCATTTAGAAAAATGATAATACCATCATGTAGAATGCAAGAAAACATACAACTTTGACTAAAGAAGCACTCAGATCTGAGCAACGAGTCAAAAGTTATAGCACAAAACAATTCCCACAACTAATGAGAAAATGTAATAAATGCTTCAAACACATTAAATAAGTGCACGAGATGGGTGTAAAGGGTATTGTGTGGGTACCCATTGGAAATGGCATGGAATTTTAGATAGGGTTTGTTTTTACTATGAGGGGGGATTAGCCTCATGCAAACCCCGGACCTCATCCTCCGTCTTCGATGCTCATAGGAGGGGATATTGAAACAAGCCAATACAACCCAAAATAATTATTACAATGCCAAATGAATGAAATGATTTTTATTTAAACACCTTAAAACATTAAAAAGAAGGTGGAGGAGGGCCCACATTGGAAGAGCTAATTTGTTTGGTTGTGGTGGCGGCCCATGAGCTGGTTGGAGTCTTTGCCGCAGGTCGCAAAAGGAGCTTGAGGTGTTGTAGGCACGTGGGAGGTCGCATTTGAGGGATGTTGAAGATGCCAAGGTGCTGCAGGTGGAGCTGGTAGAGATACTCTTTGCCAAAAATGCTAAAAAAGTCAATAAAATGGCTAAAAACGTGTTGATGAGTGCCATGTAACCATTGTGTGGCTATTTTGTGTAGAAACGTCGTAAGGGTGAGTTGAAGAACACTATATGCAATGCAATTAAATCCGTGTGGGACTGTAATCAAATGAGATGCAACTAGGTAATGGCAAGGTAGAGATAAGAGCATGTGTGGAGCGCAAAGAAGGTAACAGCTGGGTAGAGTTTGGTTGAATGGTAGTGGAGAGGATGAAGATTCCAATGCAGGTAAGTGGTTCAACCGAGAGAGGCGGAAAATAACGTTCCATAGAGATGAAGAAAACCAACGCCGTAGAGATGAAGAAAACCAATGTTCTATAGAGATGAAGAAAACCACACAGCTTTTAGTTGGGAACCTCGAGTTGCAAACAGACATCGGTCGACTGGAAGCACAGAAAGACCCACCCACAAACAATGCAAAAAAAAGGTGTCTAATGCAAACACAAAACCGATGCAAAACCCGATAAGAGAAGAAACACAAACCGAGCCAACAAAATGCAAAGTTTGAGTTGAAGGTAGTGACGAGCTAGGGTAGCTTTTGCACTACACTAAAAACTCACAAAACTAGCACAAAAAACTCAGATCTACAACCTGCAAATGCTCCAAAATGGTAAGATACCTCCAAATGTGCATGCAAGGCAAGAGAAACCAATGTAAACTAGCACAAAATACGTAGATCTGCAACTCGGAATGCATTAGACCTCAGGAAAACACCTCTAAACACACATGTAAACCTAGAGAATTGAGTGGTCAAAGACACTAAACTCGAAAAACACCAGAAACTTGAACACGACCAAATGAACCATGATCAAAATCGTGCAAGAGGTATGAAGCTCGAATCAATGCAAGTATAGCAAAACTATAATATCCATTACGACACACGCACGAGAATTTGAATATCATGCCAAAAGCCGGAAAACACATGCAAAAATGCTAAAGGGTGCACAGATCCATAAGATCTCGCTCTGATACCATGAAAGAGGGTTTAAAACCCACAAACGAGGATCATGAGGGATGATGTGCACATCAATGGATGTGTGAATGGAAGCTTGAAGAGATCTCGAGAGGAGCGAGCATCAACCAAATGTGCATGCAAAGATTTGAAACACGGGCAGAACTTGGTTAAGCCATCAAACTCTCCTGTATCTCATAGATCAAATAGGGTGTACGTATAGTAGGTTATGAGTAACCCCAAGTGCTGCAATCATGACAACTCGAGAGAGAGGGGGAGTTACATTCCCAGAATAGAAGTGTAACTCCCAATGATGCATATGACGCACTAATGCACTAACACGCCGATGCACCTTTGAAGCGTAAGAGAATATCATAATGACCTCTAAATGACACATGGACCTACGATCTCACCTAAGTGAGATGACTCACCTAATGATGTGGAAAATAACACACACCAACACCTTAATATCACAACTTTATTTATATAATATTATGTGATGGGATTTTTAAATTGATAGTTTAGGTATTTATTAAGAAATACTTCTGTACTAAAACATACTTATAAACATAAAATCATAATCATAAAGATAAATATTACATACAAATTATATGATGATCCTTTTATATTGGATAATCGTCCATAATGATCAATTATAAAAAAATTAACTTTATGTTCTACTAAACATTAGAATAGAAATCTAGAGCATACAATCTAGAAATAATGAGGAATATACTTTATACCCTAAATTCAAAGAATTTACATTTTAAGGAGGTTAGTATATATTGGATTTACAACCTTTTTCACTTACTTGGGCCTCAAAAAAATATTGTTGCATGTAGAGCAAGTAATAGGGAAAATCATATTTACCATATCTTTCAAACTATGATGTCATTTAGGTACAAGTTTTATTTTGTTGCTTAATTATCTTATCATATCCAATTCCTCCGACACTAATAGAGCTAGGAAAATTTATATATATTGTTTTCCAAAATTAAATCATTTTGTAGAAAAATTGTGAATTATAAAAATTAAATGTATATGTTCTATAAAATATAATGTAATTTTTTCAGCATATTTATATTATTTATTATTATTTGAAAATATTTTTTGAAAGGGACTATACCCTTATACAGAAAGGCTCAAAATTCATATTTTACAATTTTACCAAAAGAAAAAGATCAATATCAAGATTTGACATGAAAACCCAACAAAAGAAAATAGACTCCCAAGAATAGAGCCAAAAATAGTAGCCTAATAGCTCAAAAACAACAACATAGCAGTCCGAGTAACTTGCTCACAGTCACAAAGCATAAATCTCATTCCATTACCAAAATAGTGTTGGATTTTAGTTTTTATGTCCTTTCTTTCTCCGTTCCACCACCATCTAGTCCATGTTTCCATCTTCCGTGAAGATCGGAAGAACAATTTAATGATTCATGATAGGGCGTGGCCCATAGCTAGGGTCAATGAGGCACAATCCTTGAGCTATAACATCAACCTCTAGGGTACAAGAAATCTGCCGTATCTCGGCCAAAATATGGGAAGTGTGTAACGCCCACAAAAATCATGCATGAAACCCAAGAACAAAACTACGTCAAACTATAACAATTATGTTTTTTTTTTTGTTACAATTATTTGCAACACTAGGTTAAAGTTAATAGTCACACATTTTCATTTTAAAATTTCATTAAATTAACATTATTAATTATCCGCTAGATCCCCTTTAAAATAAAATAATAAAATCTCTCAATAATTTATAATAACAATAGTTAGTCCAAATCAAGACTTACGCTTCCTTATAATTTCCTTTACCACAATTTAATTGCACCTTAATTAAATTTGGTTAGTTAATATCAACGGTATTGTAGTCTTTTAATTTAATAATAAAGTTCTATAATACCCATAAAGGTGTCAGGATGCATTAAATTAAAATGTCTCTAATAAGGAATTTGGTTTAGAAAAGTAGAACACCCAACCCTTACACTTACTTAAGTGGCCCCACTTAAATCCTACCCATGAATTTTAAATTTGAGTTTCTCTCACGCACTTCCACTTACTTTTTGTAGGGATGAATATCATCCATTGGATGGATTCATTTGGGGACCTTAGATTAGGAAAACTATTTAACCCTAAGTTTGGTTATGAAAATCTCTCTCTTCTCTCTTTTATTTAACTTATTTTTCTTCTTTTTTTTTCTGATTGGTAGAGAGGAAGGTGGAAGCTCGAGAGCCAATATCAAGATATTGGGATTATATTCTCTCCTTTTCTTTCCTTGTAATTAAATTACTAGTATAATTCAGATTATGAGAAGTAATAGAACACCAAATAAATGAATATTTCAGAATAATGATCTCAATATGCAATTATAATAGCTTCACCACTTTGAGGGGGAAACCTCCAAACCATATAATAAGACTCAAATGCTCAAATGATAATGAACTACTACCTACAATCCCCTATATATATTTTTATATGCTATGGCCATCACCAAGGCCGACCTATTAAGCATGATAAAGTATAAACGATATAATAAAATGATATGGTAAGCCACAAGTCTGGTATTTACTCATATCCTAATACAAGCAATAGGTTAAGGTCGTAACATGCCCTTCCCTTTCAAACCAGTGTTGTCCTCAACATTGAATAATCCTGGATGTTGCTGCAGAAAACATTCATCCTGCTAGGTTACGTCTTCTATGCTCATATTCTTCCACTTGATCAGATATTCCTTAATGTCTCTAGTTCTCACCCTCTTAGTACGTGTTTCAGAATATTCTCTAGCTCAAAAATGATTATTCCTTCCTTTTCAAGTTCTATTAACTCGTCTGGCTTACAATTTCTATCCAATAACCTTTTCGGGCATGAAACATGAAATCTTGGGTGTATATGTGAAGATGGAGGCAACTCTAGTTTATAAGCAACGCATCCAATTTTCGTAGAACTTGATAAGGCCATAATATTTAGGAGCAATTTTTTTGTCCTTTCTATGTTTCTTTAGGGACATATGTTTATAAGGCTAGAGACTTACAAAAACCCAGTCACCAATTTGAAAATGTCTTTCACTACGGTGTTGATCTACTTTTTTTTTCATCTTGTTTTGTGCTAATGCTAAATTCTCCTTCAAACTAGCCAAAACATGTTGTTGATGTTGAATGTGTTCCTCAACATCTCTGACCTTAGTTTACACCCTCAAGGAGGAAGTGATATAATGTGGATGGTAACCATATAATGATAAAAATGGGGTCATTTGAGAAGAGGTATGAAAATATGTGTTATACCACCATTCTGTAAGTGGTAGCCATTTAATCCACCTTTCCTTCTTATCTCGATTAAAAAAACGTAGATACCCCTCTAAGCATTTGTTGACCAATTCTATTTACCCATCGGTTTGAGGATGATAAGATGAACCATCAGCTAGCTCAAGACTAAAACATGAAAATAATTCCATCCAAAAATTACTTGTGAAAATAGGATCACGATCACTTACAATTATCTTCGGGGTTCCATGCAGCCATTGAATTGTCTCCAAAAAAATAGTTGCTGCTGTACTAGCTACAAATAGATGTGATAGGGCACAAAAATGGGCATATTTTTTGAGCCTATCCATAATCACGAAAATAACATTCTTACCCTATGAACAAGGCAATCCGGTGATGAAATCAATGAAGACCTCCTCCCATCTCTGGATAGGAATTTGTAAGGGTTGCAATAGACTTGGTGTCTTAAATGTTTACCCTTTGTTCTATTGGCACACTAAACACTCTAATACAAAATTTTGTACCTCCTCCTTGATTCCTTCCCAAAATAATTCTCTTTTTATTCTATGATATGTCTTTAAAAAACTAGAGTGTCCTCCAATAGGTGAGGCATGTAGCTCTGCAAGAATATTATGCTTCAACTCGAATATTTACTCAAGTATAACCTATCCTTGTACCATAGGGCATTACATTTCCACTTGAATTTGTTAGATGTCATATATCCTTACTTGATATTATATATTATAGATTGTGTATCCTTGTCTTGATCCCATTCCAATCTTGCTTCATCCACCCAATCGGCCATCAACATGGACATTCCACATAGTAAGGCGTTTGTAGATGTATCCCTTTTAGACAATGCATCAGCTACTACATTTTCTTTACCCTTTTTGTATATGATTTCAAAATCATAAGCCAACATTTTTGTTACCCACTTTTTTATTCCTCGATGATAACCTTTTCCCCAAAAAGTATGTAAGACTATCATTATCAGTTTTTACCTTGAAGTGTCTACCCATGAGATAGGGCCTCCATTGCTTGACCGCATGAAGAATAGCCATCATTTCTTTCTCATAGATAGGTTTAAGAAGATATTTTCCTTTGAATTGGTGACTTTAAAATGCAATTTTTCTTCCTTCTTGTATTCTAACTACTCCCAATCTTGATCCCGAAGTGTCACATTCAACAATGAAGGTTTTTGAGAAGTTGGGAGTAGCCAAAACTAGGGTGTTGCACAAGGCTTCCTTCAGCTGCTCAAAGGATTTAGTGGCTAATTCTATCTAATGGAAGGCATCCTTCTTTAGCAATGTAATGAGTGGGGTTTCTATTCTACCATATCCCCGCACAAATATTTTGTAGTACCCTATTATTCCTAGGAACCCATGAATATTTTTGAGAGTTTTGGGCCTTGGCCATTCCACCATAGCTTTGATCTTCTAAGGATCAACTTTGATGCCTTCATGGGATACAATGTGACCCAAGTCCTCTACCTCTTCTACACCAAAATAACATTTGGATGTCTTTCCATAGAGAGTATGTTTCTCCAAAAATTACAAAACTTTATTTACATGTTGTAAGTGTTCTTCCCATGTCTTACTATAAATCAATATGTCATCAAAGGAAACTAATACAAATTTCCTTAAAAATGACTTGAAAATAGTGTTCATCAAGATTTGCAAGGTTGAATTTGTAAGACTAAAAGGCATTACCAAAAACCCATAATGGCCCTCTTGAGTCCTGAAATCTGTTTTATGAACATCTTCCTCTTTTATTCTAATTTTATGGTACCCCA
Source organism: Taxus wallichiana var. yunnanensis (assembly GCA_018340775.1). Lineage (NCBI taxonomy): Eukaryota > Viridiplantae > Streptophyta > Pinopsida > Cupressales > Taxaceae > Taxus > Taxus wallichiana. The sequence goes on from CM031239.1 coordinate 250,957,965, forward strand.
AAGGAAGATCTAATTTTGTGAAATAAATATCACCATGCAATTCATCAAGTAAATTATGAATTACTGGAATAGGAAACTTATCTTTGATGGTGTACTTGTTGAGTTCTCGGTAATATGGACACATCCTCCATGTTTCATCCTTCTTATGTACCATGACCACTAGTGAAGAATATGCACTCTAGCTAGGCCTGATGATAACTGCCTTCAACATTTGCTGAACCATTTTCTCAATCTCACTTTTCGGGAATATGGGTATCTGTATGGTCTGATGTTAGGTGTTTGTCTCCCTAGAATCAACTTAATGGCATGATCATGATCCCTAACTAGTGGTAGTCCCTTTGGAATTGCGTCGAAAACATATGAGTGAGCATCAACAATGTTCAAGATTGGGTGGCATTGAAGACTTTGTATGTTTTACTTATATGGATAATAAATTTTCTATAAATCCATCTACTCATTTTTCGAGAACCTTCTACATATGATGAGAGATAATAATGTGGAGACTTAGCTACCATCCCATTCAATTGTATTGTCCTTCCGTCTAAATGAAATTGTATGAAAAATTCTTGGAAATTCATCTCTATAGTACCTAAGATTGTGAGCCATTAGACACCCAAAAAAATCTTGCCCTCCCATAGAAATAACAACCATAGGTGAATCTAACATGTAGTCTCTCATAGAAATCTTGATACTATGGCACTTTCATGTACACTTGATTGTCCCACCATCCGCAATCATAACTTGCATTTCGGAGTCGGGTAAATAAAACAATTAAGGCGGGTAGCCAACTTACTATTTATGAAGTTATGAGTACTAGCCAATTCATTCAACACTATCACATTCTATTTTTGAGATAGCCAACCTTGAGTGTTTGAGGAGCATGAATACCCGACAATTCATGACAAGAAATTGTAGGTTGGTGATCCTCTACGTCATCTTCTACCTGGTTCCTCAACCTCTCCTATAATTTTAGCATCCTCATCATCCTCATTACCTCTGTCAATATAGAACAACTTCTTCTCACCACATTTGTATCCCAGTCCATATTTTCTATCACGCTTAAAACATAATCATTTTGCTCTCTTTTCTTCCATTTTTTGAGGAATCAGTCTAATTGGCCTAGAAAATAAAGGGGAAGAGATACTATTGTTTCGTTGTTAATGAAATGCGGCCTCCTACTACAAAGAACATTTTCCTCGCTTGACGTGTCATGAGAATAGAATCAGAAAGATTGAGTGGATTAAACATACATACCTCATGCTCGATGTGGTCCTTAAGACCCCAAGAAATAGGTTATTGATTCTCTTCTAGTATATTCTCCACCCTTAAGGATAGGTTCTGGAATTGATGCACATAATCCTCGATGATCATGTTTGTCATAAATTTGCTAATTGACTAAAGTAGTTCTCTAAAACACTATAACTATAGTGCAATTGCAACTCCTCGGTAAAAATTGTCCAAGTGACACCGAGACCATTCTTCTGCCTCTAAGCACATAACCATCACTACCAAACGAATTGGTCCGGTTTAAGATATAGGGATGTTAATGTCACCTTTTGTCCCGATGATGTTTGATGTAGCTAAAAGAAGTTCCCATGTGATTTATCCAATTCAGGGGATCTTTACCATCAAATTTGTGCATATCCACCTTCGGCATCATGTTCTGTGGTTACAAATAAGTTGGATTCTGATTAGGCTGGAAAAGTGATCCAACATCGTTATTTTGTCCATGATTTTGAACTGAAGATCCTCCTTGGTCGATATGGGATAGATTTTTGCCATATTGTTTACCTTTTACATGTTGCAGGATATCATCCAACCGATGATTGATTTGGGCTATGTCTCCTTTAAAGACCATCTTAGATTGTACATTTCGTTGCTCATACTCAAGTTGGATCACCTTATGATAAACTTAGGTAAACCCTAGTGCTAAGGAATTTGTATTTACCCCTTCTGACTCCATCTCTTCAATCACTATCCCATCTTTATCTGGGCTTTTACCCAGAGTAACGGATTCTTTTTTTCTTTTGGAAGTTCCCACCATGATATCAAACCTTAGGGTTTAGGGTTTCGATACAAATTCGGCCAAACAGAAACAACAAAAAGAACATACTAATATTATTTTTTGAGATATTTGTTAAAATATAAAGAACTTGAAAAAACCACAATTTGCACCCTAGGAGTGATTATATTAAAAACCTAAATTTGTAATAATTTTTGCAAAATAAATCAAAAAAGTCTGAAATTTTCAGGAACCTTACTTGAAATGTTTCTCAACTTTGGTGAAAATATCTCCCATGAATTCGCATTTGGTTCGAAATATATTGCGTAGAAACAAAAATTAGGTTTTTACCTAATTTTGGCTCGATCGCACTCGATACCACTTGTAATGAAATTACTAGTATAATTGATTATGAGCAAGTAATATAATACCAAATAATAAAATATTTAAGAATAATGATCTCAATATGCAATTATAATAGCTTCTCCACTTCGAGGGGCAACCTCCAAACCATATAATAAGACTCAAATGCTCAAATGATAATGAACTACTACCTACAATCCCCTATATATACTATTCATATGCTATGTCCGTCATCAAACCGACCTATTAAGCATGATAAAGTATAACTGATATAATAAAATGATATGGTAAGCCACAAGTCGGCTACTCATATCCTAATACAAGAAATAGGTTAATGGCGTAGCATTCCTTGTCCTATTTACATCCTCTTCAAGGGTTCCAATGTATTTATTTATTTTGTTTATTTGGGTCTTGCCCCATTTTAGAGGAAAGATCCAAAATGGTGGTTGTATTTACTTGGATGGAAGAATATATACATATATATGTATATACATTTGTATACATGTGCGCGTGTGTGTGTGTGTATTATTAAAAAAATGCACCGATCATATATATATATATAATAACAAATTCTTCACGAGAGAAATTTACATAGTTCACAATTTTCACAGAGGGTAGACTGCTCAAAGCTCATGGGCTATGGTGGGGTGGTTTTTGTTTGTTAGTGGATAGTATTTGAGGTTCGAGGAGGGTCGCTGACCCACCCCCATCCCATTAATTAATGGGATGGGATTAATGGGATGGGGATGGGGTCAATGACCCTCCCCCCAACCCTTACCTTATTGACACTATATCCACAAGCCGTAACATTTACTGGCTTCAACAAATTTCATTTTATTTGTCTTATTTACATTATAACTTTGTTAGTGTTTATTTAATATAAATTTGTTTTATCTACACACACACACACATATTGAATATCTATAGTGATTTTATTATATTAAATTTTTATTACTAATATCAATAATGATATTATCTTAATACCAATGCTATTAAAAGAGGTAACGATATATATATTATTAACAAATCTTAATCTTATAGGTAAAATTTATTTTACAATTTGATAGTATTTTTATATGAGGTTTAAAATCAATCCAAACTCCACTTGTTGTGACATTAATTTACATTGGATTTATATATATATTTATAAAAACTTAATGATAAATTAACATACTCCAATAGGCTATGATCTAAATGGTAATTAAGAAATTTCTTATCTTCACTAGATTTAGGAATCAATATATCTTATTGACCAAGTAAATGACAAATAAAGTTTAAGTTTTTTCCATCTACACATATAATAGTTGACTCTCTTTAAACAAATACAAGAAAATGCACAAATATAATATATCTTGTCATCATATGCCTTTCAAATAATACAATGGGAATTAATATTTCTTTCCTTTGCAACCAACAAGTTACAACCATTCCCACAAGTAGCTTCCGACAAGATTAACAATAATTTTAAAACAAGAACAACACACCTATGTGACATAATAAATAAACTAAATGTGAACAAGTTTTTTTATTTTCAATCTCACTTTCATTATATCAAAACTTTCTTCACTAAATTTTTTTCTCTTTCCCACAATGCATTACAACTTAATAAAAAAATATTCAATACAATTTTTATTTCAAATACAATACTATAAGTCTTCCATCTTAAGTAGGAATTTACAAGAAATGTAGCTACATTGAAGGATTTTAAGTCATCTACAAGTGCTCCAAGTCCCAAATCTCCAACATGAGATCAACCAATTTTTCACTTGATCACAAAAAAAATGTGGGAGAGGAAACACTTTCCACCCAACAAAAAATCCACTGAGGAGGAGAAGAAATCCTCCTCATTGGCCCCCGAGCCCTAACCACAAGGTAATAAGGGATGGATCAAACACATGGAAACTATAAAATACTTCCTCACTTAATTTTAAGCAACAATCACTCAAGAAAACAACCACAAAACACTCATTTTTAAGCAAAAGAACTTCCCAAAACAATGGCTCTAAAAATAAACAAGTAGAGAAAGGAATATGGGGATACCCTTGCTCTGAAGGGTTTGGATGCCCACATAAAAAATACTCCTAAACACATTCAACCCCAAAATATCTTATGCCTCCCTACAACTACAAATATATGTCTCTTATGCCTCCCTCACTCTTATGCCTCCCTCTCTCTTATGGCTCCCACAAGGAACAAAATAACAAAAGAGAACAAGGTGGGGCATCCAAAACCCACTCCCTCCTAAATACCCAAAGAAGCTCTTATGCCTCCCAAAATATTTCATCCCCATTTCACTATCTCAATACAACCTAAATCCATTTCACTACCAAAAAAATTCATGCAAGAAACACATTCATTCAACATATAACATACGAGAAAACAAAAAGAAGAAAACAAGGGTGCAAGACCCTACCTTGCCATAATAAGAATCAAATTTACAAGAAATTCCCAAAGTCCTCCAAAATCAAGCAATTCCAAGCAATCTTCAACTCAAATAAGCAAGCATTCCAAAATGAGAGAGCCAAAGCCAAGCAAGTAACCCCAAATACTTCCCAAAAATTCCAATAAATAGAAAAGAGGGAGAGGGAGATGATGTGACTCCGTGTAGGATGCCACATCATTTCTTCTCCATCCCACATCACCAAATTCAAACCCATACCGCAAAACGTAATAAATGAGTGGTTTGAGAGGAATGAAAAACCTCTTACACACATAAGTCCATCCCACACCCTTCAGGAAAAATTTAAACACATGTAAGAAAGTGAAATTAAATCTCACCTTTTTGCCTTACAAAACCCATAATGAGGTCTATTTTTTACCCTGCAACCCATAGGCAAGGTTGGTATTAGAAATTAAGATGTGTGGGATAATTTTAACTTGTTCCACGAGCCTCCAAAAATTTCCCTTTAGAACAAATCCAATTTTCCCAAGTAGGGTGGAGTGTACAACACTCAAAATCACATACACTCAACTAATAAACACAAGAACCAAAGATTCAACTACTCTAATAAATGAATCTTTTTTTCACATACATAATTAGCTTAATAAAATGATTAATTTACTTAACTAAAACACAATAATCAATAATGATAAAAGGTAATTACATCACAAATTAAATCAAACACACTATAATTAAATAAAAGAATGAAAAGGAACTACACACAAACACTTGGTCACAATTGGAGGTCATCCCCCCCAATGGGGACCCGCTAACAATAACTAACAAAATAGAAAAATTACACAAGTTTCCATGGTGACCATTGTTGTATCCATCTAGTATTTCGATGTGGTTGGTCTCTAATCCACCTTTGATTGTTGTGATATAATTACCTCCAAAATCACACAATACCTAATTCTTCCTCATGGCTGTATAAAAACATCCAAGATAAGATATATGCATAAAAATCAATAATCATCCATGTATAAATTGAATCATCATCTAGACCAACAATGTTATTATTTAAAAATTATAACAACATCTCAATTCTATGTTTCATCAATACCGATAAGATCACAAGATTTGTTCAACTACTAAATCCTACTCAACATGACAAGAATGCCCAATGTCGAAATATATATAAATATTTCAACAACACATCATCATCAATATAAAAAGTCTCTATAAGAATCCACAAAAATCATACTATTTATCATAATCCATCAATAGTCAAAGTATCTCTATCATCTAACATCACACTAAGACAAAATTATACAAAATATCCATGTATATAGTCAAAATTAATAAAACTCAAAATATAATAAGTGTTGAAGGGAAGTGGGAACTACAATGCCCTCCTCTTAGACTCGAATTCCTTCTAGAAGTCACTGAAATAGGTGTTGAAATAGGAATCATAAAGCAAAGTAGCATTCTCCTATGTCGCGAGCAGTATTATCATACCTATCTCACTAGACTTCACCACGGACAATATCTTTTCCTTGAAGGCCTAGAGTCATGTGCTCTAAAATATAGAAGGGATCCACCATCACCTACCTCTGATCCTACACCTGTAATGAGGTCCAATCTAATACACGAGAAGGATCTACAATGGATCTACTAAGTACAAAAACATGAAATACATCATGGATGTGAGACAAGCTAGGTGGAGTTTCTAGACGATAGGCCAACGCACCAATACACTCTAAGATCTAAAAGGGATCCAAAAATATAGGATAAAACTTATAGGATTTTCCATAATGGATAGGGCTCTTATAAGGCCTGACATGAAGAAACACCTCTGTGCTCACCTCAAAACTATGATCTTACCTATGTTGATTCGCATAGTTCTTCTACTTGTCCCGAGCCTCCCGTAATCTCTTCTTGATCATAAAACCTATTTCTCCATATCTTGTAGTAAATTCAGACGCATAGAAACATTTTCCTCCAGCTTTTCCCAACTCCATGGTGTCCTCGCACTCTACATACAAATGCCTAAAAAAGAGCCATACCTAATAAACTTTCAAAACTATTATTGTAGGAAAAATACACTAAATACAAGTACTCCCCCACCTTGGTGATGGCCCATGATGTACATTCTAAGCATGTTCTCCAAGATCCGATTCACCCACTCTATCTGTCCATCCGCCTCGGGGTGATAAGATGTACTGAATTTGATCTTCATCTAGAGAGCATACCATGTGGTAGTGAAGAAGTGAGACATGTACATGGGATCAATGTCACAAATGATCTTATACGGAATCTTGTGTAATCTGAAAATCTCATCAAGGTATCTTGGTGCCAATGCACTTGTTATGATTGTGGTCTTCACAAGAAAAAAGTGGGCCACTTTCATCAAGTTATCCACCATGACCATGATGGCACAATGGTGGTATCTCGACATTCGTAACAAAACTATGAAATCCATGGAAATGGTGTCCCATTTCAACTTTGGTATAGTGTGAGGGAAGAGAACACCAACTTGATGATGATGCTTGGCCTTCACCTTCTGACACTCTAAACAACATGACACAAACTGAGCTATATCTCTTTGTATTCCCCTTCAATGGTAAAAATGTCTCAAGGTGGCATGCATATTCTTCACCTTGGGGTGGGTTGAATAAGGTGCATGATGAGCCTTTGTCAAAATATCCTGTCTCAAATCTCCATCTCTAGGAACATATATCGACCTCTGTTCCTAAGAATACCATCCGCCTCTTATAAAAATAAATCAAATCTTCCCTCAAGGGGACTCTGAGACTCAATCTCTGATATGGCTATAAGGTACAAGTTGTCATGAGGAAGTTGCTGTAAAATCCTACTCTATAAATCGCTACCCAATGAATTATCCATAACCACATGTCTCCGTCTACTCGTGGTGTTTGAAACCATGTTCTCCTTCCCCTTCACATGCTATATCTCCATGTCATACTCACAAAGGAAATCCATCCAAAACCATTGATGAGCATTGAAATTGGACCACGTGAAGAGGTGGTGAAGACTCAAGTGATTAATCCTGAGTGTAAATCTCTAGCCAAGAAGGAAGTGTCTCCACAAAAAAAAGGCATGAATTTTTTTGTAAGCTCAAGGTCATGAGCTAGATAATTGAGCTCATAACCCTTGAGTTTTCGAGGCTCAAAAGCAACCACTCACCCCTCCTTCATCAATACACCTCCTAGTTGTGGAAAATAAGCATCTGTCTAAATGAAGAACTTTCCCGGGTGTTTAGCACTACAACAATAGCTGTTTTCCTAAGGCATTCCTTTATTGTCCTAAAGAGCTAATCACATCTATCTAATAATAGGAAATTATTCTCTTTCCGCTGAAGGGAAGTGATGGGGTACACAACCCGAGAAAAATGTTGAAAAAATATCCTATAGTATCCTATCAAACCCATGAAACTACACACCTTGGTCACACTAGTGGGTGTTGGCCAATCCATAATGGATTTAATATTAGAAGGATCAACTATGATACCTTCCCCAAAAATGATGTGACCCAAATACTAAAGCTCTGACTAAAATAATTCACACTTGTCTAGGTTCCAAGTAAAAGTCGCTACTCAAAAGACACTCGTAGATCTTGATGAAGGTGCTCCTTGTGCTCCTCTCGAGTATGTGATTATATCAAAAAATTTTAAAGGAATAAGATCACTAAGCGACCCAAAAATTCTTGAACACCCCATTCATCAAGCTCATGAACAATGCGGGAATTCATCAAACCAAAGGGCACAACTGTGAACTCATAGTGCCCATATCTTGTGCGGAAAGCTGACTTGTGGATATCTACCTCTGCAATCCTCAGCTAATGGTATCCAGAATTAAGATCAATCTTATAAAATATTGTGGCCCCCTTCATCTGATCAAACAAATCATCAATGTGAGGAAGGGGGTAACAATTCTTGATCATTACTTTGTTTATCTGCCTGTAGTCCACACAAAACTATAAGGATCCATCCTTCTTCTTAACAAAAATCATTTGTGTACCCCAAGGGGATACACTAGGAAAAAATAGGGCTTTATAAAGAAGTAACTTAAGTTTGTAATTTGAGCTCACAAAGCTCGGGTGTGGTCATATTATAAAGATATCTTGAGATAGGTTCTACTCCTAGAACCAAGTCAATGTAGAAGTCTATCTCACGTGTGGGTGGCATCCCCGACAGCTCGCTAGGAAATACATAAGAAAAATGAAGCAAGATGGGGTGATATTCAAGTGAAGTTCCGCTATCCCCATCCTCCAACCTATCACTAATAATAACAGTGTAAAAATGACACCCACGTCATGCAAGATGCTTAAGCTACATATCAGAAATAGTATGAATAGAAATGGGTCTCCTAACTCCAGTTATAACTGAATGAACTCCCAAATAATCTATACATGATATAATCTTATGGTAACAATCAACTTTGGATCTATGTGTAGATAACAATTCCATGCCAAAGATGACTCCATACGAACCCAATGGAAGGATACGAAGATCTGAGGTAGTGGTGAAGGGTCTCAAATCCACTAAGCACTCTTTAACTAAGGATTTTATAGAGATTTTGGCTACAGAAGCCATCTCAATGTCCCAAATATGACCCTCTCTAACCGCCACCACCCCGCAACACTCTACTAAATATGGTGCAATAAAAAATCATACAAACCAAAATCAAACAGGAATCGAGGTAGGAATACCACCAATGCTACCTTTAGTTTCTATCACAATTCTCTCGGTGCTTGGCCGGGTGGTTCTCAACTAGTAGATAGATCTCGATGGCTATGTCTAATGTTACTAACTATAGGATCTAAAATCTGTGCCTTACCCTTATTAGTAGGGTTATGTGGGCACTCTCTCTAATGATATCCAAAAACGCCACATCCATAACAACTACTTGGTCCTCTCCAATCAAATGTGGCACCATTTTGTACTCTAGAGGTCTCGTGTCATGGATCCCGATGATCCGGCTATGGACTACTCGGGTAGCTACTTGACGAGCTCCTTTTACCGAGCTCTCGGTGTACCATGTGTCCTAATGGGACCCCTAGGGGAGGCCCCATACTCCATCCCCTTTGAGCGTCAAATATCTTAGGAGGTCTGAATGGTGGATGAGTCTACTACTACTACCGCCGAGGTGGCTGCTATGGTGGCCTGATTGAAGACTATGTAGAACCATGTCCACCATGAGGAGGAGCTGACTCCCTAGACCTACTATCCTACATTTGCTGGATTTGGCTCCGTACTCTTTTCCGGTGTATTGAGTCTTCCTCGAGTCTCCTCTCGTAATATTGGCCTTCTCAATGGCCTCTTCTAAGGTCTATGGCCAATATATGCGTACGGCACCTCAAAATCCAAATTCAAGCCCCTGATGAACATGTGAATCCTAACCTACTTGTCCTACATATAGTTGACATACTGAAGTAAATCAAGAAATTGAATCTCGTACTCAGTACTATCATGAATGCCTAACGCAGGTTATGGAACTCATCTATCCTCTACTGAATAAACCTCCTAGATAAGTATCTTCTCCTAAACCACTCCTCGAAGAGCTCCCAGGTAACTGTCTCTGAGTCTACGTGGAGCTTCTACTCCTCAATCCTCCACCAGACACCTGATCCATCCCTCAGAAGATGGATCACAACATGAGCTTTCGTGTTTCTAGTACATGGGAAAATCTTGAAGCACCCGCTCAAGCTCACTAACCAAGCCTCTTCCTGAAAACCACATGTATCTCAAGAATAATGAGACAGATGTAGCTTCAAGATATCCCTAATGTGATTAATGATGATGATTTTGGATCCCTATGTCTCTCTACATGCTCCTCCCTCAGCCTAGGGCTCCGAGATCTATCTATGTGTCCTGAAATCCTATCTCCATGTCCCCTCTAAGGTGACTCTTCTCTAAGTGACTCCGAGTGATAGTTCTCCGCCATGTCTAGAAGGTCCTCTTTCTAAGCATCCTCTAGGTATAGTGGCATTAACATCCTGAAGCATCTGTAATATCTGAGGTAAAATGGCTAGTACAACCTGATATGGAGGTTGCAAGTCTAGACATACGTGCAAGAACCCCTTGTTTGGTCTCTGGCTCTAGTATAGACTAAGGCAAGGGTTATTTCATCATTCTATGTTTTCTTTCATTTTTCTAAGTTTTCTATATTATACAAAAATCATACAATGTTGTTTCCTACGTTGGAAATTGTGTTAGGTTAATGTGCACATCTTGTGTTCGAAGTTTGCAAAAGGTCCAAGCCTTGAACCCACGGCTTTGATACAAAGTGTAAAGCCAACAAAAATCATACACAAAACCCACGAAAAAACCTAGGTCAAACTAGAAAAATTATGGAGTATTTGTTTTGTTAAAACTATTCGCAACACTAGGTTAAACTTAGGAGTCACACTTTCTCATTTTAAATTTTCATTAAGTTAACATTATTAATTTTCCTCTAGATCCCCCTTTAAAAAAATAATAAAATCTTTCAATAATTTATAATAACATTAGTTAGTCCAAATCAAGACTTAAGATTCCCTATAATTTCATTTAACACAGTTTAATTTTACCTTAATTAAATTTGGTTAGTTGATCTCAAGTGTATTGTGGTATTTTAAGTAAATAATAAAGTTTTATAATACCCAAAAAGGAGTTAAGTTGCATTAAATTAAAATTTCTCTAATGAGGCATTTGGTTTAGAAAAGTAAAACACCCAACCCTTACACTTACTTAAGTGGCCCATCTTAAATCCTATACATGCATTTTAAATTTGAATTTCTCTCACCCACTTCCAACCTAATTTTTCTAGGGATGAATCTCATCCATTGGATGGATTCATTTAGGGCCCTTAGATTAGGAAAACTATCTAACCCTAATTATTCTTATGAAAATCTCTTTTCTCTCTCTTTTGACTTATTGTTTCTTCTTTTTGTGTTCATGGATTGGTGGAGAGGAAGGTTTAAGCCATGAGAGGAAATATCAAGACCTTGGGAGGATTTTCTCTCCTTTTATTTCCTTGTCTTATTTACACCCTCTCCTAGGGTTCCAATGTATTTATTTATTTATTTTATTTCATTATTTAGCTTTTTCCCAAATGGGCGTATGGGTTTTGTCCCATTTTAAAGGAAATAGTTAAAATGGTGATTGTATTTACTTAGGTGGAAGAATATATATATATATATATATATATATATATATATGTATATATATGTATATATATGTATATGTATATATATGTATATATATATATATACATATACATATATATACATATATATATATATATATATATATATATATATATATATGTATAGATATATATGTATATATATATATATATATATATATTCAATGGAAAATTCTGCGTGGGAGAAATTTACATAGTTCACAATTTTGACGGAGGCGTAGACTATTTAAAGTTCACGGGCCACAATGGGGGTTTGTTATTTTTGGTAGATAGTGTTTGAGGTTGGGGAGGTTGCTGATCTCCCCCCCCATCCCATTAATTAATGGGATGGGGGTGGGGTCGGTGACCCTCCCGCAACCCTTACCTTATTTAATGTATTCCCACATTGCAGTCTTTACAGTTTAAATTTTATTTATTTATTTATTTACATTATGAGTTGGTTGGTGTTTATTTAATATAAATTTGTTATATATATATTCAATATCTATAGTTATTTTATTATATGAAATTTTATTACTAATATCAATAATGATAATATCTTAACACCAATGCTAGTAAAAGCGGTAATGATATGTATATTATTCACCAATCCTAATCTTACACATAAAATTTATTTTACAATTTGATAGTATTATGATAAAAGGTTTAAAATGAATCCAAACTCCACTTGTTGTTACATTGGATATATATATATATATATATATATATATATATATATATATCTTAATAATAAATTTACATACCACTTATATCTTATCTATTGGAGTATGTAATTTAATATTAAGTTATTATATATATATATATATATATATATATATAATAACTTAATATTAAATTTACATACTCTAATAGGATATGATCTAAGTGGTAATCAAGCAAAAACATTTCTCCACTAGATTTAGGAATCAATCTATCTTATTGACCAAGTAAATGACAAATAAAATTTAATTTCTTTCCATCTTCACATATAAAATTTGACTGTTTTTCAACAAATACAAGAAAATTCACAAATATAGTTTATCTTGTCATCATATACCTTTCAAATATTATAATGGGAATTAACATTTCTTTCCTTTACAACGTACAAGTTACAACCTTTTCTACAAGTAGCTTCTAACAAGATTTACCAATAATTTTAAAACAATAACAACACACCTATGTGAGATAATAAATCAACTAAATGTGAATAATTTGTTTCCTTTTCAATCTCACTTTCATTATATCAAAACTTTTTTCACTAAATTTTTTTCTCTTTCGAGAATGCATTACAACTTAATAACAAAATATTCAATACAAATTTTATTTCAAATACAATACTATAAGTCTTCCACCTTAAGTGGGATTTACAAAAAGGTAGCTATAATACAATACAAACCTCTTACACACACAACTCCAACCCACACCCTTATCAAAAAAATTTAAACACATGTAAGAAAATGCAATTAAATCTCACCTTATTGCCTTTACAAAACACATAATGGGGTCTAATTTTTACTCCCAACCCATAGGTATGGTTGGTATAAGAAATTAATAAGTTTGGGACGAGTTTAACTTGTCCCGCAAGCCTCCAAAAATGACCCTTAAGCCCAAATCCGAGTTTCCCAAGTAGGATGGAGTGTACAACACTCAAAATCACATACCGATCAACTAAAAACACAAAAACCAAAGACCCGGCTATAATAAATGACTTGTTGACAATTTTTGCACTTGTGTAAAAATGGGCAACTTGAAACTTCGTTGTAATGGATGGCATTGGTGAAGTGGACCTAAGCTAAGGGAGATTCTTTCAGTTCAATGTTGTTTTGTTGAATTAATAAATGACTACATGAAAGTGCAGCACTATGTGTGATGTTACAAAATGTACTAGATCACCTAGTTCGAATTTCATGATTATCTTTGGCAAAATAACACAAATTCCTAAAGGAAATATGTTTTATCTTGATGAAGAAATCAAAGTGTAGAATAGATGAAGTGTTAATTTTTTGAACAATAGTCATAATTGCATATTACGGTAGTAAGATTTCATTGCTAAATGTTATAGGTATCTTTAAGGTTCTTTTCTTCATGATTAAGACATTAAATTATATTATTGAGTTGTTTTTATTCATTATATAATCCAATAAGGAAGATGAAATGTAGAAAGAAATACACAACTCAGTTTTAGAATTAAATGTTTTATTCATAAGGAATTTAAAATGTTCCCACACAAGCCGTGGGATGTAACTAAAGAGTAAATTACAACTATTGAAGTAAGAGGTATATATGCATGAAAAATAAAATAGAAGAGTATGAATGAACCCATCATTGGCTTGATATTTCTTTTGTTTCGGTTGATGCATCTCCAACTCCAAATTTGTTCCATCATCATATTTGTTGTTTGGCAATAACACTTGCATGCACGAAAATAGACAAGAAAATAATGTCAAAATTGAGCCCGTGGTTAATTCATATTCCTATACTATCAAAATTTGTACAAGTGGATCTCTTAACAATAGGAGGTATAAATTACATGAGGATCAAAGGCACAACTGATAAAAGTAATTTTCTGTAAAAACATACATGATTTATTCACTCAGAAATAAGGAGAGAGAAGAAAAGAAAAACTATGGAACATAAGAGAGAGGAAAAAGCCTAAATATTTTCTAATTGTTTTCTTAAGTTTGCAAGTACAGGTTGTAGTGAAGAAGAAAATAAAATCATGTCTTACAGTCCTCATTGTTAGAAAAAGATTGCATAAAAATAGATTTCAATGACTTCCATCCTATGGTATATCAAGTTGGAATAAATCACAAGTACATAATGGTATGAAAGAAGAATGTAACTCAAAGTTCAAAGTAGCTATTCTAGAAATAGAAGGAGTTACAGTGCAAATTAGAGGATAAACTTGCATGCTTACTTCCATTCAAAGATAATAGTACATGTTTCAAAGTTTCAAATAGGTGAAGTAGAAGAATTAGAATATAAAGGCTAAAGTTAACTGGAAAGATAAAATTACAGCCAAAACATAATGAAAAGGAAATCTAAGAAAATTTTGACAGGTCTTTGCCATGTAAAATGGACATTTTACATCTTTCCATCATACTATTTAAAACTCGATACGTGATTGAAAGTTGTATAGAAATGAAATAGTAATGTAGAAAGAAAATAATGCATGACATGATCAAAGATAACAATTACCATTTTTCAGCCACGACAACAAGCCATGAAGCATCTAAATGAATTTTTACAAATTGCTAGATCAAGTTACAAGTGCACACTTTTTGATTGTATCGAACATATACAAAAATATTGTAGAAATGCTACAAGTACCAATGGAGTAAAATTATGATAAGTAAAGTAAAAATCATCTATAATAATGAATTTCAAAGAAGTATATCTTTCAAATTTGGAAGTAACAAGGTGTATCAGAAAAATAAATGAATCCAAGCTACAACATGAAGTTAACTATGAAAAATTGTTCAACAACTCGATTTTTCAGATTCAACATGAAAGAATCGATCAAGAAATGATAAGTGAAAAGTAGATAATGATAGACCAAGATTATTTTGAGCTTAAAAGATAAAGGATGCACTAACATAAATGAGTGACATAGAACTTTTTCTTAATAAGTTCAACAACATTGATTCACCAATTAAGGATCAAGTACAACATAAGGGAAAAGCTTTGAATTCTGCACCTTCTAAAAATTGTATCAACTTTTACAGGATAAGGTGAAGAAAACTTATGTTTGAAATAATTTCACTCAGGAAGCCAATAAAGATTCAAGATGCCATTAAAAATATGCTACATGATCTCAATATGTGAAAAGAATCGATTAATAGTTTTCATTTAGAAAAGTATGGCTTAGAGCTTGATAGCATTGGGAATGGTAGTCACATGAATTATTTTAGGCCACAGTAGAAATAATAACCAGTCAAGGAAAAGAAAATTAAACCATAGTTTTCAAATCATTCAAGACAAAGATAATTTGTTTAAGTTCCATTAAATTTTAAAACACTGATGGCGAACAACTTAGATAAAATTAAATTTTATGAAGCAGGATAGAATGACCTTAGATCTGAGTTGCAGACAACATATAAACTTTATAATTGGTCAACATTTTTGAGACTGAGATGGATCAAGGAAAGGATGCATATTAAACAAAATATTAGAACAGAAGGACATCACAAGCATATATCTGGGTAAGTTATTGTTATATTTATGTCTCGAAAGATAGGTATCACAAAGCATAATTTTAGGAGATGTCATTACCAAGGCTTAAACATCAATTATAAAACATAAGCAAATGCATAACAAAATAAGGATGACAGATCTGAATTCAGCTTGAAATGAGATCAAACTTACAGAGGAAAATATGATTACCCTAAATAAAAGCACCTAGATCGGAGTCACAATCGAGAAGAGTACAGATCCTTGCCATTAATCAAAAAACCCATCAATGGGTATCAAGAAATCAGATAAATGAGAAAGTACTAACCGATTAAATTGAATCTTTCAAAACCTTGAAAGATCATCATGTTCAGAGATAAAAAATGAGGACCTAAATCCATTTTTATTTCGAGAAAAGTTTCATAAACGAGAAAAAAATAGGTCAATGAGAAGGAATACAAAAATATCGATCTCGCATAAAATGAAAACAATACTTTGGTTTCAATCATTTTTTATTTATAGTAAAGGGTCTCAAGGAAAAAAAAATCTATCTTTTAAATGACAAAGCTCACCCTTAGGAGAAATAAAGATCCTCGAATGGACTTAAAAGCTCATGAGTTTCATGGCAGCCAAAACAGAACCAACACGGACCAAATATGTCAAGAATCGATGCGAGAACCTCACGAGCTCGAAATAATCAGAAATGGTGGACAAAAGACCTCGTAGAGAGATCAATAGAAGTAAAGAACGATAGAGAATCCAAGTAACGTGTATAAAAAGCCTCACATAAGGCTTTTAGTAGAGAGTAATCGAGTTTAAAATATCAATAATGGTGACCACTTTATAAATTAGGAATAAACTAAATAAACTTATCGACAATGGTGAAGAGAATCCAAACACATGCATGAATAGAAATTCACACATGACCTCCCATAGAGCTTCACGATCACATTCGTGGCTTCACCACTCAAAACGAGCAATTGAAAATGATGAAGTGATATGCTCAATGATCTTTTTATGAAACCTAACTCCCTGAGTTTACACATCAACGACCCAGATCAATCAAGTACCAAAATCAATGATCAAGGATCAATACAAAGTTCAACGCAACCCCAGGTAGGCTAAATCACCTAAAGTTAGTGATCAACAAATCCAAATTTCATAGGTACAATATCAAAGGCGCACATTCAATGAGAAATTAAATTTAACCCCTAGAAAGATCAATAGTGACCGCAACAAACAAGTAGTACCACATTAAATGCTAGGTTATAAACCCTAACCGAGGGTCAAAAATCATGACTATAGATCGAAGGACAAGGATCGATGATTAAAGATTAACCACCAACTTTGAATGAAAAATCCATGCCAACCAAGGTTACTTGATGCCATCGATAATTTTGAAGGTTGAATCATCATGGGGAGGGGACCAAATTTCCCACTAAAATCATTATGGTTTGACCATGTTCTAGGCCATGTGTTATGCAAAGGAGGCCGAATCATCAAACTATGATTATTGTTTATATAATAGTCTATGAAAAAAAAATCAAAGGTGTACAACAACAAATTAAAATGCAATGAAAATCAAAGGTGGCGAGTATTATAGTATGGCCATGATCAAATAAAAAGGGGGCCATAATTTGATTGATTAATCATTTTATTGTTGACCTATCCAAGGTCTTATTCACATTTTCCAACAAGAATAATCAAAGTAAATAATGCCTTTCATGATGTTATTCACACACCGAATACATGACCAAGGGCCAAGGAGTCATCATTTCAATATGGGTCGACCTAACTTAGAAAAGAAGGGCCCTTTTTTCCTTTCATTATTTTGACCTTTTTGGTCCAACACCATGTAACTAATTATTATTAATAATTAAATAACAATATGGTTATTACTATTAATTAGTTGCAATTTGAATCAAGTGTAAAGAAAGGCTAAAACACTATATGGAAGAACAACAAAGGTCAATCACTTTTGATCGCATATGTACTTAGAGTTCGAGATAACAAGTTTCACTTTAGATTGAATAGTAACTTAGCGACAAAGTGAGATGACATGTCCTTCATCAAAGAGTATATTTTTACATGCCATCATAAGAAGACGAAACATATGCCACATCAACATCAAGAAGACAAATTTGCATGCATTAGAGAAGACTTACTCATCAAGCAAGGTTTATTATTAACATTATTCACCAACTTTATTAAAAATAGAATAGTCCATTACAGTTTGAATTAGTTGTAATCAAGGCTATTAATGCCTCTTTTTATTAGCATGATTGTTTTTATTCCTTTATTTATTAATAAATATAGAGTAAAATTAGGATGCATGGGCGAGTATATTTTTAGACTATTTTTAGGAAGGGTGTGAGGAATAAAGTTTCTATATATTGCATGTAATTGTAGGCACAAGGAAGAATTTTTGGACACAGGAGTCTTTGAAGCAGATTTTTCTAGTTTTTCCCTCCGAATGAGAAGTATTTTCTACTTTTCCAATTATTTTTTAGTCTAGTGTATGTTCTATTAATATTTTTGAATGTTAAATTCCCTGATTAATCATCTTACCCTATTGCAAATTCAGTAATTTATGCATAATATTAATGTTCATGCGTAATTAACAATATTGTTGTGATACTTTACCTCAATACATAAAAGTGTTTCCCTTAGTATTGTAGAAAACTATTTGCTTGTGCATCAAGAATTCATTCTCATATCAATTTTTCATTTTCT
The DNA here is from genome assembly GCA_018340775.1 of Taxus wallichiana var. yunnanensis. NCBI lineage: Eukaryota > Viridiplantae > Streptophyta > Pinopsida > Cupressales > Taxaceae > Taxus > Taxus wallichiana. The sequence continues at coordinate 250,976,800 of CM031239.1, forward strand.
CATTCAAAGACCTCGTACAAGTTTGGTGTATCACCCTATTTTTGAATCCATTTACAGTTGATTTTTACCCTCAAACCCTAGATAATTAATTTAGGATAAATCAATAAGGAACTAGCCTTGATATAGAAGACTCACCTCAAAATAGGTATACCCAAAACCGAGGTGTTTCCATTAAATTTAAGAAAGAGAGATAAATTTTACAAGCTTAGAATACCTGCATCCATCTCTATATAGGGTGCGATTTTGAGAGATAATAGTTTTTGGCACATCTGGTGGGAATTTGAATCATCTTTGCAAGAAATTACAACAATTTACAATAGATTTACATCAAGGAAAATTTACTTTTGGATCAGCAAAATGCAACAATTTATTTTAAAGATTTAAATATTTATTTGGCGAATTCGTAAAGTTGATTTCAGACCAATTTTTCCGGATGTTCCATTCCTCAAGTGACTACAAGATGACCGTAAGAGGAATTGCTTTTGATTTTATTTATTTACCTTAGAATTCTGTAAGGAGGGGAAGAGTTATGGGTACTACTTTTCCTTATAATAGACCTGGTTTTGTAACCCTCCTCCCAATATTCCTTCACCACATGTCAATATCTTTGTTCAAATTCTAGTTTTTCCAATGGCTATTCAACCACCTAGGAATTTTGTGACCTTTAATAATGGTAGCCCATTAGTAATTATAGTTTATCATGATATCGCTAATGATGCAATAAAAATATTACCTTCCTTCACAAGTGAAAATAAGGTTACACCTACAGAGCACATCAAAGATGTTGCAGCCTTATGTGTAGTCCATAATATTACTCATGAAGATGTGACTTTGAGACTCTTAGTTGCATCCTTTAAAGGACAAGCCTTTCAATGGTATAGAAATTTAGAGATTGGAAGCATAAGGACTTGGGATGATTTAGGTAGTAAATTGGTGAAAAAAATTTCAAGATAATTCAGATTAATTATCCCTCATAGAATAGTTGTCTATCTTTAGAAGATATCCTCATGAATTTATGTCTAGTTTTAACATTTGTTTTTCGAAAACTTAGGAAAGAATCCCGAAGAATGTTAATCCTCAAGCTGACCATGATTTCCTTTATTATCTAAGAGCTTTAAAGAATCTTATTTCAACTATGATTCAGTCTATGGAAAGTTAAACTCTTCCAGATGCTTATGATATTGCTATAAAATCTTAAAATAGTCTTATTCAAGATGGAAAATTAGCACCAAGGCCTTCAATACCTTTTTGGGAAATCTAGAACATATCCCACATCCTATCACAATTATATAACCTATTATTGAATCCCCATCAGATGACATGTTTAAATATTTACGAATACATGGGAAACAATCTGATTTCAATTTAAAATAGAATCACATTACGTAGTAGGCCTTATCAAGAAGCTTATAAGCAAAACTGACAAAATAGGTAGCCTTACCAACATAATGAAAATTATGGGAAGCCTTATCAACAAAGGCATTTTTACCGAAAGGCTCCTAGTTCATCCAATGCTTTATTCCCGATTAATATGTCTATAGAAGAAAGGATTCAACCATGTAATCAACCTTATTTAGATGTAAGTTGCCCAAATTCTTTCCCGAAAATAAGTCTAGTTACACATCCTTAACCCGAGACATTGTTCATGCCTCAAATGAAGGGTGGGCAAAAGAAGAAACTCATGTTCGAAATCACTGTTCAAAACTTAGTTAGTTTTAGTGAAGATGCAGATTTCATTGCAATTACTATGAGGGCTCCAGAAAAGGCCCGAGAAAGTCAAAAACAATAAAAAGGCATGTTTTCGCCTATAGCACCGATAAAACAAAAACTACAAAGCTAAAAATCAGATAACATTTTTGTTGTTCCACATAAAATAACAATTGTTTCAGTTGGTAAAGAACAACAAAAAAAAATACAGCCTGATCCAAGAAGATTATTTATACCTCAGATATCAAAATTAGCTGCAAGCAGAATCAATTTTTGCTAAATCCTATGCTAAAACAATAGAGTCTATTTTTAAAACTGTTTCTTCTTTTAACATTTTTGATATAATGAAAAAGCATAATGTTATCATCTCAATGTGGGACGCTCTAAGTATTCTAGGATAGTAAGATTTACTTTCTCACGAACTTGCTAAGCTATAGATTTCTTGAAAAACAATAGAAAAGGAAGTTCCAAAAACATATATGGTCCTTGTAACAATGGAACATGACCACATTAAATAAGTTAAATGGATGGTTCAAAAGATTTTAAATTCTCAAGACATCAAGAAACCACCACCATTTTATTCATAACTATATGGTTGATAATGGTACAAGTAGTACAGATTATGCCAAAAGAAATTGCAATGAATAGAATTAGTGTCATCAAAAATATGGAGGTAACATTACACGCTTGCCCAAATGTTTCCATTTTGTAAGATATTAATGTTGTGGATTTACCTCCTTACTTTGCTAGATGTTTGTTTAGATATTTCACAAAGCAAAAATAGGAGGTTATCTCTTTTCATATTGGTATTTCTTATTTTTCACTACACGTTATGGAACCAAAGTTACTATAAATTATGAACCATTGGTAAAATTTCATATTGAACCTCACGCTCGAACGCATTAGCTAATTATGTAGCCTTAAACCGGTCTGATTTCAATAATACATCTCATGTTTTAGCACTAGATGGTGTTTCTAACTTTGCTCATGATCCTTTCAAAGAAGTTTATGAACATTTTTTTGGTGTGTATTTCCTACATCAGGAAAACACACCAATTCCCTCTTGACCAAAATATTAAATGCAACAAAAGGGAATTGGAAGCTTCATTTCGATGGAGCTAAGAACAAGAAAGGAAAATGAGCAATTTTGATCCTCACTTTCCCCACTAATGAAAGGTATTTTTCATCTTTGATTCTTCAAATTTCGTGCACTTGTAATGTAGCTGAATATGAAGCATTAATTCATGGCTTACTTTGGGACAAAAAGAGAGGTATTAGTGCGTTACATATTTTTGGTGATTTTGAGTTAGTTATCAATCAAGTAAAAATTTCAATGTGTGTAAGAATCAATTAATAAAGTCTTATAAACATATAGTTTCAAACTTAATGGAATATTTCAATGCTATTAATATCCATTCCATTCCTAGAATAGAAAATAAGCATGTAGATAGACTTGCAACAATTGGTGCTAGTTTTGAAGTGCAGAATAGATTAAAAACAATGATATTCAACCTCACATAAAGCTGATTGTCAGGCCTTCTATACCTGATAATGATTTGAATTGGCAAGTGATTGAAAATGATGAACGTATTTGCAGCAAGAAGCTGAATTTTCTGTAGTAAATCACGATAAATTGAATCACTTATACAGTGATCAGATTGTTCAATTAAATATGAATAAAATACCTCAAGGCTTGGTCACATTAGAAGACATCTTTAACACTAATGATCAGTTAAGGAAAGACAAAACTAAGATGTCAACACATGCTGATAATTATGAAGAGATCTCAATACATGAGAGAAAGAATTTATTTCTTGGAAAGGTATGTTCCTTAGCTAAAATAAATTTGTTTATTAATCTTTGTAAGGAATTTAAGGATGTTTTCACTTGGAAATACCAAGATATGAAAGGTTTTGATCCCAGTTTGGAACAAAATACGATTGAATTACAACCAAATTCCAAACCAGTTAGGAAAAAATAGAGGCCTATAAATCCAAAGATAGTGCCTATAATAAGGATAGAGTTAACTAAGTTGATTGAATCAGGTATTATTTTTCCGTTAAGCATTCAAGTTGGGTAGCCAATATTGTTTCGGTTCGGAAAAAGAAGGAGAAATCTGATTATATGTGAATTTTAGAGATCTTAATAAAGCTTCATTAAAAGAACATTACCCACCGCCTAATATGGATCAGATTTTAAGAACGGTTTCTAGTTAGACAGACTATGTCTTCTAAAGGGTTATAGTGGATACAATCAGATTCTAGTCCGAGAAGAAGATAGGTACAAAACAACTTTTACCACCAAGTGGGGTATTTATTCTTATAAACTAATGCCTTTTGGCCTTTCAAATGTTGGTGCAACATTTCAACGTGTAATTGACATGGATTTTCGTAGCTTGTTAAATAAATACATCCTAGTTTATTTAGATGATGTTATTATATTTTATAAAAATTCAAATGAACATCTAATACATATAAGGAAGACTTTTCATTATGCATACGATTTGGAATATCTTTGAATCCCAAAAAGTCTATCTTTTCAGTACATCGAGGTAAATTGATTGGTCATATTGTTTGTAAATAAAAGGTTTAGAAATTGACCCTTTTAGAATTAAATCCATATCACAACTATCATTACCTCATCACAAGAAGGCATTACAGAGTTCTTTTGGGAAAAATCAACTTCATTAGAAGATTTGTTCCAAATTTTGTAGCATTGGATAAACCATTAACAACTATGTTAAAGAAAGATAAAACCTTCTCTTGGGTGATGAAGGGAGAGAAGGGTTTGAAGCAATTAAAACAACCATATCTCAAGCTTCTAATCTTGCAAATCAAAATTTTGATAAATATTTTACAATGTATGCACATGTAGGAGCTGAAAAATCTCATCCATATTAACTCAAAGTTAATGACGAAAATATTGAACAACCAATTGCTTTATTTGGAAAAAATTTACATGATTATGAAACAAGGTACACATTTCTTGAAAAAAACTACTTTCAAAGAGTCGAGAACTAAAGAATTTGAACCGCATGCTTTCAAACAACAAAATTCATGTTCTTGTTTCTCATCCAAGTGTAAATTTTTTTGTTAAATAAAAAATTGAATGAGAAAAGAGCAGGTTGGATAACGAAAGTAATGGAATATGATGTTTATATCCATGTTACGAAGATAGTTCAAGGTAAAGGTATGTGTGAGAATCTAATTGCTCATATGGAAAAATAGCAGGTTGTAGAATCAAAAGATCCAAAATAGCATGCTGAAGTTACGTATCAACAATCGGATGTCATGGTCCAAAGAAAATTAACAACCCGAGCTTCTTCAAGAAGTTCAATAATCAATATGGATGACTGATTTAGCTATCTATAGCATGGCACTTATTTGGAAGGTATGGACAAGAATAAATGAAGGTATTTCAAGCTACAAGATGTACTTTATGTTTTTATTGATCGTCTGTTATTCAAAAATGATATAAACGGAATCTTAATCGATGTGTTGATTATGATAGAATTCAAAATTATTATCTCGAATTCCATGAAGGACCTATAGGAGGTCATTTTTAGCACATACCATAGCCTTAAAATTTATTAAAGCTGGTTACTATTGGCCTAGCACATTGAAAGACTATTTCGAATGGATCAGAAAGTGTAAGAAATGTGCTTTCTTTGTTGGAAAATAAAATTTAGATTTGCTGCCCTTACAACCTATTTTAGTTGATCATCCTTTTAGGCAAAGGGGTCTTGACTTTATTGGAATGATAAACCTACCTTTTTCACAAGGAAAAAACTAGATTTTGACTGCTGCAAATTACTTTACACGATGGAGTGAAGAAATAGCCTTGAAATATGCTAATGAAACATCGATACTATCCTTTTATGAAGGTATAGTTTGCAGATTTGGTGCAAAGGTAACATATTGGGATGTCAACCACATAATTTATTTAAGTTCATCATCTAATTATTACCCATAAGGTAATGTGTTAGTTGAAAGTAATAACAATAATATTTTAAGTATCATCGGAAGAACACCAAAAGATAACTAGAGAGCTTGTCATGTAATGTTGAATTCAACAATTTGGGCTGACATAGTGACTCCTAAAAGATAGGTTGGTAATTCACCATACAAGCTTTTTTATCGAAGAGAAGTAAGAATGCCTATTTCAGATGAGTTACCTACACTAGATTGTCTACATCAAATGGAGCTGCTTGAGAATGAACCATTGTAGGGTTGCTACACATAATTAATGGAGTTGCAAGAAATGAGAGATCAAGCTCATGTGAACATGGAAAAAATCAGAAACAGATGAAGAAGACTTTTGATAATAAAGATAAGTTTGGAATCTTCAATGAAGGACATATTGTGTTGAAATGGGACGTTGATCATGCTAAGCCAAGAAATCACACGAATTTGGATACAATATAGTGTGGTCCTTACATGATTTCAGGTTGCAAAGAACACAATGCATTTTTGCTCTCAAGCTTGAATGTAGAGGAACTTCCCATTCCCGTGAATGGTATGTATCCCAAACATTATTATTGAAAATCCTACGATTGTTCATTTAGAGTAGGATTTCCTTAAATAAATACATTTCCTACATATTTTAATTTTTTTCAATCCAATTAAGTGCATTCATGCACGTGATCTAGTTTACAGATCCTTTCCAGCTTTAGTTTGTTTTGGAAGGGTTGGACCTTTAGAAATGCATATTTTGGTTACATTATTTGGACTCCATTCCCAATGGACAAGAGAAAGGAACTAGTTTACAAGCTAGTGAGCGGTTTCCTGCGGGATCGCTAGAAATGTTGACAAGTTTAGCACTTGTGTAAAAATGAGCAACTCGAAAATTCCATACGATGGATGACATTGGTGAAGTGTGTTGGTGCTCAATTTAAACTCACCCTATTCGTTCAAAAAATGTCTCAGTTCACATGGTTTGAATTTTTTTGTCTCCCTGTATGGATTTCTGAAATCTTTTTCCTTCATTTTCTTGCCATGGTCACTCCTTTCCTTTGGTCGAGGATCACATTGAGTTTAGATATTATTTTTCATTCCTCTTTCCATGAGAAATAATTTGTAATTTGGGCATGAATTCGTGGTTTCCGCCTTCTATTTTTCCACATTCATGTTCTCCTATCAAATTTTGGCGCAACATCCATAGAAACATGGTACCTTTCTGATTGGATGCGACTCGATGGGTCTTTTTGGTGAAATTTGTCACTTTTGTCACATTTGTAAAAAATACCAAATTGGCCCCTGTGGCCCGATAACATCTAATTGGTTATTCAAAAACTATAAAGCGACAGGGAAAAATTCATACTTTGACCCCAAAGATGGACACGTGGTATTTTTTCAAGACAAAGGCAGAGAGGCGGATCGGTGGAACATTTTGAAGTTTTTTTCCTTTTTGTACGAGGGAGAAAAGTTATGAAATAATCCACAACTCCGTTGGGGCCCACATCAAAAGTTAGAAGAGGAGAGGTGGGTCATCGGGAATTTGGAAACTCTAAAGCCCACTTCAACTCAAATTTTGTCCATGTGGAGGGTCGACGCTCATTTGAGGATCCGCCTCTGGGTCCTACCTTAGCAGTTGTGCCAAGGAGACATATGGAGGCTTCTACTAGCTCCTCTCTATACTTAAACTTCTCAAGAAACTTTCTAAGGCCTAGGACATGTGGAGGGCCTACAGCTATTTGGGACCTTCCCCTATAATTTACTTTTTAAGAAGCACTCGAAGGGACACGTGGAGGTTTCCGCTAGGTCTTCCCATACTTAGACTTTTCAACGGCCAAAGAAACTTTCTCGGACCCTAGGCACGTGGCACCTTCTACTGGTCCTTAAACTCTTTCAACAACTTTTTCGGGCTAAGATACATGGTGAGCCCACGCTCGTTTAGGGTCTCTACTTTTGGGCACCATATCACAGTTGTGCCAAGGAGATATGTGGATGCTTTTGCTGGCCCCTCTTTGTACTGAGACATTTTCAAAGGCCAAAGTAATTTTCTTGGGCCCAAGTCACATTGAGAGCCCGTGCTTGTTTGAGGTCCCGCCTCTAAACTTCACCTTTACTGATTACACCGAGGAAGCACGTGGACGCTTCTGCTGACTGCTCTTTGCACTTGATCGACTCAGACTCATAGAGTACAAATTCAAGCATCCATGGGAGGGAACTCATTTCTCAATGTTTATTCTCAAGGGTGAAAAGGATTACTTTCCAGATCTAACTATAAAGAGCCACCCGAAAACGATTAAAAGGGGATTTGTAACATGGCGAATAAGAATGATTAAAATGATTGTAAAAATGGTTAAGGAATGGCATCCAGTCATGGTTGAGGGTTTGAGAAATGTGACCAGTTCATGATTTTTCCACCTGGCAGCTTCGGGTGTGAATTTGTTAAACATCACTTTCTGAAAAAAATTGGTAATAAGCAAAGTATTCCTTGAATATTCTTCTTTTTTGGGGGAACTTTGGGATGAGTGAGTGAGTGAATTGTATAAATGAAATGAGAATAATATTTCAAATGGTCGGGGTTAATTTCTATGAGAAATTTTGAGAAATCCCATCTTCCTAAGAGACCATCCGAGAAACACGTTAATCTCTTATGTTTTATATTTGATTGTGTCAAGATGGTTGCTTGTGTACAACCATTCACAAGCTATGAGATTGTTCAAGAAACTTTCTCCCGCTGATGAATCTAATAGATCTTGAATTAATTTGTGTTGATCTTTGGAAAATTTTTGTTTGCTTTTATTTGAATGTCTATCAAATTGTCTTGATTTTCCTATTGCAATATTATGTTAAAATCCCTCTAAATCACAAAGGATCTTGTCCCTGTGATAGTTTAGTGGAATTTGCAATTTCATTATGAGAAAAGCCTTCATCCTGTAATGAAATAAACAATTTAAAATCACTTTACATCCATTTTGTTAATAAGATTATCTCGTAATCCTTTGAGTGCATCGTAGGCATGAGGAACCGGGGTCTTTAATGTTTAATTGATTCTTTAGCTCTAGTTTTCATGTTGAATTATCAATGATTGTGTGAAACCGTGCAGATCCGGGGCTCCATTGATGCACACCTTCTATTTGAAGGAGTATTTTTGATATTCTAAAGCTTTCATTGTTTGAGTCTTCTAATTATTGTAGTGGTTCTCAAAGATCTAGTGAAACCAACTTCATCTTGCTTAATCCACCACCAAAATTTTCAAATAACCATGAATCCTACCCGAGATAGCCCTATTTTTGCTATGTATCAACAAATGAACAAATTCTACTACCAAAATATACAAAAGCAAGTAGGTTTTAAGTGTCTTTAGTATCCTGAACCCTGGTCACAAAATATCACCATTCTTTAGAAGTGACAACTCGTGAGAGTTAAATTGTGGCATATTGATCACATTTTCTCAATGTTCCCCTTAAAATTGTGCAAAGAAGGATCTATTCATGTCATTCACTAAAAGAGGTTACAAAAAGGTCCTCTCACCTTGGTTGAAAGGCATGACCTAAAGTAGTGAGGATAGATCAAATCTTTAATAAAGGTATTATCCATTTCTCCAACACCCAAGTGAAAAGAGGAAGTTGAATCCCTTCCCTGCTACAAAACGACTTATGATTTTTTTGTCTCTGAGTATCTTGATAAATCTGTGATGCTGCTCGGCTTCTAGGGGAGAATAAATTTAGATACGAACACCTTTTTAGCACCATTTCCAGGGACTATTTTTACAAATGTGTACACATAATGAACCTGGTAATGTTTCTTACAAGATATAAGTGCAAATGCATTGTTTAAATGTCATCCTGTGTTGAGAATTGTAAGAATTGTGTGAAGTTACTACAAGTTCGTGTGTAATATTTCTAGTTTCTAATGGTTATTACACTAAATTTATGTCATAAATTATAAATACTGGTAAAGGAAGGTCGATATGCTAAAATTTGTAGGAATTAGGTGTTGATAGATATTTGACAAGTCTTTTAAAGTGCATTTGCACAACTAAGGTGAAAATCCTTAGTGGACACTCTGTGCTGATTTAAATTTTGATAAATATCGGTGCCTTAACTTGTATTAAGTGAAATCTATCACTAATCTTTGCAAATCTAGAAGGAAGGAGATCTTTCTTCACTAAAGACCCTACCGAGAAAGTTATTTTAATCGGGAAAGACAAATTTAGAAGGAAAAGAGTATGGAAAATACTAGGAGATTAAGAATCAAGAAAAGAGTTATCCATTCTAGAAAGTGATCAACCTACGGTTGAGGATTACCATTCTTCTTCAAGCGATTTTGAATTAGGTAAATTTTCATATAGATATGAATTCTCCAACTGCAGAGGGGACTTCATTTATGTATCGATAAGTGTGCTTCTAAATCTGTCCCTATATTTTCCAAAGTTGATAGGGTTTTCCATGAAACAGAGTATTTAGAGGACATTCAATTTGAAAATTATACTCCCGTGTCCCAAATACCCCCGTCCCTCATCATTATGTTTCTCATGTAATGTCACCTCCTCAAAACAATATGGCCCAGCCCCCACCCAAACCTCCTTTTGTTGTGAATACATTTGGTCCTATAGATTTAAGAGGTATGGCTGGATATCTAAATGTAGTGCCACAAAATGTTAGAAATAGATTGCCTAAATTTCAAGGGAATAATACTATCACTGGTGATCAACATTTAAAACTTTTTATCAATATGATGGAAGACTTTGATATTTAATTCGAGGATGTGTATATAAAATTGTTTATTCATAGTCTTGAGGAGGATGCACATGACTAGTATAACTCTTATCCAGAAAACTCAATAGATTCATGGACATAAATGAAAGATTCTTTTAGATTGCAATATGTGGATAAGATAGATCCCGAGTGTTTCTTTTGTCGAATCTATAAATATTAAGAATAATCCTAATGAATTTTTCCATGAATTCAACACTCGGTTCAATAAGACCCTGAATAGGCTACCTGTAATCATGAGGCCAAGTGAAATTTATTGTTTAATAAAATACTCGATAATTTTGACAAAAAGGCTACCTACAATTTAATGACAAAAACCCGGGAACTTTGAGGCGAGGCCTTCACCATGGCTTTCTGATTGAAAATAACATCAAGGAAGTTGGTAAGCCTCATAAGAGGGAAGGGATCAAGCTGATCAATCTAAAGAAGCCTCAGTCAATTAAGTCTGTGGATCTAGAAGAGGTTGTAAAAACTTTGGTCGGAGATGTTAAGGAAATATCCTATAAATCTGGTTGTTGACAATTTTTACATCGTGCAAAAATGGGAAACTTAAAACTTCTTTACGATCGAAGGAATTAGTGAAGTATACCTAAGCGAAGTGAGATTTTTTTAGATAATGTTGTTACTACTGATTAAGTTAAATGATTACATGAAATATGCAGCCATGTGTGCTATTACAAAACGTAATGCATCACAGTCTCTGCAATTTCATGACTAGCTTTAGCAAAAGAAAAAGGCCCTAAAGGACAATTGTGTTGTCTTGATGAAGACATTCAATTACAGAATAGGTGAAATGCTAAGTTTTGGAAAAAAACATAAGTGCAGATTGTAGAAATCAAAGTTCATTAATGGATGTTATAGGTTTTCTTATGGGTCCTTCCTTCATGATTAAGACATTCAATTATATTAATGAGTTTTTAGTTCATCATACAATCCATACGAGAAAGATGAAATAAAATAATAAATATACAACTCAGTTGCAAAATTCAATGTTTTATTCATAAGTGATTTACAAATGTTTCCCACACAATTTGTGGGATGTAACTAAAAAGTAATGTACAGCTATTGAAATAAGAGGTACACATGCATGAAAGAGAAAGTAAAGGAGTATGAGTGAACCCATTATTTCCTTGGGGGTTTTCTTCTTGGTTTGAAACATCTTCATTCCTAGCTTTTCTTCCTTCTTCATCTTCATTGTAGAAGTCAATGTACTCTGAAAAGAAGTAAAAAAGTAAATTGTCGATTATGAGCTCAGTGGATCAATTCCTATTCCTATAATGTCCTAATTTGTGCATATGAATCTCTTAACAAAAGGAGATGTATTCTACTTAAATATCAACCGCATACATGCTTTACTCACTCAAAAGAAGAAGAAAAATAAAAGAAAAGAAAAACCATGGACATAAGAGAGGCCAAAAATCCTAAGTATTTTTCTAACTATTTTCTTAAGTGTGCAAGTGCAAGTTGCAGCCAAGAAGAAATAGATATCATCATCTTCAGAATCAAAGTAAGAAGCGCTTTAACAAGATTGTAATGAACCAAAGAAGCAAATTTTACAACAGAGGTACACATTTCAGAAATGAAGTAAGTATTAAGTGTATAGACTGCTAAAGTAGGTTCTAGAAAAGGCTCAAGGTTTATCCAAGAAATTTGAATTAGAATACTCATACATATCCAAGTCAAAGGAATATTTTGGTATTTCAGAGATTACTTTTCATATTAAAATCAGATAAAAGTTTTAGTTTTGCAATAAAAAGAGTCAACAATGATCAAGTAAGTCATGAAGGAAATTAAGTTTTCATTTTTCAAAGAATGTATTCCAAATGAAGTATAAAAGAGTAATACACTCAACTATTTACAATGTTAATTTTTGAGAAATGCAAATTTCCGAAATACATGAGAATAGTTGAGATCACATGGGTTAACAAATTAAAGCTACTACGAATCAACAAACACCTCAAACTCAAATATATAATGAAGGAGAAGAGAAATTAGAGGTTGCACACAAATGGCTCTAAATTCAAGCTCAAAGGGTTGAAGATGATTGGAAAAGCTGTGAAACAAAAAAATTAATACCCAAATAGAGCCATGAAAAGAAAACGAGCTCATATAATTTTTTTAAGAGCTACTTATCAGTAAAAAAAGTAACACATATTTTTCAAGTGCATCTTATCAATGTCTAAACCATAAAAATATAGAGAAAAACCGTAGAATGGAATTATAGTGCAATATATCAAAAATTTGAGATGTTATCTACATAGTTGAAAAATTTCTCAAAAAATCAAATTTACGAAGACCCATGTCTTGAAAAACATAGTTTCTACGGCTTAATCATAAGAAACCATTAATGGGTATCAAGAAATAAAGACCGAGAAGTAGAACTCACCATTTTTAACCAAACAGTTGAAACTTTCAAGAAAATGAATGATGAAGAAAGAAATCCATATACCCATGAGAAGTTTTGAACTCGAAAGTCAAGTAAGATCAAGAAATCACATAACCCAAATTTTTTCAAAAGTTTCAGTGACATATCCAAGGAAGAAAATGAAAATGGAGGGGTGCATGTGCAAGAGGAAAATTAGCTCACCTGTAACCACTCATGGCGGCTAACATCAAACTATGATTTACTGAGAAAACTTGAAATCAAATTAGAAAAGTTATAGAACGCTCAAACTCAGAAATGAATAGGTAAACAAACCTCCAAGCTAAGCTTGAACTCAAACAAATGCTAGCTTCATAGAGTAGAAAACAAGTGTACAGGTGCAAAAGCCAAGCGTCACAGATCAAAAAATAGCGGTCTACAAAAATTTTACTAGCGCTTTTACCGCGTCTACGAGCAAGCCAAGAAATGACCAAAATGATTGTGAGCATTTTAAACTCACCCACCTCAGCAAGTATAACCCAACTCATCCGGAGTTAGTAATCAATGATCAATGTTTAACAAGGACAAAGGTCAAAGGCCAAATATTGACCTCCAAATTCAAATAAAACAACCATGGTAAGAAGACACCTGATTGAATTAATTTCCGATGTCAAGTTTGAGGATCAATGATCAGAAATCTAGAAGTATAGAGATCTATGGTTCTTCATCAAAGAGCCTAACTCAACCAAATTTCAGAAAATATATACGTGGCGAGCCCACAGAAAACCCTAATTAGGGTTGGGTTTAAAATATCACTTACCAACATGCCAAGGGTCAACTCATCGTGAAGAAGGGGCCAGCCCACATATCAATCAAATAATCATTGCATTTTTTACTTGTAAAAGTCTGACTATAGTCCAACTCCAAATAATACAAAGTGTCGACCAAATCATGCCAACAATGATCACCGAAAAGGTGAATTTTTAAACTATACATTATCCAATATGCAAAGGCGACAAGTATATACATGCAAGTATTAATCAAAAGGTGGTTAGACTATAGTATGGCATGTGTAATGTCCAAGATGGTCAACCTCTAGTTTGCTAATTCCACAAAAGTTGGCCAAACTAAGTAGAGTGCAAAGGTGGTCCCCACTGGAAGGGGTTGAAGATGATGTGCAGTATGTCACCCATGTGACCACTTAGACAAGAAATGTCAACATCGGAATCTAAGCATGGAGGTGGTCCACACCAAATGGATATATGGATGATTACTTTTGGAAATATTGGAAGTATTGCAATTATTTTACTCACAAACAGGGAGTTTATTTTTGCATGCCTTCACAAGAGAACATAACAGCCAAGAAGACAATCTTACATGCTCAAGGAAGGAGACTTGCTCACTAAGAAATATTTATGATTAGCAAATTATTCACCTTTGTTTTCTTAAAAATAGAAGAGTCAACTTCAGTTTGACTATAATGTAACCAAGGATATTAATGCCTATTTGTAATGGCATTTTCTATTTTTATTCCTTTATCTATTATTAAATAAAGGATAAAAATAGGATGGATGGGTGAGTACAATCCTTAGACTATTTTTAGGAAGAGGGTGAAAATTATTTTGCTATATATTGTGTGCCTTTGCAAAGCACAAGGAGAGGACTTTTTAGATACAGGAGTGTTGAAGCAATTTTCTGCCATTTTTTCCCTTTGAATGTGAAGTATTTTTTGCCTTTCCAATTATTTATAGTCTTGTGTATGTTTTCCATTAATCTTGTGAATGTTGAATTCCATGATTAATCATCTTACCCTATTGCAAATTTAGTATTCTCTGGATGATATTAATGTGTATGTGTAACTTAGCAAAGTATTTTGTGATTCTATCCCTCAATACATCAAAGTGTTTACCCTTAATTATCTTCAGAAATCTATTGGCCTGTGCATCAAAAGTTCATTCCATATCAATTGTGCATGTACTCAGTCAAAGACCTCATACAAGTTTGGTGTATCACCTTAGTTTTAATTCATTATTTACAATCATATTTTAGCCTTAAACCCCAAAAATCAGTTTAGGATACATCAATATAGAATCGGCCTTGATACCGGAGATTTGCCTCATAATAGGTATACCCATAGACTTGAGGTGTTTCCATTATATCTACGAAAGAGAGAGATAAAATTTGCAAGCTTAGAACACCTACACCCATCTCTCTATAGGGTGCAATTTTGAGAGATAAAAGTTTTTGGCATGCCTGGTGGGATAAAAAATCAGATCTACATGCAAGTTACGACTATCTATAGTAGATCCACAGCAAATTT
The DNA here is from genome assembly GCA_018340775.1 of Taxus wallichiana var. yunnanensis. NCBI lineage: Eukaryota > Viridiplantae > Streptophyta > Pinopsida > Cupressales > Taxaceae > Taxus > Taxus wallichiana. Next base: position 250,991,914 of record CM031239.1, read on the forward strand.
ACTATAGTTACGAAATTTATTTTTAGGAACAAGTTACAAAAATTATTCTAAATATTTTAAGATCTTTTGGTGACTTTATAAATCTGATTTAAGACCACTATTGCAGCTTGTTCCATGCCTAAAGTGACTATAATATTATCGATAATAGGAACCCCTCTTGAGTTTGTTTCTTTAACTTTGAATTCTACTAGAGGGTCAAAGAATATAAGTGTGTCCCACTTTGTGGCCATAAATATTTTAAAATCTGACTAGTAAATAAATATTTAAAAATACTATAAAAATTTAAAAATCAGGTAAATTCTAGATGCCCTACACCTTGGTATTTATAAGCTCTTAAAAATACATGTTTGGTCATTTTATATGTGTTTGGTCATGTTTTGGTTGTCAGACATATTTTGTTGAAAGTACAAAAACTACAAAAAAGTGGGACACAAGTTAAATGATTTTACCCTAGAAGGAGAAGAGTTGGTAATACTTTACCTTATAATAGACCTGGTTTTGATAACCCTCCTCTTGACATTCCTTCGCCATGAATCAATTTCTCTATTAACATCCTAGTTTTTCCGATGGTTATCCAACCACCTAGAAATTTTGTGACCTTTACTAATGGTAACCCATTAGTAATCCCAGTTTACCATGACATCCCTAATGCTGCCATGAAAAGTCTCGCCATCATTTCTTGGTGAAAATCATGTGACACCTACCGAGCACATTAAAGATGTCACAACCTTATGTGCAGTTCGTAATATTATTCATGAGGATGTAGCATTGAGACTTTTAGTTGTATCTCTTAAAGGAAAAGCCTTGCAATGGTATAGAAATATATATATTGGATGCATAAGAACTTGGGATGACTTAGGTGACAAATTGTTGAAACAATTTCAAGACAATTCAGATGATTTATCTCTAATAGAACAACTATAAATCATTAAAAGAGATCCCAATGAATTTATGTCAAGTTTCAACATCCTCTTTTCTAGAACTTGGGAAAGAATTCCAACAAGTGTCAAGCCTCAAGACGATCATTCTTTTCCTTATTATCTTAGGGCACTAAATAGTGATATTTCAACAATGATTCGATCTATGGGAGGAGAGACACTCCCAGGATCCTATGATATTGCCATCCGAGATGAAAATTGTCTAATTCAAACTGGAAAATTAACACAAAGACCTTCAATGTCTTATTTGGTAGATTTAGCCCTTATCCCACAACCTATTACAATCGTAGAACCTGCTGTTGCAGCCCCATCAGATGATGTATTTAAAGCTTTACAGACTATGGGGAATAAGCTGACTTCAATTGAAAATAGACTTGCATTACCTAGCAGACCTTATCAAGCTCCTTATCAGCAAAACCAATAAAATAGGCATCCTTACTAAATAGAATCAAAATTATAGGTAGCTTTATCAGCAAAGGCAATTTGATCCAATTCTCCTAGTTCATATAATGCTTTATTCCTAGTTAATATGGCTACAGAAGAGTGGTGTCAACCTTGTAATCAACCTCATTTAGCTGTAAATTTCCCAAAATATTTTCTAAACATAAGTCTTGTTGCACAACCTCAATTTGAGACATTATCCATGCCTCAAATGGAGGGTGGGCAACAAGATACTCAGTTTCAAAAAGAACCTGAAAAGAAGTTAGTCAATTTCAATGAGGATGATTTCATTGCAGTTACAAGAGAGCTCAAGAAAAGGCTATCAAGGTCAAAAACAACAAAATAGGTTTGTTCGCTTATCGTGATGATGATAACACAACATCTACAGCCCCAAAACCGGTGAATAGTCCTGCTATTTCTCAAAAAAATAGAAAGTGTTTCAGTTGATGAAGGACAAAAAAATATGTACACCTAATCCAAGAAGATTATTTATACCTCGATATCTAAAACTACTAAAACGAGAATCGGTCTTTTTTAAGGCCTATGCTAAAACACTTGAATCTGTCTCTAAAACTATTTGTTCTTGTAACATTCTTGATGTAATGAAAAAGCATAATGTTAACATCTCAATGTGGGATGGTCTAAGTATTCCAGAAAACAAGATTTATTTTCCCGTGAACTAGCTAAGTCACAGATTTCTTCAAGAACAAGTAGAAAAGGAAGTTTAGAAAGCAGCTATGGTCCTTGGAAAGTTTGAACAAGACCTCTTAAAAGAATTTAAATGGATGGTTCGAAATGTCTTTAACATTCATGATATAAAGAAGCCACCACCATTTTATCCATCATCTTTGGTTATTGTAGAACATCTAGTTCATAATCGCATGGTAGACATCGGTCTGCAAGTAGCACAGTTATGCCAAAAGCAATTATAGAAAAATTGGGTCTACAGTATGAGCCTATAGAAAAGAGTTTCTTATAGCTTGATGGGATCTGCAACTCATATAGTTGGTATAATAAAAAATTTAGAGGTAACGTTACATGCTTTCCCAAATGTTTCTATTCTACAAGATGTTAATGTAGTAGATTTACCTCCATATTTTACCTTATGCTTATCTAGAGATTTCACAACAAAAATAGGAGGTTATCTCTCTTCAGATTCATCCTTCTTATTTTTCACTACTCATTATGGAACCAAAGTTACTATCAATTTAGAACCATTGGTCAGATTTGACATTGAGCCTCACTCTTCAAATGTAGTGACTAATTATTTAGCCTTAGATCAAATTGATTTTGATGATGTAGTTCGAGTTTCAACATTATATGGTGTTTCTAACATGTTTGTGGACAAAAATATAGCTAAATAAAATTTCCATAATCCTTTTAAGGAAGTTGAAGAACATTTGTTTCGTGAGTATTGTATGCATGAAGAAAATACACCACTTCCCTTGTTGTCCAAAACAAAAATTCAGCAGAAGGGATTTGGAAACTTTGTTTTGATGGAGATAAGAACAAGAAAGGATAGGGAGCAGGTTTGATGCTCACTTCCCAAAGCAAATGAAAGGCATTTCTCAACTTTGACTCTCTAATTTTCATGCACTTGTAATGTAGCTAAATACGAAGCATTAATTCATGGCTTACTTTAGGTCGAAAGAGATGTATCAACACATTACAAATATTTAGTGATTTGGGTTGGTTATCAATCAAGTAAAAAAATTTAATGTTTGTAAGAATCCATTAATGATGTCTAACATACATAGAGTATCAGACTTAATGGAAGTTGTTGATGTGATTAATATTCGATCTATTCCTAGAGGCCTGAAAACAAGTATGCTTGCAGCATTGCACTGGAGCAATTTGTGCTAGTTTTGAAGTGGTGGAAAAGATAGAGAACGGTAAAATTCAGCCTTATATTAAGTTAATTGTTAGGCCTTCTATACCTGATAATGACTTGAATTGGCAGGTTTTTGAAAATGATGATCAAATCGAGGTTTTGCGGGGAAGAAGCTGAATTTTCTGCAGTAAATCAGGATAAATTACAACATCTATATGGTGACCAGATTGTTTATATAAAGACAAATAATTTTCCTCGAGGTCTAGTCACATTAGAGGACATCTTCAGAACTGATGATCAATTAAGAAAATACAAAACTAAGATGTCAATGCATGTTGATAGCTATGAAGAAATTTCAAGTTGATGAAGGGAAAAATTTGTTTCTCAGAAAGGTATGTTCCTTAGCTGAAAAAAAATCATTTAGTAATCTTTGTAAAGAATTTAAAGATGTTTTTTCTTGGAGATACTAAGACCTAAAAGGGTTTGATCCCATTTTAGCACAACATACTATTGAATTGCAGTCAAATTCTAAACCAGTTAGGTAGAAATAGAGGCATGTAAATCCCAAAATAAAGCCTCTAATGAGGAAAGAGTTATCCAAGTTAATTGAATTAGGTATTATCTTTCCAGTTAAGCATTCAAGTTGGGTAGCAAATATTGTTCCTGTTAGAAATAATAATGGAGAAATCAGATTATGTGTAGATTTTAGAGATCTTAACAAAGATTCATTAAAATATCATTACCCACTACCAAATATGGATCAAATTTTTAGAACTGTTTCTTGTTTAGATAGACTATCTCTTCAAAATGGTTACAGCGGATACAATGAGATTTTAATCCAAGAATAAGATAGGTGAAAAATAGCTTTTACCACAAAGTGGGGTACTTATTCTTAAAAGAGAATGCCTTTTGGCCTTTGAAATGCTGGTGTAACATTTCAACGCGCAATGGACATGAATTTTCATAGCTTGCTAGATAAATGCATTTTTGTTTATTTTGATGATGTTACTATATTTTTGAAATTCTGATGAACATCTTATGCATCTAAGGTAGAATTTTTCAGTTTTGTAGGTATTTTGGAATATATTTGAATCCCAAGAAGACCATCTTTTCTGTACATCAAGATAAATTACTTGGCCATATTGTTTCTAAGAAAGGTTTAGCAATTGATCCTTTCAGAATCGAAGCCATATCACAGCTATCGTTGCCTCATCATAAGAAGGCATTACAAAGTTTTCTTGGAAAAATCAACTTTGTTAGAAGATTTGTTCTAGATTTTGTAGCATTGGTTAAACCATTGACAACTATGTTAAAGAAAGAGAAAATGTTCTCTTAGACCAACGAAGGGAGAGAAGGGTTTCAAGCAATCAAAATAGCCATCTCTCAAGCTCCTACTCTTGCAAATCCAAATTTTGATAAATATTTTACAATGTATGCACTTGCAGGAGCTGAAACAATCTCAGCCATACTAACTTAGGTCAATGATGAAAATATTGAGAAACCAATTGCTTTCTTTGGACAAAGCTTGCATGATTACCAAACAAGGTACACATTCCTTGAAAAACAAGTACTTTCAGTAGTTAGAGGACTAAAGAATTTTAAGTATATGCTTTCAAACAATAAAATACATGTTCTTGTTTCTCATCCAAGTGTGAAAGCTTTCTTGTTAAATAAAGAATTGAATGAGAAAAGAACAGGATGGATAACGAAAGTTATGGAATATGATGTTGATATTCAGGTTGCTAAGATAGTTCGAGGTAAAGGTTTGTGTGAACACCTAATTGCTGATATGGAAAGACAACAAGCTATAGAACCTGAAGATTCAAAATAGCATGCTGAAATTACGTATCAACAATCGACATCATGGTTGAACTAAAAATTAGCAACTGAATTTGCTCATGATATTTAGGAATCAATATCGACGACTGATTTGGGAAACTACTTACATCATGACACCTATCCGAAGGTATGGACAAGAATAAATGAAGATATTTTAGATTACAAGTTGTCCCCTATATCTTTATTGGTAGTGTGTTGTTCAAAAGAGATATAAATAGATTCTTGGTTCGATGTGTTGACTATGATAAAATTTAGAAATTACTATCAAAATTCCATGAAGGACCTGTAGGAGGTCACTTATTAGCATGTATAATAACCTTAAAAAATATGAAAGCTAGTTACTATTGGCCTAGCATATTCAAGGACTATTTTAAATCGATTACAAAGTGTAAGAAATGTGCTTTCTTTATTGGAAAAGAGCGTTAGCTTAGCTGCTGCCTTTACAACCCATTTCGGTTGATCAACCTTTTATGCGGTGGGGTCTTGAATTTATTGGCATGATAAACCCACCTTCGTCACAAGGATGTAAGTTGATCTTAACAGCTACATATTATTTTACATGATGACTCAAGCAATAACCTTGAAAGTTGCTAATGAAGCTTCAATCTGTCCTTTTATGAAGGTATAGTTTACATATTTTGTGTTCCAAAGAACTATCATATGAGATAAGGCATTAGCATTTCTTGGTGCGAAGATATGATTGATTGGGCTGTCAACCATGGAATTTACTTAAGTTCTTTATCTAATTATTACCTAGAAGATAATAGCTTACCTAAAAGTACTAACAAGAACCTTTTAAGGATCATCAAAAGAACACTCAAAGATAATCAAAGAGCTTGGCATCTGATGTTGAATTCAACACTTTGGGCTGATAGAGTGAATCCTAAAAGATAATTTTGCAATTCACCATACAAAATTGTGTATGGAACATAAGCCAGAATTCCTATTTAAGTTGAGTTACCTATATTAGATTTGTTGCATCAAATGAATCTACTTGAGAATGAACCATTGCAGGTTCGTTATGTAGAGTTAATGGAATTACAAGAGCTAAGAGATCAAGCCTATTTGAATATGGAAAATAATAAGAAATGGATGAAGAAGAATTTTGATAAGACATCCAAATTAAGAATATTCAATGAAGGAGATATTGTGTTAAAGTGGGGTGCTGATCGTGTAAAGCCAGGAAGACACACAAAGTTTGATACAATTTTGAGTGAGCCTTACATGATTTCACTTGCAAAAACACAATTCTTTTCAGCTATCAATTTGAATGGAGAGGAACATCCCATTCTGTGAATGGTATGTTCCTCAAACACTTGTTATTTAAAATCCTACGATTAATGTCTGTTTAGAGAAGGATTTCACTTCAATAAGTGTAGTTTCTACACATTGCATTGTTTTTTCCTTTAATGAGTGCATTCGTGCATGTGATCTAGTTTCCTAGATCCTTTCCTATTTTTAGTTTGTTTTGGAAGGGTTTGACCTTTAGGAAAGGAATATTTTGGTTACATGTTTGGGATCCATACTCAATGGACAAGAGCAAAGCACTGGTCTAAAAGTTAGCAGGTAACTTTCCCCACAGGATCACTAGAAATGTTGATAATTTTTGCACTTGTTCAAAAATGGACAACTCGAAAATTCGTTATGATGGAAGGCATTAGTGAAGTATACCTAAGATAAGGGAGAGTTTTTCAGATAATGTTTTTACTACGGATTTAGTTAAATGATTACATGAAATCTAGAGCCATGTGTGTTGTTACAAAACGTAACAGATCACATAGTCTACAATTTCATGACTATCTTTAGCAAAAGAACACAGCCCCAAAGGACAGTTGTGTTGTCTTGATGAAGAAATTCAATTACAGAATAGGTGAAATGCTAAGTTTTGGAACAATAAACATAAGTGTAGATTGCAGAAATCAAAGTTCATTACTAGATGTTATATGTTTTCTTAATGTTCCTTCCTTCATGATTAAGACATTCAATTATATTATTGGGTTGTTTAGTTCATCATACAATCCATACAAAAATATGAAATGCGAAAGAAATATACAACTCATTTTAAGAATTCAATGTTTTATTCGTAAGGAATTTTCAAATGTTTCCCACACAAGCCGTGGGATGTAACTGAAAAGTAAAGTACAACTACTGAAATAAGAGGTACACATGCATGAAAGAGAAAGTAAAGGAGTATGAGTGAACCCATCATTGCCTTAGGGGTTTTCTTCTTTGGTTGAATCATCTCCATTCCCAAATTTTGTTCCTTCTTCATCTTTGTTGTAGAAGTCATTGTACCTGAAAAGAAGAAAAAGAGAAAATTGTCAGTTACGAGCTCAGGGATCAATTCATATTCCTATACTATCCTAATTCATGCATATGAATCTCTTAACAACAAGAGATATAGTCTACTTGAAGATCAACTACATACATGCTTTACTCACTTAGAAAGAAGAAAAAGAAAAGAAAAGAAAAACCATGGACATAAGAGAGGCCAAAAAGCCTAGATATTTTCTAACTATTTTCTTAAGTGTGCAGGTGCAGGTTATAGCCAAGAAGAAATAGATAAGTCATAAGTACATGTTAGAAAGAAGGAAGAATGTAACTCATGTTTCAATAACTGACCTACAAATGGGAGAAGTTACAGTACAAATATGGAATTTAAATAAAAAAAGATTGAAAAATAGAAGTATACTTTTCAGTTTGCAACTAAAGAAGAAATCAAATTTCAAGAAGCTGAAGTTAACTAGAAAAGAAAGGATTACAACAGAAATAGAATGAAGAGAAGATTTTGGAAATTTTCTACTAGGGCTTCGCCATGAAAAATCAACATTTTAAATTTTCCAGCAGGCAGAAATACTACTATCAAGGAAATAAAGCATCTAAGTAAAAGAAACAAGTTACAATATTTCAACAAAGTATCTGAGTCAAGGCTTATGCCTAAAAATGGTATTACATAGATGAATAACTGCTTGTGATTTCTAGAAAGCTATTTGCAAGGTACAAAGACATCTTAAGTACAAAATATTAGAAAAAACACTTCTATTACAGTTGATAAATCCAGTTTAGTTTTCAATTATAGAATCAACTTCAGAGTCCAAAAATACAAATGCAGCTACAGGTTACAAGGATCAAGACACAATCCATTTTGACAAAGAAAGAATTAAAATATAGTTGTGTCATTTGAAACCATCAAGTAAAGAAGCATGATTCAACATCATCAATTACTTCAGGAAAAGATCAAATTTAGAGTAGAAGAGATAAGTTGTGCATCAGATCATCATCTTCAGAATCAAAGTAAGAAGCACTTTAACAAGATTGTAGTGAACCAAAGAAGCAAATTTTACAACATAGGTACAAATTTTACAAATGAAGCAAGTCTTAAGTGTACAGTACTGCTCTGGTGAGGTTCAGAAAAATCTCAAGGTCTATCCAAGAAGAAATTTGAATCGAAAAATTATACATATCCAAGTCAAAGGAATATTTCGGTATTTTAGATATTGCTTTTCATATTAAAATCATATTAAAGTTTCAGTTTTGCAATAAAAAGAGTCAACAATGATCAAGTAAGTCATGAAGGAAAGTAAGTTTTCATTTTGCAAAGAATGTCTTCCAAACAAAAGTACAAAAGAGTAATACACTCAATTATTTCCAACTGTTAATTTTCGAGAAATGCAAATTTCCAGAAATACATGAGAACTGTTGTCATCACATAGGTTAAAAATGAAAGCTACAGAAGTAACAAACACCTCGAGACTCAAATCTGCAATGAAGGAGAAGAGAAAGTCGAGGTTGCACACAAATGGCTCTCAATTCAAGCTCAAAGGGTTGAAGATGATCAGAAAACCATGAAACATAGAACTTTTAATACCCAAATGGAGCCATGAAAAGAAAATGAGCTCATACAAAGTTTTTCGAGCTACTTATCAGCAAAAAGTATCACAAAATTTTCAAGTGCATCTTATATATGGCAGAAGCTGTAGAAATATAGAGAAAACTAGAGTGCATTTATAGTTGCACAATATTTCAAAACGCTTCTGAGATGTTATCTACACTTTGTTGAAGAATTTCTCAAAAAATTCATATTTAGGAATACCCATGTCTTGAAAAACACAGTTTCTGGCTTAATCATAAAAAACCATTAATGGGTATCAAGAAATCAGAGTGAGAAGTAGGAACTCACCATTTTTAACCGAACAGTCAAAACTTTTGAGCAACTGAATGATGAAGCAAGAAATCCATATACCCATGAGAAGTTTCGAACTCGGAAGTCAAGCAAGATAAGAAATCATAGAACCCAAAAATATTTTCAAAATTTTCAGTGACATATCCAAGGAAGAAAATGAAAATGGAGGGCTACGTGTGCAAGAGGAAAACTAGCTCACCTGTAACCACTCATGGTGGCCAGACATCAAACCATGATTCACTTAGAAAACTTTAAATCAGATCAGAAGAGTTACAGAAAGCTCAAACTCAGAAATGAACAGCTAAACAAACCTCTAAGGCGAGCTTGAACTTAGATAAATGGCGACCGCATAGAGCAGAAAACAAGTGTACAGGTATAAAAAGCAAGCTTCACAGATAAAAAAATAGCGGTCTACAAAAATTTTTCCAGGGCTTCTCCACTCTCTGCAAGAAAGCCAAGAAATGACCAAAATGATGGAGCTCGAGCATTTTAAACTCACCCACCTCAGCCAGTTTAACCTAACTCATTCGGAGTTAGTAATCAACAATCAACATTCAACAAGGATAAAGATCAAATGCCGAAGATCGAGCTCCACATTCAAAGGATACAACCATGGTAAAACGCCACCGACTAAATTAATTGTAGGGGTAAAAATCTAACTTCAAATTTTAGGATCAACGAATAGAAATGCGGAAGTACAGAGATTGATGGTTCTACATCAAAGAGCCTAACTCAACCAGAGTTCAGAAAGTATATACGTGGCAAGCCCATAGAAAACCCTAATTAGGGTTGGGTTTAAAATATCACTTACCAACATGCCAAGGGTCGACTCATCATGAAGAAGGGGCCAGCCCACATATCAATCAAATAATAATTGCATTTTTTACTTGTAAAAGTCTGACTATAGTCAAAGTTCAAATAATATAAAGTGCTAACCAAATCATGTGAACAATTATTACCAAAAAGGTAAAATTTTAAACTATACATTATCCAATATGCAAAGGCTGACAAGTATATACATGGAAGTATTAATGAAAAGCTGGTTAGGATATAGTATGGCATGTGTAATGTCCAAGATGGTCGACCTCTAGTTTGCTAACTCCACAAAAAGTTGGCCAAACTAAGTAGAGTGCAAAGGTGGTACCCACGGAAGGGTTGAAGATGATGTGCAGTATGTCACCCATGTGACCACTTAGACAAGGAATGTCAACATCAAAATCTGAGCATAGAGCTGGTCCCCACCAAATGGATATATGGATGATTATTTTTACAAATATTGCAAGTATTGCAATTATTTTACTCACAAACAGGGAGTTTATTTTTGCATGCCTTCACAAGAGAACATAACAGACAAGAAGACAAATTTGCATGCTCAAGGAAGGAGACTTGCTCACCAAGAAAGATTTATTATTAGCAAATTATTCACCTTTGTTTTCTTAAAAATAGAATAGTCAACTTCAGTTTTGACTGTAATGTAACCAAGGCTATTAATGCCTATTTGTAATGGCATGTTCTATTTTTATTCCTTTATCTATTATTAAATAAAGGATAAAAATAGGATGCATGGGTGAGTACAAGCCTTAGACTATTTTTAGGAAGAGGGTGAAAATTATTTTGCTACATATTGTGTGCCTTTGTAAAGCACGAACTTTTTAGATACGAGAGTCTTTGAAGTAATTTTACGCGCTTTTTCCCTTTGAATCAAGTATTTTCTACCTTTCCAATTATTTGCAGTCTTGTGTATGTTTGCCATTAATATTATGAATGTTGAATTCCACGATTAATCATCTTACCTGTTGCAAATTCAATTATCTTTGGATGATATTAATGTGTATGTGTAACTTAGCAATATTGTTGTGATTCTATCCCTCAATACATTAAAGTGTTTACCCTTAATTATCTTCAAAAACCTGTTGCCTTGTGAATTAGAAGTTCATTCCATATAAATTATGCATGTACTCAGTCAAATATATCATACAAGTTTGGGGTATCACCTTAGTTTGAATTAATTTTTTAAGTCATCTTTTACCCGTAAACCCCATATATTAGTTTAGGATATATCAATAAGGAAGGCTGACCTTGATATCGTAGACTGAACTCAAAATAGGTATACCCATAAACCTGAGATGTTTCCATTGAATCTACGAAAGATATAGATAAACTTTGCAAGCTTAGAACACTGTATTCATCCCTTTATAGGGTGCACTTTCGAGAGATAACACTTACCGGAAAGCGAGAGAATGGGATTGGACAAATTTCCCGAGATTAGAACAAGACACAAGGTAAAGAATGATTTGCAAATCATCCCAAATGTGATCATAGATCAAATGACATGGGTAAAGGGGTCGTGGTATAAGGAAATAGACATCCCCAACCCCAAGAAAATAGATTGGTGTCTAATTCTTTAGCATTTGTCATAGTTGTTGTTGTTAAAAAAGCTCATGAAATTAAGGGGTGTGATAGTTGTTTCTTGCCACATTATCAATGTGATGTTGAAAAGGGAGTTGAGGAAGAAGTTGATGATGATGATATGGATTATGATGCATACATGATAGATTTATCTAAAAGTTCTTAGCATGGGCCAACCTCAACCGAACTAATAAGTGCAAGAACTGCGGCTGATTTCTAGGATTGCATTCACAGTGTATTACCTCTTCCTCCCACTCGTACTTTTGAAATTTAAATGTTACAATCTTTTGAGTTGCCTAATAATGATTTTTAGTACTTCAGCGAATTAATGATTAAAAATTATTAGGGAGGAATTCCTTCAAAAGAGGACAGACAGTTGTTAATGAATGGAATAGTTGCCCAAGAAAAAGAATATAATACTAAGAGTAAGGTTGCCAAAGGGGTAAGGCCACAGGCCAAACCAAAAATTTAAGTTCTTACCAGTATCCCTAAGGAAACCCCTAAAAAAGATGCATCTAGAAAAGGATTTGTCACCCCAAATTAAACTTTTGTTCCTCGCTATGCTAAGACTATGAAAAATCCCGTGCCATTAGATAAATTTGTAAACCTTCCTCCTAATACTGCCTTACCTAAATATGTTCCTTGTGAGATAGCCCAAATCTTGAGTCAGATCAAGATTATTGTTCCTATTTTTCAATTGCTTAGAATCCCCGAGCATAAAAAAGAGGGCGTTTGAGTAGTTGGGGCTTAACGAAGAAAAGGTCACCCAAGGTAAAAATGTAAACAATGTAGAGGTTCCTCCTGCCATTATAGAATTAGAAAAACCACAAGCATTGGAAGAAGCTGGTTGAACCACCGAGGTTTATTTTGGAGCTTCTTTGGTTGAGACTCAACTAAATGTGGATCCATTTTTACTACTTTGATTATTATGGATGGGTTATTACATAAGCGCATGTTTGACTCAATAGCTTTATGCAATGTAATCAACTTATGGGAAATGTACTTGCCATGGATTCAAGAGAGGTGTTGGTAGTTGGATGTGTCAAAGGCTTAGTAGTGCAATTGGCAACTTATCCAAGCAAGTACTTAACTTTGAATGTAGTAATTGTGGATTGTTCATCTAAATGGGGAATGTTATTATCCAAAAAGTGGGTAGCTAGTGTGGGTGGAAGTGTATAAAAGTACATGTCTTATGCAACTATACCAATTGAGGGAACCCTTGTGAAGTTATATGGTGAAAATCAAATTTTATATCTCATTAAGGACCCCGGAAATGCTTTTTATGAAATATTGCACACGAGACATTGATATTGATAACTCGTGAGCTATGTTGTTTTCAAGGAGTATGAAATTGATTAATGTAGATATCCTAAGTAGGTTGATTTTCATGGGAATTTGATGTTTGATGCATCCTCAAGAGATGTTAAAAAACTTAACCTAGGCACAAAGGATAAGCCTAAAAAATGTGGTCAGATAAAAACTTGGATGGAAAAGAGAACCAATCATATGACCAATTGTTTGAGACGTATAAAAACTTCTTGGCATGGTCATATCAAGAATCGAAGAACTTGAAAATTTTCCTTGATTTTTTTCTCTCGAATCGTGGTACACACCATTGTATAGTGTATAGTCTTTTGTTTTTTCTCTGTTTTTTTGTTTTTCTAATCCGGTTTTTTCAGTGACCAGTTTTTATTGGTTTCTCAATTCATCTTGGGGGATTTGGTTATTGTCGTTCTACTCTGCAAGCTTGTTTTTGAATCCGTTGCCCAATGATTTTTTTGGCACATGGTCTGTTGTTCTTGCGGAACTCATAGGGAGTGACCATCCTCAAGTCAGAGCCGATGTTGGTGCTCAATTTAATATCATATTGTTCATTCAATAAATGTCTCAGCCCACATGGTTTTAAGTTTTCTCTATCTCCCTGTATAGATGCGTGAAATATTTTTTCTTCATTTGGTTTCCATGGTCAGTCCTTTCCTTTGGTCAAGGATCACATTAAGTCCAGATATTGTTTTTCGTTCCTCTATCTATGAGAAGGAATTTGTAATTTGGGCATGAATTTGGGGTTTCCCCGCCTTCTATTTTTCCACAGTCATATTTTCCGTATCAAATTTTGTCCCAACATCCATGGAAACATGGTTCATTCTTATTGGATGAGGCCGGTGGGTCTTTTTGGTGAAATTTTTCACTTTTTTCACATTTGTAAAAAATACCAAATTGGCCCCGAGGCCCTGATAACATCTAATTGGTTATTCAACAAATATTAAGCGGTAGGTAAAAAGTCATACTTTGACCCCAAAGATAGACACGTGCTAGTTTTTCAAGATAAAGGCGGAGACGCGGATTGGTGAAACAATTTGAATTTTTTTTTCCTTTTTTTACAAGGGAGAGAAGTTGTGAAATAATCCACAAGTCCACTGAGGCCCATATCAAAAGTTATAAGTGGAGAGGTGGGTCGTCAAGGAATTTTAAAACTCGAAGACCCGGTTCAACTCAATGTTTTTCCACATTGAGGGTTGACGGTCATTTAAGGATCCTCCTCTGGGTCCTACCTTATCAGTTGTGCCAAGGAGACACGTGGAGGCTTCTATTGGCTGCTCTCTATACTTAAACTTCTCAAGAAACTTTCCAAGGCCTCTAACATGTGGAGGTCCCACACATGTTTGGGACCCGCCCCTATACTTTATTTTGAAGAAGAAGTTAGAAGGGACACGTATAGGTTTTCACTGGGTCTTCCCATACTTAGAATTTTCAACAGCCAAAGAAAATTTCTCTTAATCTAGGCACATGTCAGTTTCCTCTAGTCCTTAAACTATTTCAACAACTTTGTTGGGTTGAGACACATTGTGAACCCACGCTTGTTTAGGGTCTCCACTTTTGGGCACCATATCGAGTTACTTCAAGGAGACTGTGGAGGCTTCCACCTGGCTCCTCTTTATACTGAGACTTATTCAAAGGCCAAAGTAATTTTATTGGTCCTAGGGCACGTGGATATCCCGTGTTTGTTTTAGGTCTCACCTATAAACTTCACCTTTGTAGTTGTACCAAGGAAGCACGTGAAGGCTTCCAATGACTCCTCTTTACACTTGGATGACTCGATTCATATCTTATGAATACATGCATCCATATGAGGGAACTCATTTCTCAAGGTGTATTCTCGAGGGTGAAAAGGATTGCTTGTCATATCCAACTATACAGAGCCACCTTAAAATGATTAAAAAGGGGATTCATGGCACGAAAAAATAAGAATGATTAGAAGGAATATCAAAAAGGTTATGGCATGGCATCCTAATCATGTTGAGGGTCCGAGAAATGTGATTAGTTCATGATTTTTCCACTTGGAAGCTTCGTATGTGAATTTGTTAAACATAAATTTCGAGACAAATTGGTAATAAGAACAAGATTCCTAAAATATTCCTCTTTTTGGGGGATAATTATGGATGAGTGAGTGAGTGAATTGTATAAATGCAATGAGAATAATCTTGCAAATGGTTGGCGGTTAATTTCTACGAGAAAATTTGAGAAATCCCATCTTCCTGAGAGACCATCTGAGAAACCTATTAATCTCTTGTGTTTTAGATTTGATCACATCAAGATGGTTACAAGTGTACAACCATTGACAAGCTCTAAGATTTTCAAGAAACTTTCCCCTACTAATGAATCTAATAGATCTCAAATTAATCTGTGTTGATCTTGGGAAAATATTTATCTACTTTTATTTCAGAATGTCTTTCAAATGGTTTTGATGTTCTTATTGCAATCTTATGTTAAAATCCCTCTGAATCACACATGATATCATCCCCTGTGATAGTTTAGTGGCATTTTCAATTTCATTTTGAGAATAGAATTCATCTTGTAATGAAATAAATAATTTAAAATCACTTTACTATCATTTGTTGATAAAGATTATTTGTAATACTTTGAGTGTATCTTATGCATGAGGAACCAAGGGTCTTTAATATTTAATTGAGTCTTTAGCTCGAGGTCTCGTGTTGAATTCTCAAAGATTGTGTGAAACCATGTAGATATCAGTCTCCATTGATGGACAAACTTCGATTGAAGGAGATTTTGGCTATTCTTAAGCTTTCTATTGTTGAGTCTTCCAATTGTTGTACAAGTTCTCAAAGATCTAGTGAGATCAAATTTATCTTACTTAATCCCCAACCAAAAATTTCATATAGCCATGAATCCTATTTGAAGTGCCCCTTTTTGTGCTATGTATCAACAAATGAAAAAATTCTACTACAAAAATATATAGAAGTGAGTAGGTTTTAAGTGTCTTTTCTAACCCAAACATTGCTCAGAAAATATCACCATTCTTTAGAAGTGACAACTCATAAGAGTTAAATTATGGCGTATTAATCAAATTTTCTCAAGGCTCCCCTTAAAATTGTGTAAAGAAGGATCTCTTCATGTCCTTCACTAACAGATGTTACAAAATGGGTCCTCTCACCTTGGTTGAAAAGCATGACCTAAAGTAGTGAGCTTAGATCAAACCCTTAATGAAGGTGTTATCCATTTCTCCAACACCCGAGTGATAAAGAGGTAGTTGAATCCCTTCCCCATCTACAAAATGACTTATGATTTGTATGTCTCTCGAGTATCTTGTTAAATTTGTGATGCTTCTTGGATTCCAGGGAGAATCAATTCAGATACCAACAAAGTGGACTTAAGCTAAGTCATATTATTTTGGTTCAATGTTGTTTTTATTGAATTAATTAATGATTACATGAAATATATAGCTATGTGTGTTGTTACAAAATGTAACAGATCACATAGTCTACAATTTCATGATTATCATAAGAAAAATAGCACAAAACCTTGAAGGACAAATGTTTTATCTCAATCAAGACATCTAAGTGCAAAATAGATGAAGTGTTAAGTTTTGGAACAAGAGTCATAATTACATATTACGGTGAGTCGATTTCATTGCTAAATGTTCCATGTATCTTTAAGGTTCTTTCCTTCATGATTAAGAAATTATATTATATTATTGAGTTGTTTAATTCATCATACAATCCATTTATAAATCTAAAATGCAGAATGAAATACACAACTTAGTTTCAAAATTTAATGTTTATTCATAGGAATTTTAAATGTTCCCACACAAGTGTGGGATGTAATCAAGAGTAAATTTCAACTACTGAAGTAAGAGGTACATATCCATGAAAATTAAAATAGAAGAGTATGAATGAACCCATCATTACGTTGAGATTTCTTTCATTTCGGTTGATGCATCTCCAGCTCCCGGTTTTGTTCCATCATCATCTTCGCTGCTTGGCAAATGGTACATGCATACTGAAAGGCATAAAAGAAAAGACTATCAAAATTGAGCTCAAGGTTAATCTATATTCCTATACTATCTGAATTCGTGCAAGCGAATCTCTTAACAACAAGAGTTATAAATTACATGAGGATCAATGGCACAATTGATAAAAATTACTTTTCTCTAACAACATGCATGATTTATTCACCTAGAAATAAGGATAGAGAAGAAAAGAAAAACTAGGGAACATAAGAGAGGCTAAAAAGACTACATATTTTCTAATTGTTTTCTTAAGTGTGTAGGTACAGGTTGCAATGAAGAAGAAAGTAAAATCATGTCTTATAGTCCTCATTGTTAGAGAAAGATTGCATAAAAACAAAGTTCAATGAATTCCATCCTATGGTATATCAATTTGGAATAAATTGCAACCACATAATGGTATGAAATAATAATGTAACTCGAGTTTAGTAGATATTCTATAAATAAAAGGAGTTGGTTCAAATCGAGAGGATAAACATGCATGCTTACTTCTATTCAAAGATAACAATACATTTTTCAAAGTTTCAAATAGGTGAAGCAGAATAATAATAATATAAAGGCTGAAGTTAACTAGAAAGATAAGATTACAACTGAAATATAATGAAAAGGAAATATGAGAAAATTTTGACAGGGCTTCGTCATGTAAAATGGACATTTTACATCTTTCCATCATGTTATTTCAAACTAATACATTCTTGAAAGTTGTATATAAATCAAATAGTAATGCAGAAAGTAGATAATGCATGACATGATCAAAGATAACAATTACTAGATTTCAGCCCCAACAACAAGCCATGAAGCATCTAAATGAATCACTATTACAGTGTTAGATCAAGTTACAAGTGCACACTTTCGATTGTATCAAAACATATAAAGAAATGCTGCGAGAAATGCTAAGTACCAATGGAGTACAGTTATGAAAAGAAAAGTAAAACTCAACTACAACAATAAATTTCAAATAAGTATATCTTTCAAATTTGGAAGTAACAAGGTGTATCAGAAAAAAAAATGACTGCAAGCTACAACATGAAGTTAAGCTGTGAAAAATCTATCAACAACCAGATTTTTCAGATTCAACATTGAAAGAATCATATTAAGAAATGATAAGTGCAAAGTAGATAATGATAGACCAAGATCAGTTTGATCTTAAAATATCAAGGATGCACTAACATAAATGAGTGACATAGAACTTTGTCTTAATAACTTTAACAAAATCGAATCACCGATTAAGAATCAATTACCACATAAGGGAAAATCTTGAATTCTGCACCTTCTAAAAGTTTTATCAACTTTTACAGGCTAAGGTGAAGAAAAATTAAGTTTGAAAAAATTTCACTTAAGAAGCCAATAATGATTCAAGATGCCATTAAAAGCATGCTACAAGATCTCAATATATGCAAAGAATCGAGCATAATTTTTCAATTTAGAAAAGTATGGGTCATATTTTCATAACATTGGGAATGGTAGACAAATGAATTATTTTAGGCCACAGTAGAAATAATAACCAGTCAAGGAAAAGAAAATTCAACCATTGTTTTCGTATCGTTAAAGATAAATATCAACTTTTCAAGTTTCATTAAAGTGTAAAACCTAGATGGTGAATAACTTAGATAAAATGAACTTTTATGAAGAAGGATAACACTAACCTCAGATCCGAGCTGCACAAAGCATATACATTTTATAATTGGTCAAGATGAATCATGGAAAGGATGCATATTAAACAACATATCATAACATAAGGACATCACAAAGCACCGATCTAGGTAAGTTCTTTTTTATTTATATCTCAAAAGATAGGTATCAATAAGCATAGTTTGAGGAGATGTCATTACGAAGACACGAACATCAATTATAAAATATAACCATATGTATAAGAAAATAAGGATGGCTGATTTGAATTCATCTCGAAATGAGCTCAAACTTGTAGAGGAAAATATGATTACCCTAAATAAAAGCACCTAGATATCAAGTCACAATAGTAGAAAAGTATAGATCCTAGCCATTAATTGAAAAACCCATCAATGGGAATTAAGAAATCAGAGAAATAAGAAAGAAATCACTTGATTAAATTGAAGCTTTCAAACCTTCAAAAGGTAATCAAGTTTAGAGCTAAAGAACGAGGACCCAGATCCATTTTTCTTTCATAAAAGTTTCGCAGAAGTGAGAAAACATAGGTAAATGATAAGGAATAGGAAATATCTGTCTGCATATAATGAAAACGATAAAGGTTTCATTCATTTTTTATTTATAGTAAAGGGTCTCAAGGAAATGAAAATATCTAGCTTTTAAACAACAAAGCTCACCTTTAGGAGAAACAAAGATCCTTGAATGGGCTTAAAATCTCACAGAGTTTCATGGAGGCAAAAATGTGACCGAGAAAAGTAAAAAAATGTCAAGAATCTCATGCAAAACCTCACATAACTTCAAAATAATCATAAATGGTGGACATGAGACCTCACAGAGAGCTCAATAGAAGCAAAGAACAACAAAGAATCCAAGTAACGAGTGCATAAAGAATTAAAGAAGTCTTTTAGCGAGAGGAACCAAGCTTAAAGGATCAACAATGGCATCCAATTTAGAAATCACAATGAAACTGAAAAAACATGGACAATGGCCGAGAGAATCCAAACACATGCATGCACAAAACTTCACATGGCCTCCCACAGAGCTTCATGATCACATTCATGGCTTCCTAGAGTAGTTTTGGCATGGATTCGTCCCTCGAAATGAGTAATTGAAAATGAGAAAGTGATAAGTTCGGTGAGATTTTTATGAATTCTAACTCCCTGAGTTTACACATCAACGATAAAGGATCAATACAAAGTTCAACACAAACCAGAGGTAACCTAACTCACCCAGAGTTAGTGATTAACTACTCCAAAGTTCACAAGTACAAGATCAAAGGTTCACATTCGATGAGAAATTAAATACAACACTAGATGCGGATCAATAATGATCCCAAGATACAATACCATATTAAATGCAGTCGAAACTCTAACCGAGGGTCAAAAGATTAAAAACTACAGATCAGAAGGATAAGGATCGATGGTTAAAGATTAATCACCAACTTTAAATGCAAACTCCATGCCAACCAAGGTTACTCGATGCCACCGACAATTTTAGAAGGGTTGAGTCATCGTGAGGGAGGGGACAAAATTTCTTGCTAAAATCATTATTCTTTGACCATGTTCTAGGCCATGTGTTATGTAAAGGGGTCCGAATCATCTAAATATGATTATTGTTTATACCATAGTCTATGTCACAAAATAATCAAAGGTGGCCGACAACAAATTACAATGCAATGATAATCAAAGGTGGCCAAGTATTAAAGTATGGCCATGATCAAATAAAAAGGGGGACTGAATTTGATTGATTAATCATTTTGTTATTGAACTATCCAAGGTCTTATTCACATTTTCCAACAAGAATAATCAAAGTAAATAATGCCTTTCATAATGTTATTCCCACACCGAATACATGACCAAGAGCCAAGGAGTGGTCATTTCAACATGGGCCAACCCAACTTAGGAAAGAAGGGCCCCTTTTTGCCTTTGATTATTTTGACTTTTTAGGTCCAGCAACATGAAAGTAATTATTATTAATAGTCAAATAACAATATGATTATTATTATTAATTAGTTACAATTTGAATCAAGTGTTAATCAAGGCTAAAACACCTTTGCATGGATGAACAAGCAAGGTCAATCACTTTCATTGCATATTAAGTGGGAGTTCAAAGATGGCAAGTTTCACGCCAGATTGAATAATGACTTGGCAATGGTGAGATGACATGTCCTTCATCAAAAAGTATATTTTTTCATGCCATCATAAGAAGATAGAACCAATGTTAGATCAACAACAAGAAGACAAATCTGCATGCATTGGAGAAGACTTTGTCATCAAGCAAGGTTTATTATTAGCATTATCCACCGAGCTTTATTAACAATAGAATAATCAACTACAGTTTGGTGATTTGTAAATAATGCTATTAATGCCTCTTTGTATTAGCATGATTATTTTTATTCCTTTATTTATTAATAAATAAAGGGTAAAAATAGGATGCATGGGCGAGTATAGTTTTAGTCTATTTTTAGGAAGGGTGGGATGAATAATTTTTGCTATATATTGCATGTAATTGTAAGCACAAGGAGGAATTTTTTGACACAGGAGTCTTTGAAGCAGAATTTACTAGTTTTTCCATCTGAATGAGAAGTATTTTATGCCTTTCCAATTATTTGTAGTCTTGTGTATGTTCTATTAATCTTTTTGAACTTTGAATTCTCTTTTTAATCATCTTACCCTATTGCAAAATAAGTATTTTTTCATGATATTAATGTGCATGTGTAATTTAAAAGTATTGTTGTGATACTTTCCCCAATACATCAAAGTGTTTACCTTAATATTCAACGAAAAACTATTGGATTTTGCATCAAAATTCATTCTCATATTAATTGTGCATGTGCTCGTTAAATACCTTATACAAGTTTGGTGTATCTTTGTTGGTTGGATATTTTGTCGGGCCAAAATATGACGTTCGACCATAGTACATGGGATCAAATCCCTCCTCAAAGTCAAGTGAGGCAACTTTTTTTTCGATCTAAAACACAACAGAAAAAATATGTACAATAGTCACGATATTCTAACCATTAGGGTTGGGATACAATCCCAAGATCCATATCAACACGAGATGGAGATGTTACAATTTTAGAAATAGAAATGATTATAAAGGAAACTATTATAGATATTACAGAGCGGTAAGGGAATGAGAGGAACGTATTTTCTTTCAAGCAAACACAAATCAAGAAATACTTATACGAGTTTTAGATAATGGATGTAATATTTGAAATGATTAAAATAATCAAGAACACTAAACAAATAATAGCTTAAGATCTTGTACATAAGAACAATCTCTCAAGATAGATGAATCCCACAACACAAAGTTTGCAAAATAACACCTATTTCTATTCCTCAATGATTAAAAGAAAATACAAATTTTTTCTTCTTCTTCACAATAGCTCTCAATATTCTAAAAATCTCCCCTTTGGAATGCACAAGCATCCCTTATTTATAATAGAAAGAGTAGAGAGAAAATAGGATAAATCCTAGAAAATAGTCATTTAACAAGAATCCTATTTTACTTGACTCTCATGCAGGAGAACAAGTCAAAATTTGCTTCCTATGTGACAAAACAAAAATGAAAAAGACATGTCAATATCTGGATGGAAATGACATGAAACATTATGCTTATTCTATTTCATCGTCCTTTTCTTCCTCCAACGAAGCCTGCTTGTCTCAAAATTCCTAGAACTTCCAAATTATGCCCTACATCTCAGCTTCATCCAGAGACACTAGAATGGTCACTCAGAACCTTGCAAGTTTCCTGAGTGTCGCTTGCATTGCCGGAAGTTTCTTCAATCTCTTATTGAGTTTCCTTAATGATTCCAAAACATTCTCAATCCTTATGAACTTATCAATGGTTTTCAGATCGAAGACTGGAAGCTGGTTCGTGCTGGATTGATTCTTGGATTTGTTTATAGAAATCATCAGCAGGTAGAATATTCAAGCTTTCATCCAACACCTTGGTGAAGATCCTAGACAGCTCTTCTTCTATGTCATTCGTGGCATCAACCAACTAATCTCTAGATTCCCTCAACTTGTTGCAAGCTTCACTGAGAATATTTATCCTGAATCTGATGGCTTTGGTTAGCTGGAAATGCTTATCCCCATGTGGAATGATTCCTTCTTCCATCAAGATATGGGATGGAACCTGTTTCAGCACATTGAGAGCCTCAAAATTTAACTCGAGGTTCCCAACTTCCTGTGAAAATTCATCATCCATTTTGTCACCATCCTTCTTTATCTCCTCCAAGGATTTATAAACCTCCATTGTGTCATCAATGACCTTTCTTCCTTATAGGAGTAGCCTTTGAATCCATTCATCAACCGTTCTCCCCTTCTCGTTGATCTTTTCAATCATAGGTACTAATGAGAAATCAAACCTGATAGGAGTAGGGGTAGGAGATGATGGTGTTGATTGAGAAGGATTTGAGAGCTTGAGTAATACCTCCATCAACTATTTAACTTTCTCCTTTAGCTCATCTCGATCACCTTCATTTCCTTCACCTTTCGCGCACGTCACATTCATGGCATCGTGCACATCCTGTTATTCTCCTTCTATTGTTACCTTTCCTAGATCAACCCTTATGATCGATAATCAAGTAACCACTATATCCTCCTTAGTTTTGTTGGCCATGGGAGTGGAAATCTCTGCAAACTTATGCCCTAAGGCATCCACTGAAACCCTTGAAACCGTTTTGGGTTTCTTGGAAGATTTGGTAGAAGAGGCCTTGAGGGAACTAAATTCGAAGGCTGGTAGAGGAACTACCACCTTCCTCTTCCTTGGGGTCTAATCAACTAACCATTGAGGTACAATGGAATAATTTTCTCCTATCAGAGGTGTTATGGTTACATCTGCAGGTGGAGGAAGGTTTACTTGTGGAGTAGTGATGACTGTAAGTGTGGTGACTATGGGGATAGATTCAGTGAATGAAGGTGTAGAAGGAGGAGGCATATCTATGGCCATCTTAGGTCCAACAGAGAGAGGTGAGAGGTCAGAGAAGATGCTGGCCATGGTTGATGAAAGTGGCATAGAAATATGAGGTGAGGAAGATTGGGAGGGAGGAGGTAAATATTCTAAAGTCAAAGCTTGAGAAGCAAGAGAGAGACTTACCTCCGATGAGCAATCAACAAAAGGAGAAATGAGAGGTTGACAAACCTCATCTTCTGAAGGAATTTTTCCTTGTTCTGATGGACGAGGTGAATCAATTACCTCAACTATTTTTGAAGGAGTGGCAGGTGATGCGGCTCCTCACTTTTCTACTTTTCTGACAAACTTAAATTTAATCTACCTCTTACTAGGGCTCTTATCATCTTTCCTCTCTTTCTTTGAGGGTCCCACCTCTAAAGTGGCTATTTTCAAAAATCTCTTTTCCTTATAACTCATTCCCCAAGAAATGAGCCATGCCTTGGTACGGATAAGAGTTTGAGTAGCTCTTTCAGTGATAGAAGATTTTTCAACAACAGACCAATCAATGGCTGGGAATCCGTGTTGGTCTCCATTCAACTATTTGTACCTAGTGTCCAAGACACTTTCATTATCCACGGTGCCTTCGGGGATATCAGCTAGATCTAACATCTAAATTTCTTCAAGCATTAGTCTATTGTTGTCCTTTCTTCAGATGGAAACTTCATCCCAAAGATCAACCCAGATGTCTTCCACATTGGGCACATGTAGATACAAGGTTCCATATGACTTGAGGACTCCTTGGAAGTCGAATCCCTCCCTGAGCTTCATATGTTTCTTCAATTTTTCCTGAAGCTCATGCACCACATTCTTGGCCTTAACCACTATAGAGCATGTATACCTTCCAATGGAAATAGGGAAGGAGACAACAGCTTTGTGCTTGCTTTGTTGGAATTTGTGAAAATCCAACAATTGTCTAACTAACTCCATAAGGATCAGTTTGTCACCTAGGAACCTGGGAAATGGAAAGGGTTACCATGGAACCTTACCACCCGAAGATAAGTAAACTTCTTGAATTGCGTAAGAAGATGCAACCCCATTTTGACACTTCGGCCCATGCTTCATCAGAAACCCTTATTTTCATAGAAGAAGGCATCATTCACTCTTCTATATTGGTCTTCAGACCATTTTATTGTCAGCTGAGGGAAGTACCGATATATGTGTTTTGTTTCCCAGATTTCCCTTTGCATCTAGCCCTGGGTAGTTTCTCATGCATGTTGTTGCATAGGTGACATATGACATCATATAGAACTTGCCGGTAGACAAGACTATTTTCATTTGGGAGTCTATCTCGTCACTTATTAGGCTGCCCCAATCAATCCCTTGGTCATTCTTCTTTATGACGACCATGAACTGGTACATCCACCCTTGGAAATATCTTGACTCTGGGAGTCCAAATAATTGACTCAGCAGGTGATGATATCACTGATTTTGAGAATGAAATCACTTCTAGGGACTGACTTGGGAAACCTAGAAATGGCTGGCTTAGCCTTGATCAAGAACTTCTTGTTTACATGCTTGATGCAGTCTTCTTGATCTTTGTCCCAAGCCTTTTGTGCTTTGATGCGTCTTCTTGATCTCTGTCCCAAGTAACCTCTATCCAATTTCACTATAGACTCTCCTGCTTGATTTCTTACTGAGCGGAGGCTGAGTCATAGTTGGAAGCATAGGCCAGGATGAATTCAGGGCATTGAGATGATATTGGAAATCCTACTACAAGAGGGAGACCACTGCCTGCTATCGACTTCATCTAGGAATTCTGAGAAGAATCCTCAATTCTCTTCTAGAAGTCCTCCATATCTATATTGTTGAGCTCTGTGTCCCGAATGTCATAATTGCAGCTTATGTAAGAAGAAGACTCCATCTTCTAATACTTATACTTCATCTTTCCTGTCCTATCTAACTTATCCTTAGATTGGCTAGGTCCGACATGAGGAGTCTCAAAGAAGAAATGCCTTGATGATTTCTAGAAGAGCAATTGGGCTTGAAAGTTTGTTGGACAATTGCACAGACCCACCACACTATTCGGCTTTTGAGACTTGCAAAACACCTTAGGAAACCCGACACAATGGAGTGTATGTCATAAGTTAAGGACATGTTGAGCATCAATGAAAACCCAACACAATACGGAAGTGAGGAAGTATCGGACAAGTGGCAAAACCCGACACACACAATGAAACCTAGGGATGTCAGCAGTAAAAACCGACTGACACCTTGCAGAAGTGAGGATGTCAAGCACCTAGAAAAACCTAAAACAAGGTAGAAAAATTGAAATGTTAAACACCCTACAAAACCCAAAACAAGTATATTAGGTTTTTTTCATGTCAGGATATGAGAAATTGCGCCTTGTGATATCTTAAGAATTTCAGACTCTTTTGAAATCTACAAGTTACAACCTATGAAAAATAAGTAAATAACCTAGGGGTGAATTTCAAACAAGAACCCATATGGGAAAAAGACAAGAATCAAGGAAAATAACCCAAAAACCTAAACCAAGTAATGGAGGAGGAAATGAAATGGAAACCCCAAACAAACACCTCATAAATAACCCAAAAAGCTTCAAAATAGAAAGAAGAGAAGAGTACCTTCAACAAGCTTGAAAAATGATCAAATATGGATGGCAAAATTGATCAGGAAGCTTGATCGGGTTTGGAGGTAGAAGAAGCATAAACAGAAATCCAACATAGCAAAAATGAACAAAGTAACAAATGACATGGAAAACCAACTATTTATAACAACCTGACATTAATTACACCTCACTTGACGTGTGTGCCAACTGCCAGACAATTGGACATTAATGACATGTCATCATGCTTGGAGTGTCCGAAAACTTGATACAAAAGGGTTTGATTGAATTGGGGTTTCAGGTTTCAGAAACAAATGACATGAAACATGTATTTGGTAAAGCATGTTCGATGCTTAGAAGTTATGAAAACCCGACATAATGGACTTAGGAAATCGGGTTTCAAGTTTTGGGAACATGAGACATGTTGCATGCAAGGAACATGTTTTCATGCAATGAAAATCTGAAAACCTGAAAATATCTTTCAAAGGGAATTTTTAAGAGATTTGTCCAAAAATTTCCTATGGTTATCTCATTTTTAGCTGGAATCACTAAAACGAGATAACAATTGGCTCTAGTTGGGAACTTTCTTTGATACATCAAAGGAAGATAACTCATGTATCCAAAAGATTTATCCATTTGGATATGGAGTTAAGAAAATAAAAATAAAAAGAATAAAGAAAGAAACAAATAAAGGAAACACACGACAAAAAAAAAAATATTATAATAAAGTGCAAGAGAGCATCTTGCATTACGATAGAAACAGATTCAGATGTTGGCAAGTTAAAGGTAGAGGGAGTAATTCTCCATCAAGATATGATAGATAAACTATTTTCACTTTGTTCACATGATGGATTTAGAAAGGAAATTTCCATAAAGAATCAAACTTACCATGAATCCCTTTTCATTACCTTCTCTTATCTCGAGAAAAGTATTAGATCTCCAATCTAGAAATCAAGTTACTTTGATTTTTTATCAAATATCTTTTGACTTTTCTCTAATGATCTACAATATGATCCACCACCTTGCTTCATTCTTCTTATATCCTAGCTAGGTACATTATCCTTTTCTCAATGGAACTTTGAAAAGTGTCATCCTCAACTACTTTAGCCAACCGTAAGGTGAGAAATTCTATAGAGATAGGAATCTCATTATCAATTCCATACAACACCTAGAATGGAGACATTCTAATAGCTCACTTAGGAGTAATTTGATCTTCCCATAATGCACCATATAATGCTTTATGCCATATCCTCGATTCTCATAGACCAGCTTTTACGATTATGGTCACCATGTTTTTGTTGCTTGATTCAAACTGACCAATTCCTTGGGGGTAATAATTGGATGAATGAGAAAATGTGATCCCTAATCCATAGATAAATTCTATTTACTCATGTGATGAGAAATTAGAAGCATTGTCAGCAATGATCTTGTGAGGTACACCAAATCTAACTATTATATTCTCCTTGAGAAAGTTACACACAACTTCGGAGGTTTCCTGCTTGATTGGTGCAACTTCCACCCACTTGGTGAAATATTCTATGGTGGTGAGCACATAATTATGACTGGCACTAGAGGTAGGATTTAGTACTCCAATGAAATCAATTCCCCATTGGTGAAAAGGTTCTTCAATTATCACAGGCTTCAAGGGAAGAGATGCTAGCTTAGGATGGCCAATGAAATGTTGACAAGCTTCACACTTAACCACCCATTCATTGAATCTCAAAAGAGAGTAGGCCAATAGTACCTAGCCCGTAAGATCTTGTAAGCTATCACAGAGGAAGAGAAATTTCCTCCGCATGCTAGATTGTGGAAGGATTCTAGCAACCTTATCTACTAAGACTTATCGACATAACACAGGAATACACCATCAATACCCTTCTTGTATATACCATTATCCCATAGAATTAATCTCGCGGACCTTAATTTAACTGTCTTGTTCTCTTTTTGGATCAAATACAGGAGACATTCACCGTAAGTTAAAAATAAAGTGATATCTGCATACCATTCATCGGTTGTGCTTACAAAAAGCACCATGGGAAATTCTAAAGAAGTACCTTCAGTTTCTTTACATTCTGTCTCAAAATTATTTTCTGTGATCAATTGGCACATGCATCTTCCTCAAACCAACTCGGTAGGTTTTATGTCCAAGTCATATTCTTGGAATTTGGCTATCCAGTTACCTCGTTGACTACCCAACTCTTGTTGATTCATAATGGACTTAATTGCGGTATCAGGAAGATGAATAAGAGTTTGAGAACTCAACACATAATACCTTAAATGCTTCACTACTCTCACCACTACATAAGCATGATTTTCAATTTGCAACATCTTCAATTCATGTTCCTTTAGTGGGCATCTCATGAAAGAAATGGGAGCTTCGATTCCTTCTTCGTTCTCTTGCATCAGGATGGTTGATACTGTATGTGTAGAAGCGTAGCTGTACATGATGAAATCCTTCTTGAAGTCTGGTCATACTAGAATAGGAGAATGAGCAATTTTTCTTTTGACTTCTTCAAAAGCAATCTTCCCTTTAGTGCTCCATCAAAATGGAGTTTTACCTTTCATCATCCCAAGGATATCCTTGGTTTTATTGGAAAAGTCAGGTACAAATCTTCTTACGAAATTGACCTTTCTGAAAAATAAATGCACCCCAGTTTATCTTGTAGGTAAGGTAAGGCTTTGGATGGCCTTCACTTGATTTGGGTATATCTTAGTTCCTTCTTTAGTCATGATATGACCCAAAAACTTACCTTCTATTACTCCGAACATGGAATTTTAGGATTTAATGAAATCCCATGATGCCTGCATCTTAAGAGTACCTGCTCCAGGTGATCATAATGATCACTTCGCTTCTTAGAGAAGACCATCAAGTCATCCAAATATACAACTATGACTTTTCCCATCAAATCTCTGAAAGCTAAGTCCATAGCTCTTTGAAACATGGCTCTAACGTTAATCAAACCAAAAGGCATCCTCTTGTAAGAAAAGGTCCCCCATGGGGTGGTGAATGTTGTTTTATGTTGATCCTCGGCGCTACCTCAATTTGATTATACCCCAAAAATCCGTCAAGCATGGATAACATTTCTGATCCAGTGACAGTCTGCAATACTTGATCCATGATAGGCAATGGGTAATTTTCTTTCAATGAATCTGATTAAGGTTCCGAAATTTAACACAAATCCAGATCTCACCATTCTTTTCCATGATGGGGATGATGTTAGCAACCCAAGTAGAATGATGGATTGGGAAGATAATCCTTGCATCTAACATCTTTTGAATTTTTGTAAGAATAGTCCCTGAGATCTTTGGGTTGTAATGCCTTTGCTTCTACCTGTAGGGTTTGACATCAAACTTCAAAGGGATGCTATGTTACACATCCTTAGGCTTGAAAGACTTCTGATCCACATAGGACCATGCCAAGACATCCATATATCTCTTCAGGAGTGAAGTGAATCTTCCTTTCTCCTCAAGAGAACAACATTTTCTGATGTTTACCATCCGTGGTTGGTCAGAAGAGCCCATATTAACTTGATCTACCTCTGATGAGGAAGCACCTTTAGTTTTCCTTTTATCCTGAATAAAATGGTTATGCTTGTCAAACAGACCTTCCAGAGAAACCAATCCCTTCAGAATATTATTGCCTTTGAGCTAGATGAATTCACCATCAATCTCTTGATATGAATTCAAGATGGACTCATGGAAATCTGATTCTGATCCTTCAAAATAAAGCTTGCTAAAATTATCATCTTTCTCAAGAAAAGACAATACCTGTTGATCATCATTAAACACTTGCCAATGTGCTAAATTATTTGGAACACTTGGACGATACACAATCTCAATGGTATACTTGTCCTATTTGAACTTTGGGTGAGGAAGGAGAAGAGATGCAAACACAA
Organism: Taxus wallichiana var. yunnanensis; assembly: GCA_018340775.1. Lineage (NCBI taxonomy): Eukaryota > Viridiplantae > Streptophyta > Pinopsida > Cupressales > Taxaceae > Taxus > Taxus wallichiana. Next base: position 251,021,904 of record CM031239.1, read on the forward strand.
CTAAAGAATCAGATTTATCATTGTAATCTCTCAAAACTACCTTAATGGAAAAAGCATCAAAGCATTCTATGTTGTCCCACACCTTGTTCTTGTAATGCCTTAGGTGATCATTTTTTACCTGATAGATCCCCCTTACTTGATTTACAATCAACTCAAAGCATCTCCCTATACTTTGAGATTTTAGATTCCCTTTTGCCTTGCCATTTCTAATCCTAATAAAAAAGCTTTGTATCCGGTTATGTTATTAGTATTGTCAAACTGCAGCTTGAAGGCGAAGGGAAAGATCTTGAAATATGGAGATATAAGAACCACACCAAAGTGCCCAGCCCAGTAGTTGAACAAACCTCATCAAACTCAAGGGTCCATAGAATTAGGATCTTCTTCCTTGATACCTACGAAGGCACCTCCAATGTCATGAAATAATTTCCCAAGCCTACATCTTTGAAGAGAATTTGAGCTTTGGGGTCATCTGATTTAGTGACCAGGTACTTCACTTGCGCTTCAGGGTGGAGGACATGAGGAAATCCATTCACTAGAATTTTAGCTTTGGTCCAGTCCATATTGATTTCTCCTCGACATCTTTACAAAAACTCTTCCTAAGAGAATACCATAAGCAGTTGGGATATCAGTAACCAAGATATTCATTTTTACTCTCTTTTCTGAGAATGCTACAAATGCAAACTATGCATCCTTGATTTGGCCAATCAAGGGGAATTTCTTGGTTTCCATGGAGTAACACTGCCCATAAGATTTAGTCAAGGGAAGTTGAAGGGCATGGACTACTTTTATGGGCATCACATTATCAGAGGATCCTGAGTCAATTATGCAATTGCTAAGTTTAAACTCGTTTATAAGTAAGGACAAATAAAATGGTTCAATATTTCTCGAAGAAGCAACAAAGGTCATATTATTTTGAGGTAAAGGCTGAGTGGGGCTAGGAAAACTTCCGTTTAAAGATGAAGGAATAACAACTTTGCTTCTAATGAATTTCGTAAGTTTCTCAAATTACTCATGATTTGACTCAAGGTATTCTCGCTTCTGACATTTGGATCTTAGTTTTCTTTGCATGATCAATAATGTCAAAAGCGGTATATGAAGGAATGATGGTGGGCTTAGTTCTAGTTACACTGGTCTGAGCCGAGGTACTGGTCTTGGGGGCAGGAGAAAGAGAGTTAGAAGAAGAAGTTACCTTTTTAGTTGTCTCCTTTTCAGTTTGCATTGAGATAGGAGAGCCTCTTTTAGCCATAACCATGGGAGCTTCTTTACCCTTCTCCTTAGAGCCTTCAACTAGATTTTTGGGATTCTGAGATTGAGCTCAAGTGAAGACTACAAATGACTGACCATCATGTTTGCATTGGTCTTCCTCATATTCCAAGTACCCAATGTTGGAGTCACTAGCTGAATCGTCAAAAGACTCATCAGCATATCCTGAAGCTTCAAAAGCTTTATGAGAACCTTGATCTTCTAGTTCTTCATCTTCCTCAACTATTTCCACTGTTGCATTGACATGAGGAGCTTCAATGGCTAGCCTTGTTGGAGTAGCAGTCAACCGATTCCTATCTCTTGCGGGAGCGCCATTGGTATTGTTGAAATTTCGTCTAGGAATATCCCGATAAGGAACATTGGTCACCTGTTGAGACATTTTCTTCTTTAAAGCAATCAAATCATTGTGCATCTTCTAGATCATAGGATCAATAGTAATTTGAGAAGAACTCTGATTTTTAGGCTTAGATGACTCTCTTCTAAGCTTTCCTACTAGAATGAGATCATCTTCTATTTCAGTGGTTGTAGCTTGAGTAGTAGCCAAATCAGGGATAACATACCTTCTTAATAAGAATCTCACATCAGGGGGTTGAGCGTTGATGAAGAAACACTTTTGATTTTCAAGAGTGGGAACGGCTAGAGCCGAAATCTTCCAAATCAACTTGTTGAATTTTTCCATGAAGTCCCGCATGGGCTCATGAGACTCCTTCTTCATATGTGTAAGCTATGCTAAAAATTCATGAGAATCTTCATCTAGTTTAAAACTTGCTTCAAATATGGATTTCATGGTAACCTAATTGGTAATGCATGCATTTGGAAGATGGTAGAACCATTCTGTTGCCACACCATGCAATGTTTCAACGAAGATTCAAACAGAGACATCTTCATGAGCTACCCCAAGGACACCACATGCTACAAAGAATGAGGTGATGTGTTCATCAAGGTGTTACTTCCCATCACCATTGAATTTGGGAATATTCTTATGAGATCCATGTGGTAGCTCATGCAATGGTAAAGTTAGGGAAAGAGGACCAATAGCCGCACCCCAAGGCATAGGTTGTTCTGCCATCCTTCTAAATGAAGTGTGTATGGAAGTCCGAGTATCGAGATAAGAATAATGCATGACAGTTGTAGATGCTTCTTGTTCTTGAGGAACCCAAGTTCTTCGAGATAGGCGAAGAAATTATTTCTCGGCTAGATACAACATGGTTGGGGAAAGTCTAAAATTGTGTTGTTGAAGCAGATCAAAGAATGGATCAGTTTCACCCTTGGCTTGGCTTGACTGAGTGAAGATATTTCTAGCCAGCTTGAACCAGAAAATGGATCTACCAAAAATAAGGCAAATACGGAGTCGCTAGACACCAATAGGATAATCTTAGTCTTATCAATCCGTAATCTCTAGTGGAGTCACAAAAACTGTTGGTTGGATATTTTGTCATGCCAAAATTTGAGGTTCAACCACAATACACGGGATCATATCCCTCCTCAAAGATAGGTGAGTCAACATGTTTATTACTAATCTAAAACAAAATAAATAAAATATGTACAATATTCACGCTATTCTAACCATTGGGGTTGGGATACAATCCCGAAATCCATATCAACACGAGATGGAGATGTTATAGTTTTAGAAATAGAATGGATTAGAAAGGAAACTATTATAGATGAAATAGAGTGGGAAGGGAATGAGAGGAACGTATTTTATTTCAAGCAAACACAGATCAAGAAATACTTATATGAGTTTTAGATAATGGGTGTAATATTTGAAACAATTAAAATAATCAAGAACACTAAACAAAGAATAGCTTAATATCTTGTACGTAAGAACAATATCTCAAGATAGATGAATCCCACAACACAAATTTTGCAAAATAACACCTATTTCTATTCCTTAATGATTAAAAGAAATAAAAAAATTCTTCTTCTTCACAATAGCTCTCCATATTCTAAAAATATCCCCCTTTTGAATGCACAAGCATCCCTTATTTATAATAAAAAGAGCAGAGAGAAAATAGGATAAATCCTAGAAAATATTCATTTAACAAGAATTCTATTTTACTTGACTCTCGTGCGTAAGAACAAGTCACAATTTGCTTCCTATGTGACGAAATGAAAATAAAAATACATATCAATCTCTGGGTGGAAATGACATGAACCATTATGTTTATTTCATTTCATCATCATTTTGTTCCTTTATCGAAGCTTCTGCTTGTCTCTAAATTTTTGGGAATTATGGATTATGCCATGCATCTCAGCTTCATCCTAAGCACTAGAATGGTCACTCGGAACCTCGCAAGTATTTTGAGTGTTTCTTGCATTTCCAGGAAGTTTCTTCAATCTCTTATTGAGTTTCCTTAATGATTCCAAAACATTATGAATCATTATGAACTTATCAATTGTTGTTAAATTAAAGGCGAAAGTTGGTTTGGGTTAGATTGATTCTTGGATTTGTTTACACAAATCATCAGCATGTAGAATATTCAATCTTTCATCCAACACCTTGGAAAATATCCTGGACAACTCCTCTTCTATGTCATTCGTGGCATCAACCAATTGATCTCTAGATTCCCTTAACTTGCTGCAAGCTTCATTGAGAATATTTATCCTGAATCTGATGGATTTGGTTAGCTAGAAATGCTTATCCCCATGCGAAATGATTCCTTCTTCCATCAAGATACGGGATGGAACCTATTTCAGCACATTGAGAGCCTCAAAAGTTAACTTGAGGTTCTCGAATTCCTTTGAAAATTCATCATCCATTTTGTCACCATCCTTCTTTATCTCCTCCAAGGATTTATAAACCTCCATTGTGTCATCAATGACCTTTCTTCCTTGTAGGAGTAGCCTCTGAATCCATTCATCAACCTGTTCTCCCCTTCTTCGTTGATATTTTCAATCATAGGTACTAACAATGAATCAAACCTAATAGGAGTAGGGGTAGGAGATGACAATGTTGACTGAGAAGGATTTGAGAGCTTGAGTAATACCTCCATCAACTATTCAAATTTCTCCTTTAGCTCATCTCTTCTCACCTTCGTTTCCTTCAGCTTCTGGCATAGCACGTTCATGGCATCCTGCGCATCCTATTGTGCTCCTTTTGTTGTTACCTTTCCCAGATCAACCCTTGTGATCTGATAATTAGTGACCATTATATCCTCCTTATTTTTGTTGGCTGCAGGAGTGGAAATATCTGCAAACTTATGCCCTAAGGCATCCACTGAAACCCTTGAAACTGTTTTGGGTTTCTTGGTATATTTGGTAGGAGAGACCTTGAGGGAACTAAAGTCGAAGGCTGGTAGAGGAACTACCACCTTCCTCTTCCTTAGGGTCTGATCAACTAACCATTGAGGTACTAGTGGAAGAATTTTCTCCTATCAGAGGTGTTATGGTTACATCTGTAGGTGGAGGAAGGTTTACTTGTGGAGTAGTGATGACTGCAAGTGTGGTGTCTGTGGGGATAAATTCAGTGAATGAAGGTGCAGAAGGAGGGGGCATATCTATGGGCATCTTAGGTCCAATAGAGAGAGGTGAGAGGTTCGAGAAGATGCTAGCCATAACTCGATGAAAATGAGGTGAGGAATATTTGGAGGGAGGAGGTAAATATTCTCAATTCAAAGCTTGAGAAGAAAGAGAGAGACTTACCTCTGATGAGAAATAAACAAAAGGAGAAATGAGAGGTTGACCAACCTCATCTTTTGAAGGAATTTTTCCTTGTTCTGGTGGAGGAGGTGAATCTAGTACCTCAATTGTTTGTGAAGGAGTGGTAGATGATGCAGCTCCTTTCTTTTCTCCTTTTCTGACAAACTTAAATTTTATCTGCCTCTTGGTAGGGCTTTTATCCTCTTCCCTCTCTCCCTTAGAGGGTCCCACCTCTAAAGTGTCTATTTTCAAAAATCTCTTTTCCTTATAACTCATTCCCCAAGAAATGAGCCATGCCTTGGTACAGACAAGCTTCTAAGTAGCTCTTTCAACGATAGAATATTTTTAAACAATGAGACCAATCAATAGCTGGGATTCCATGTTGGTCTTCATCTGACTGGTCGTACCTAGTATCAAAGAAAATTTCATTGTCCACGATGCCTTCGGGGATATCAGTGAGATCTAACATCTAACTTTCTTCGAGCATCATTCTGATATTGTCCTTTCTTTAGATGGCAAATTCATCCTGAAGATCAACCTAGATGTCTAGCACATTTGGCACATGCACATACAAGGTTCCGTATGACTTGAGGACTCCTCAGAAGTCAAATCCCTCCCTGAGCTTCATATGTTTCTTCAATTTGTCTTGAATCTCATGCACCATGTTCTTGGCCTTAACCACTATAGAGCATGTATACCTTCTAATGGAAATAGGGAAGGAGATGATGGCTTAGTGCTGCATCGTTGGAGTTTGTGAAAATCTAACGGTTGTATGACTAACTCCATAAGGATCAGTTTTTCACCTGGGAACCTGAGAAAAATAAAAGGGTTACCATGGAACCTTACCACCCAAAGATAAGTAAACTTCTTGAATTGCAAGAATATGAAACCCCATTTTGACACTTCAGCCCATGCTTCATCAGAAACCCTTCTTTTCCTTAGATTAGGATTCAACCTGTAAATTTTTCATAGAAGAATGCATCATTCAATCTTCTATATTTGTCTTTAGACCCTTTTATTGTAAGCTGAGGGAAGTACCGATATATGTTTTTATGTTGCCTGGTTTCCCTTTACATCTAGCCATGGGTAGTTTTTCATGCCTATTACTGTATAGGTGACATATGAAATCATATAGAACTTTCCGGTAGTAAATATTGTTTTCATTTGGGATTTTATCTCATCACTTATCGGGATGACCTAATAAATCCCTTGGTCATTCTTCTTTATGATGACCATGAACTAGTACATCCACCCTTGGAAATCTCTTGACTCTGGGAGTCCAAATAATCGACTCAGTAGGGTGATGATATCACTAATTTCAAGAATGAAATCACTTCTAGGGACCGACTTGGGAAACCTAGAAATGGCTGGCTTAGCCTTGATCAAGAACTTCTTGTTTACATGCTTGATGTAGTCTTCCTGATCTCTATCCTAGGCCTTTTGTGCTGATTTAAGGTTTAAATCAACATATTCCACAAAGTCGGGCAACCTTAGGAGTTGATCAAAGTAACCTCTGTCCAATTTCACTATAGACTCTCTTACTTGATTTCTTACTAAGTGGGAGGCTGAGTCATAGTTGGAAGCACAAGCCAGGATGAATTCAGGGCATTGAGCTGATATTGGAAATCCTGCTGCAAGAGGGAGACCGTTGCTGCTATTGACTTCATCCAAGAATTTTGAGAAGAATCCTCAATTCTCTTCCAAAATTCCTCCATATCTATATTTTTGTGCCCGTGTCCTGAATGTCATAATTGTAACTTATGTAAGAAGAAGACTCCATCTTTTGATACTTATACTTCATCTTTCCTATCCTATTTGACTTATCCTTAGATTGATCAGGGTCGACATGAGGAGTCTTGAAGAAGAAATGCCTTGATGATTTTTAGAAGAGCAATTGGGATTGAAAGTTTGTTAGATAATTGCACAGACCCACCACACTATTCAGCTTTTGAGACTTGCAAAACACCTTAGGAAACCCGACACAATGGAGTGTATGTTAGAAGTTAGGACATGTTGAGCATCGATGAAAACCCGACACACTATAGAAGTGAGGAAGTGTCGGACAAGTGGGAAAACCCGACACACATGGCGGAACCTAGAGGATGTCAAGCAGGTAGAAAATCCCAACACACTGTGGAAGTGAGGATGTTGAGCACCTGGAAAAACCTGAAACAAGGTAGAAAAAGTGAAATGTTAAACACCCTACAAAACTGAAACAAGTATATCGGGTTTCTGACATGTCAGGATATGAGAAATTCCTTCCTCGTTGTTATGTTTGTGGAGCCTATTTTCATGTTTGAGTGTGGTACACCTTCTATGTGTTACACTCGAGGTATTTTTACGGTGGTCCCATGGTTTATTAACCCATGCGTAATGGGTAACCGTTATGGGCTGTTTTTGGGCCCATGGTTTTTTTCGGTCTTTTGCCCATTGTTTTGGTACCCATAGTTTTTTGCCCTTGGTTTTGATACCCACAGTTTTGTATCAAACTGCTTAAGCAGTTGTCTATTTATATGGTCTTATGCATATGATAGATGTACAAGCTAATGTATTGCGAGATGTGTTTTAAATTCAGCTATGAATTCTCAGAGTTTGTTGAGCATAGCTCCAAATGGATATGGGTATTGTATTGAGAGAGCGGTGGCTTGTAATAAAATTTGAGCAAGTGATTCTTGGTGGACATAGCCCAAATTGGGTGAACCACGTTAAATATTGTCTCTTTGTGTTGTGTTATTTTATTCTACAATTTTATTTGAGATCTGTAATAATTTCGCATATTAGTTTCTCTGTTGCGATCTCGTGAGGGATTATTCGCATATTTTATCCCTTATTTCCTAAAACTCGTGATCTCTTAGGAATTTGAGACTTTTGAAATCTACAAGTAAGAACCTATGAAAATTAATTAAATTATCTAGGAGTGAATTTCAAACAAGAACCCATATGGGAAAAAGATAAGAATCAAGGAAAATAACCCTAAACCCTAAACCAAGAATGCAGAGAAAATGAAATGGAAACCCCAAACCAACACCTCTTAAATAACTAAAAACTTAAAAATAGAAAAAGAGAAGAGTACCTTCAACCAGCTTGAAAAATAATCAAAGATGGATGGTGAAATCGATCAAGAAGATCAATCGGGTTTGGAGGTGGAAGAAGCATAAATGGAAATCCAACGCAGAAAAAATGAACAAAGTAACAAATGATGTGGAAAACCAACTATTTATAACAACCTAACATTAATTACACCTCACTTGATGTGTGTGCCAATTTCCAGACAACTGGACATTAATGACATGTCATCATGCTTGGAGTGTCCGAAAACCTAATACAAAAGGGTTTCATTCAATTTGGGCTTCGGGTTTCGGGAAAAAAATGACATGAAACATGCATTTGGCAAAGCATGTTCCGATGCTTAGAAGTTCCGAAAACCCGACACAATGGACTTAGGAAATCAGGTTTCAGGTTTTGGGGAACATGAGACATGTTGCATGCAAGGAACATGTTTTCATGTAATGAAAACTGACAACCCAAAAATCTCTTTCAAAGGGAATTTTTAAGAGATTTGTCCAAAATTTTCCTATGGTTATCTCAATTTTAGCTGGAATCACTAAAATGAGATAAAAATCACCCAAGTTTTGAATTCATTTACAGTCAAGTTTTACCCTCAAACCCAAAAAAATTTGCTTAGGATACATCAATAAGGAACCGGCCTTAATATCGGAGACTCGGTTCAAAATAGGCATACCCCAAGACATGATATGTTCCATTGTATCTATGAAAGAGAGAGATCAAATTTTCCATCTTAGAAAACTGCAACCATCTCTCTACAGGGTGCACTTTCGAGAGATAACATGACTCCTTTTGTGACATCCATAATGAGATTAATAACATGATTAATTTATTTAATTAAGACACAATAATAAATAATTATAAAAGGGAAATACATCACAAATTAAATCACATACATCAAAATAAAATAAAATAAAGGAAAAGGAACTACACACAAATCCTTGATCACAATTGGAAGTCATCCCCTCATTAGGACCCCCTAAAAACAATTAACAAAACAACAACATTACACAAGTTGCCATGGTGAACATTAGTGTATCCATCCAGTATTCTAATGTGGTTGGTCTACAATCCCCCTTTGATTGTTGGGATATAATTACCTACAAAATCACACAATATGAAAACATCCAAAATAAAATATAGGCATACAAATCAATAATCATCCGAATAACAATGTTATTATTTAAAAATTCGAACAACATCTCAATTCTATATTTCATCAATACCAATAAGATCACAAGATTAGTTCAACTACTAAATCCTACTCAACATGACAAGAATCTTTGAATGTCGAAATATATATAAATATGTCAACAACACATCATCATCAATATAAAATGTCTCTCTAAGAATCCACAAAAATCATACTATGAATCATAATCCATCAATAGTAAAAGTATCTCTATCGTCTAACATCACATGGCTAAGCCAAAATTATACAATAATATCCATGTATATAGTCCACAAGGTAATCAAAATAAAAATATAATAAGTGTCGAAGGAAGTGGGCACTACAAAGTGTCTACCTTTGAGGGTTTGATGAATCGTCGAATAGTTACGAATGGAGGCTAATATTTAAATGATGTGGCGAGTGTCCTTCCACCACCGAGTTTTCCCTTATGTTCAGAAATTTTACATTCATTCGTAAGATGCCCTGTTTGAAAGCATCTTCGGCATTTAAAAATTAAACCGTCATAGTCAATCCTCTACACCCACTTCATGTCACCGATTTGTAGGTGAATCTTTGCTAGAAGGTGTTGCAAGGTGTTAATATAAAAAAATCTAGTATAATTTATATGTGTTTGATGGGAGGTTTTATCATAATATTTCACAGAAGATCCTATGGTATCTCTTATAACAATAAGGTAGGATTTATTCTAGAGCTGTAATGGAGGTTCGACAAGTGGATCCAAATAGGGTAGGTGTTAAAGGAGTATTTTACGAGGTCAAAAGAATGATACCATGGCTTGAACATGAATCCATGTTCTCCCTAAACCCAATATTGGTTAAAAATTAAATCCATATCCTTAAGGGTTTCAAAAACAACAATAAAATAGGCTTTAACATAGGGGTAAAGTTCAATCTTACCCTTAATCTTTTCCCTCCATCTTTTTGAAATCTAATCATGAAGCTGAGAGAGCTTAGGCAAAAACTTGTGAAACCTGTAAATGAGTCCAAGCTGGGATAGATTTTCCTCCTCCTTGAGGACCTTTTGTAGTAGATCCTCTTCTATCTTCAACACAAGAGTCTTCTGCGATGGTTTTAATAGCTTTTCAACATTTCTAGCATTCTCCTTCTGTTTGGAGACCATTGTTGAATAGGATTTGGAGTTCTTAGCTCTATTTTTATATTTTCATTTTTTTAGGTGCATAGATCGAGAAGCATCGCCCAAATTTAGGGATGCAACAACCTTTACAGGAGGAGAATGGGTCCTGTTTTCATTAATTTTATATGGTCCACCAATGTCCCCTTACCAAGCCTCTAATTGTGATCCTTCGATAGTCACAAGGTGAAAAATTTTTCCTCAAGAGTTCCCATCAATCAACACCTTTAACTATAGCTTCTCTACAATGCCGCCAAGCTCCACAGACATCTCACAAGCAAAATGTAAACTTATCTAGGAGAATTAATTGATCTCAGTCTAGATGACACCCACAAATCCATTCCTAGCATTTTTTTCACCAACATGGATCTATTGTTTTGTAGTGTGGGCACGATTACGGTTAGAAAGGACATGAGGAGTCATCGCGGTATTCTGCTTCTCAAGTATTATTTTGTATACAATCTTTCACGAGTTTCATAAAAGTGTCATTTAAACATTTAAATTTGTAAAATAACGACAATTTAATATTTCATGGTGGAAAATTAATATTTTATTCTCATATTTTGAGAAAATATGGATATTTAAACATATAATTATGACCAATCTACACATCCCATCTATAAGATCTCACAATGTAATTCTTTTTGCATGAATCCTATTGTTTACAAAAATATTATATATACACTAATATATATATATATAATACACCATTTAGCTCTAGAGACTAGTTGTTGATAATGTACTCTTTAGTGTATTATAATTTCAAATTTTAACTTTATTTTAAAGATTTAAATAAAAATTATAAAACATCTTCAGTTTAAATGTTAATTATCCACTAGATTATATGTTTGTAGATTTGTGTATGTGTGGATTATAGATAGTTTCATACACCATTTAAATCCACTTTTTAAAAATATAAAATACTAAACTCGGTACACGGGAATAATCTACAAAAGAAAGAAAAAGATAAAACAAGTTGAGTGGTCAATAATACATATCACCAAACTTTTGGCAATGGTGTTTTGTTTAGACATGTAATCAACCATAAATTATTAATAAATAATTTATATTTACATATAATTAACAATGGATGATAATCAAGTTTGTCTGTAAATAGTCAATACCATCTAAATACTATTTTCTAATAGTTTACACCATTAAAAGTAAACTAAAATAATTATTTCGTGAAAGAAAAAGGTCTCTATGTATGAAAAAGATATCTCCTTAAAATATAATATAGATATCTCACAATTTCATAAAAGTATATTTTTACTTGTTGAACACTCGTGTTTTTAAATGTTAAGTGTGGAAAAATTATATTTTGTTCTCATATTAAAATAATTAAATATTTGAAATTAAATTATTGATATTCTACAAAATATAAATATATAGTACAATAATTCTAATTTTGCACACCATTTCTAAAGTTCAAGCAATTTTTTTAAAAATTACACCACTAAATTTTTAATGTGTATTATTTACACAATGTAATAATATAGTCATTGTGGAAAATTAAATAAATGATAATCGAAACTATATAATGGATCATTCTTGAATTAAATTTTCATATCGTTTATGAGATTCAAATAAAATTATAAAACATGTACACTACTAAAATATAAATTGTGTATTTTCTATAAAAATAATAATATATGTACATTGTGGAGTAAACTATTTAACTCTAATAGTTGATAAAATAAGATAACAAATATGAATCATGAATAATCTACATGGCCCAAATATTTAAAATTGTGAGTGGATAATCTACAATTTGTTTTAAAACAATATTTTTAATAATTTAAACGATTACGAGAAAAATATTTGGTTGTAAATTGTATTTATGGGTAACAAACATTATTGGATATTGTTTTATCAAAATCCAAGACTCTATACAATCAAAATTTTGAAAAAATCACATTAATACTAGTTTAAAATATTAATTGTGGATACTTTCAATTTTATACTTATATTTATTGATAATATAATTCTCGGAATGATCACGATTCCCAATAGATCCACAAGATACTTTTAACAAGTGGAAATGTGCACATGCCTAGAGGAATGGTAATGATTTATATAAATTGAGGAACATACAAAGCAATTCAAAGCAAAACTCGCCTATATGAGAAAAGCACATTTCCTGACATATCGTGAATATTTCTCATACTTGTCTTCTTGTGATAATGACTCTACCTCATCAATCACTTAGTTATCTCATAAACGGCCACTTGAGTGTGAAGGGAGGTCACTACCTCGATATCCTCTAGAGAGGTGCAAACACATCGAGTATTTCTTTCGGCTTCTAGTGGCGGGCTTGAATCAGCAGTCTACTCGATGGGGTTCTTCCTCTAGGGGATCAATAGGGTATCCACGCACACTAGTCAAATGAGCTCTCACCACTACTATGCGATCACGCAAGCAAGAAAATATGAAGAAACTGTGAGTTAGAAAATTACAAAAAAAAAACAAAAAGAGGTAGCAACTAACAAAGTGAAATGAAGAGAATCAACATACTCAGATATCTGGGCATCCAAGTAGGGTCTTTGGCTCCTACTAGTGGCTGCATGGCCTCCCCAAATCAAGAGGTGAGATTTTTTCCTATCACAGAATCATCATCTTCCCCTCCATCTCGAGGAAGTAGTCCCTCCGAGAGCAAGGTCTCTCTATCCGCACTCGCCTCCTCCCATGCCACTCAAAGCATATCCCGAGTGTCATATCACTTAGGATCACTCTCCTCCTCCTCCATGCGGGCTTCCCCACAAGCCTCATGACCTAACCCCTCACCCTCCATGTCCTCTCCAACTGAATCCTCCTCGGTCCCATCTCCTATGTACTCCTCGGATCTAGAGTCTACATCAATAGGATCATCGTCCTCCTCGTTGTGAGCAGGAGCGAATGCAACTGGAGTAAAGGTGCTCGATGAGTGTCGGCGTCCCATTAGGCATGCACCAAACACCTAACTATAATAAGCACACCTAGGGGAACCTCTGTCCATCCAAGGTATCCTCTAGGGAACTTTTGGGCATCTTCAATAGTCCCGTATACTAGTGCCACTAGTGGAAGCATGCCAACATAAGGAAGGCCTAGCGCTAAGGAACCTAGTCGAATGGATGAATCTCAAATCTCCCCAGCCTCTTAACTAATTGTCTTGTGGTAGAGAAAGCTACCACTATGGTCACCTCCATCCAACATATCCCTTTCATGTGCTAATAGGTTGTGGCGACCATGTCTAAGGTAGTTAGAGAGCCCACTAGTTGAAGTGGTGTCCAAAGAACCGACATCATAGTCCACCTCACTACCTGAACAACCCTGGATCCAACACTGGTATTCCTCTTCTATAAGGGGTGATGCACTCATATACCTAGCTCATAACGAATGTGGGATGGCTCAAAAACTGTCGTTATAGCCTAACTACCCTGTCCACATCATGATATGTGGTCCCTAGGATGTCTACTCCCCAGGCATATATGTAGACATGCCCTTTGATCTGTGCAATAATAAGAACCAAAAAGTAAAGAAGGGTGTCACCTCCCTTGTCCTTGATCAATCACAAGGACAATATGACCATGATGGATTTGCAGATGATAGGAATAGGAGTAGTGGAAATAGATCAGACCTTTATTCCCTTCTTTGAGCTGAATGAAACCACAACATCCCCCATGTATGTGTCCCACTGAGTGATCTTAGATTTAGACCCTGCTGTCTTCAGGGTCAATCTCCTCCTAAGAATTAGGAGCCCAAGAATGTGGTATACCTCCTCAAGGGTGATGGTCCACTCACCCTTAGCACCTTGTAATAAGAAAGTGTTTTGTTTTGCATCCCTGTAAGAAAAAATGTCACATAGTTTGTCACTAGCAGGAGTGACATGGGGCACCCGTGCAATCCTCTAAATACCTTCCCTCTGTAGAGTTTCCATCTCATCCTAAGTCACCTGATCCAAAAACCTAAGGAGTCATTCAAAATCCTTCTCATGACACCAACAGATGTACTCCTCCTTTTCCATTCACTAAAACAAAAAAAAAGCAACTTAGTAACGTATATCAAAAGATAAGCTCACCAAAAACATGACAAAACATCAAAAATCCAATAATATTCAAGTTATAATGGATTTTGGTCATTTTTTTCAGAACCATCACCCAGTGTAGGGCGGTGGTTCCATGACCACCACCCCGATAGGGTGGTGGTCCCGTTATTATCGCTGCCCTACTTAAGGTGACAGATCTGGACCAATTTTCCAAATGCATCTTTAACCCTAGAAAATGCTAAAAAACATGAAAAGACCATTTTGAACAAAATAAAAGACTTTCCTATGGGTTTCACACGTTAGAGACTCATTTAAGACAATAAATTTTGAAAATGATCCCCCCTAAGTAAACTTTTCAACATTTTTATAGTTTAGGTTTAAAAATGCAAAAGTGAAGAAAACCAACCTTAGACTGGATAGGTTGATATCCCGCTCATGGAGACATGATCACAATCTCATAAAATTCATTTCGGCTGTACTCTCGTCAAAAATGGTCACCATGGGTCTAGAACTCAAAAATTACCAAATCGTATAAGCACACATGAACTAGAAAATGAGTTTGTTTTGATATATAAATGTTTTTTTGACCTTATTTTGAGTGTATGTTTTGACAAGGCTACAACATTCTCATAGCTTTATCTCTATATCCCCATACAAATGGTAAGTCCTCTTGTCATTTTGATTTAGTGTTTATTTTTTATATTTTATCTATTTATACTTCAGTTTTCTCTCCCTTTTACAGTAGCGAAATCTTGGATGGTGACGCTTCGACACATGGGCTTGTCAAGTATAGCTTCTAACTCCTATTTTTGAACACCATACTTGGACTCTACGTTTTATGCCTTTTCATGCCTAAGATGCTTCTTCAAGGGGGAAATATGTACGCACCCAAAATTGTATGTACTATATTGTCGAAAATGGTTACCAAAGTCCCCAATGATGATTCACGTCCTTTCAAAAGATGTTCAAGATCGTAAACTCATCTATAATGTATATTTGTAGCCTAGATTTCCTTACATAGCTCTTTCAATATTTTTCATGTTTTTTGCTTCATTCTATGCATGTTTTGGCATTTTGTTGCAGAATCGCTACCCTCCCCGGGTGGCGGTCTGAAGTGATTTTTCTAGATTCCATCATTCATTTTTTTAACATGTGATGCTTCATTTAACTTCATTTTTAGGATACGTTTGTGAACAAATTTTTCTAAAACTAGTTTTGATTTCTTGGTTATCCTTCCCTCTTTTATTTTTACATGTGGTTTAGGTAGTTTGAATAACCTCTTCTTGCCTTGTGCATAAGGGCACATCCCTTCCTAATTATTATATATTCCAACATTGTGTTGAAGAAAAAGGCACGAGAAGTTTTGTGTATCTTGCATAGTATTTTGCTATAATCCTACTGTACTTTCATAGCCAAGCTCAAATCTCTTGTAATATCTCTCTTCTACTTGCATTACAACTAGTCTTACTTCAAGATACCATTAATCAAGTTTGTTTTTATATTGTTTTTCTTGCATTCCTAATTGTTTGGACTCATATGAACATGCAAAGAAAGAAAGGAAAAATTGAGGGGAGAGATATAGATACAACTAGATTTTCCAAAGCTCTTGCTTATCGTGGTTGGAATTATTATTTGTTTACTTCATTTCTCAAATTGTCAATTTTGAATCATTAGTTTCAATTGCATATCAAATAGAGTAGTAAAATTTTTCATTTCAATTGATTAGGAAATTACAAGTAGATCAAATCATTAGTAAGTTTTCTCTTTGACATTACCAGGAAGTTATCCGGAACAATACCTATTTTAGGGTTATGGTTTCTTCTTCACCTTTGAGGTAGGGTTTGAAAGGTTTTGATTAAATTAGGTTATTTTTTTAAGATTTAGATTCACATATTCACACAAGTAACCAAGCGCATTCGACAGTTTGCTTGTATTTAGTTTGTTTAATAGAATAGAACACATTGCTTAAAAATTAGAAAATATCAAAAAAATTTACTTTTATTAGATTGGTTTTCTTTCATTATTTTACTCGATATCGTAAAAACACCAAAAACAGACATTAGATTTCCTTTGATAGTTTTATTTTTTCTATCAAGATCATTGAAATTAATTCAACATGACCATCAATGACCCACAACAAGAAAAGACATATGGTAGCTATCCTTTGGTCCCAAAACCCAACGGGCCATAATTGATAACGGGCGTTGCTAAAACTTTAGGTTTGATAGTCTTACTCACACGAGATAAGTTCTCTTAGAAAATAGAACAACTAAACATGCTAAACATTGCAACTAATCAAGCCTACAATTATTGGACTACTTCTTACAACAGGGTTTGATTACGCACATGACCATAACAGGAACACAACCTCCGTAAATTTTTAGTTGTGATCCTCAGATCCCGTAACCCAATGGACCTACTAAAAAATTAAATACTGACACTGGTTTGCGTGGATCAGTATTTCGATAATATCTATTTCCACTTGACATCTTTGGACAACTTTCATTATTGAGCATAACGGTTGATCAGGCTAAGACTTTGAGGACTAGACAAAAAAATCATCCATAGTCACTATAGATTCACTACGCCTCTTGTTCTTACTTCCACGACCTTGTCTTGAAATCTATATGAAGCAAACAAAAGCTACTTTCAGCGTGTTTAACAACCAGTGAATAGAATCTCA
This sequence comes from Taxus wallichiana var. yunnanensis, assembly GCA_018340775.1. Classification (NCBI taxonomy): domain Eukaryota; kingdom Viridiplantae; phylum Streptophyta; class Pinopsida; order Cupressales; family Taxaceae; genus Taxus; species Taxus wallichiana. The sequence goes on from CM031239.1 coordinate 251,038,902, forward strand.
ACAGAGATTGATATTGACTAGAGTCTTTGAGAAGCTATTATATTAGATTGATCCACCAAACCGCTTCGAGTTAGGAGAGTGTTCTTTACCTTAGATTCGTATATCCTATTATTACGAGTCAAAGATATAAGGTTTCCTCATTATCTTATTCATCATCACCACACATATACATCAATTTCTATTGTACACACTGGCTATCTCGGTACATGCTTGGGAAATCGGGTACAAAGAAGGTCACGTATTGATTTTACTTCATACAATTCTCGTCACACATGCATGAGTATATCAATATGTCATCAAGTAATATAAAAATGAAGCAGTAATATAATGTCCGAATACCATGTTCATCAAACTCATGAACACTTTGGGGGCATTCATAAGACCGAATGGCACAACCGTAAACTCATAGTAGCCATATCGAGTACGGAAGGTTGTATTATGAATATCTTCCTCTATTATCTTAAGCTTATTGTAACTAGACTTAATATATATCTTGGAAAGTATTGTGGTGCCCTTCATCTAATCAAACAAGTCATCAATGTGTTGGAAGGGTCTAATAATTTTTGTCATTAATTTCTTTAGTTGGTAGTAATCAATACACAATCTCAATGATTCGAGCTTATTATTCACATGACACTTTGGTGCACCCCAAGGAGATACACTAGCACGAATTAGGGAATCCTTAAGAAGGCCCTCTAGCTACAGCTTGAGATCACAAAGATGAAGGGTATTCATCCTATGTGGAACGCATGAGATAGGTTGTGCTCCGGGAACCAAATCAATATGAAATTCTATATCACGTGGGGAGGTAGACCTGAAAAATACCTTGGAAAAACATTAGATAACTCCCTTAGAATAGGGTGCTCGTCAAGTGATGGCCCACTAAACCCATCCTCTAACCTATTACAAACAATGATAGCATATAAATGGCAACCTTGTCTCCGTACACCGCTTAAGCTGCATAATGGATATGGTGTTGAATGGATATAGGTATCCTAACTCTAGTTGTAATTTATTCAATTCCTAGATCATGAACATAATATATAACTTTGTTGTAACAGTCCATTCTAGCTCTATTAGAAGATAACCTTGTCCATGTCGAATATAATTCTAGACTAACCCAAGGAAAGGATACATAGATTAAAAGTCATGGTAAAGGGTTCTAGTTCAACTACAAAATCATTCACCAAGGATTCCACTAAGATATTTGCTCCAAAATCCATCTCAATATCTCAACTAAGGCCCTTCCTAAATTTCACATTCTTACATCATCATTGTACTAATGAAAGAGAAACAAAAGAATATGAAGAGCACTGAATCAAATAAGATAGAGGTAAAAATACCACCAATGCTACTGAAGTCCGAATAAGCTGTACCCTAGTGCTGAGCACGGCGGTTCACAATCCCAACATAAATCATGTGGCTCCTAAGCCATATCACACAATTTAGGCTCAAGTAGTTCCTGTACCCTTGTTATTACAGATTTGCAGACACTCTCTCCAATGACGCCCTGTACATCACATTTGTAACAAGTAGGTGGTACCCTCCAATGAGATGTGACTCTTAAGGTAATATAGTTGTTTGTGTTGTGGATTATGTTCTTTTTGTCATGGAATATTGTGGCCGTTGCTTCTAAGATCTAGCAAACTGAGCTCTCAATGGTGCTTGAGTCTTGACAGGTATCCTATGAGGAGGTCGCATACTTTGTCCCTTCTATGCATCAAATTTCTATGGAGGTTTGTACGATGGATGAAATTGCTGGTGTTTTTGTTATTGTTGTTGTGGTAGTACGAAATAATATTGTGTTGAATTATGTCCATCATGAGGAGGAGTAGCTGCACCCCTCGACTAGCTATCCCACATACTCTAAATATGGATCCTCACTCTATCTTTGTCTTGTTGTGTCTTCCCCTTGGTATCCTTTGTAATGTATGACTTCTCTACGGCCTCGGCTAATGTTTGCGAGATAATGAATAGACACTCGACCCTCCAAAATCTAGGTTTAGGCCTGTTGATGAAGCTCTAGATCTTGACTGCTCATCCCGCATATAGTCAACATACTAAAGTCAATCAAAAACATAATCTCATACACTTCCACTGTCATTCTAGCCTATCGTAAATCATGAAACTCGTCGATCCTCTATTATATAAATCATCTAGATAAGTATCGACTCCTAAGACACTCCTCAAAGCACTCCCATGTAAATATATCTCGAATACACATGGAGCTTATACTCTTCATCATCCACCAAACCACAATTCGTCTCTCGTAAGGTGGATGGAAACACGAGGCTTCATGTTTCGATACACGACATAGCTTAAAGCATCCGCTCAAGATAACTAACCATGCATATGCCTCAAATCCCATAGTATCTCCATCAAAATGAGACGACCGTAGTGTTAATATATCCCCGATATGATTTGTTATTATAGACTATCTACCTCTACGTCTCTCATCATAGTTCTCTCAATGTTTAGGGATCCTAGATCTCTCTCTATGTCCTATAACCCTATTTCCATGTCCCCTCCGAGTTGAACCCTATCTAGCTAACTCCACATGGGAGTTATCTACTCTATACTCCTCACTAGGCTGTGAAGGGTGACGAGCCTCATGTGATGGCTCCCTATCATGCTAGCTATGTCATGCCCATATTGATACACATTATATAGTTATATTGATCTCCGTATGTTCTGTAAAATCCACTGTAGTATAGCAAGTAATGAACTACTTTGGAGGTGGTAGATCTAACTCAATGTCTAAGAACTCATCATCTAGTCTGCACTACCTACACAGACCAACGTGAGAGTTAGTTCATCATTATGTAGTTTTTGTTTAAATTTTTTAAGTTCCTACATTTTAAGTTATCATGATGTCATGTGTTATAAGTTTTAGAAATGCACTAAGTATATTGTTTATTTCAAGTGTTCCTGGGGTCCAAGATTTGAACCCACGAATCTCATACCAAGTGTAATGCCCACATTTTTGACAATCTAAACCACATTAAATATTAAATAAATACTTAGGTAATTGTGGAATTATTATTAATTTTTAAGCTGGTTACAAGGGTGTTAAACCCTAGAGTACATTTAATTAACTCTTACCAATAATTTCCTACATTACATTAGGTTGATCCAGCCTAGATTAATAATTAAATATTATTAATCTATTTCTAAATTTATTTCCAGTTATAATCTTCTAGAAATGCATCCATTAATTCCTTTGTTTAGTCTAAGTTTAATTCCTTTAGGAAATTAATATCCATATTCCACACTTATACATTTACCCTTGGTTAAATTAATCCCCTTAAGTCATTAGCTTTAATGTCCATTCACAATACCATTATTTAGTTACTATAGTTTTAATTCCATTTAATTATTTACTAAACCATAATAAGAGGGTTACATTTTAACTTAAAACACTAAGGCCCTAAGTTTCCCCATTCACAAATTAGACACACATTTAATTAAAACATATATTTCCATAAAATATTTGTTAGTGCGTAATCACATCACCCCTGAATGGCCTTGTTATGAAGTGGGGAATTGGGTGTGATTGCACAACATTGGGCCATCTCTTGAGTTGTGGGACTTTCAAAACTTGAGATGGACCTCCAGAGAAGGTTGGTTCCCTTTTCCTAATCTACCTTCCACTATCTACTCCAGTGTAAGGCAGAGCTAATATATAATAATATAACTATTCCAAGGAGATAGAGAGAGAGAAAGAGGGTGAAAGAGAGACTACACTAAGCTTTTATACACCGAGAAAAGGAAGTGGCTGATCATAGACCCAAACTACCGAAGTGGAGAGAGGTGAGGAGAGGAGAGGGTGGACAAGATGCACCATGGACCTAGATATGTTTCTCATGGAAAACCAATTCAAAACACATTAAGCACATCTCCTAGAACTTGAAATGAACATTAGAGTATGCACAATATGTCTTGGAATGACGAGAGGTGAGAAGAGACAACAAAATAAGTGAAGGATGGACATAGGCATCATGAAACATATTATATTACTCCAAAATTCACCCGGTACATCATCGGTGGGAAAGGGAAAGAAAATTCCTTAGAAATCCATTAAAGGAGGCTTAGACTCCGCATTCTACCCTAAAGAAGAAGGAGAGAGGGGGGAACGAGAGAAACAATGACCAACCCTTTGAGTATGCCCCTCTTTTATAATATATAGAAGAGTGAGACAGAAAAAGAGAGGGAAAATATAACTCTTCTCTAACCACCCTTGCAATAAATTGAACTCCACCGCTGCAATAAAGATCTTACTTTGCAAGACTCATGCCTCCATCACTTTCTCTTATTGAATAAGAAAGAGCCCCATTCTTCATCATGATGGTAGGTGAGAGAAATGATAGCCCCGAAATTAGTGGGCCAAAACATTAATGCAAGAAAGTGAGAAGCTCACACCGAGATCTTTCAAAAAAGTCCTCTCCTACCCAAATCTGAGTTTCCAATTGAAAGATGTGGTTGTCTGAAGATCAAGGGAGCACGTGTGCAATATTTATAAGAGTCCTGTCCATACTGGGTCCACGTGGAAGCTTTGTGCATCTTAAAGATTCTACTCCATCCTTTTGCTCTTAAAATCATGTCGGACTGACACGTGGTGGCTTCTGTAGGCTCCTCATTTTCCTTTATATTTTACCTAAGTCCTTCCCATTTGGAGGAGACGTTGTGTCTGACCTGAGACACGTGGAGGCTTCGTACATTTTTGGAAAATGCCCCCAGTTTTTACCTTTGAAGTCGCAAGGTTGAGACATGTGGAGGCCTCTGTAGGCTTTTGGAATTTTCAATGGCCGACCCTACTTTTTCGGAATCTAAACACGTGGCAAGATGACGCTCATTTGGGGACTTCTTTCTAGGCCAATCCTTTGAAATTACACTGATGAGACACATGGAAAGCTGACACATGTTTGGGGAATGCCTCAGGATTTTCCTTTTGAATGTGTGCCGAGAAGAGACACGTGGCTACTTCTGTTAGCTTGTTCCTTTCTTTGTATTTTGGCTAAGTCCCTTTTTCTTGGTTGGACTGTTATCCAAAATTCACCCCCAAGGTAACTTTGATAACATGCAAGCAATTATATTGATTCAGGGCGAAAAGTCATGTTTCTAGGGTCCCCTCATATTTGTCTAACTCCCCTGTCCAAGAGGAAGAGAGTAAGTTCTGAGAAAATGTGAAAAAGGGTTGCAGAAGGCAAATAGGTTGATCCAGGAAAAATCGTGAAAATTGGCTAAGTCCCGCTCAAGGTCGCCTCTGGGACGTTTGGGACAGAAAAGCGCGAACCGGCCGAACCGGGCGAAATCAGCACAAACAGTCCGAAACGCAGCAGGGACAAATGGGACAAAAGTACGCGGCGGGCGCGAAATTCCGGTTCGACAGAGAAAAAATCGACTAACTGCTGAGAGGGTCGCCTTTGGGACAAGCGGGACAAAAAGACGCGAACCGGCCGAACCGGGCGAAATGAGTCAAGGCAGCCCGAAACAGTCTGGGACGCGCGGGCCAAAAGTACGCGAACCGGCCGGATCGGCGAAATGAGAACTTTTGTCCCGGAACAAGCGGGACAAAAGAGCGCGAACCGGCCGAACCGGGCGAATTTGTCCCAGACGGTCCGAAAGCAAATGGGACATTTGGGACAAATGGGCGCGAACCGGCCGGTTCGCCCGAAATCAGCACAAGGAGCACTGTGCTAAATGGGACAAAGGGACGTGCGGGACGCGAAAAGCCGAAATGGCCGAAGGCAGGGAAGAAAAGTCAACGTTTGGTCCGGAAACTTCAAACGGCCATAACTTTTGACTCGAGCTCCAGTCGGTCAATGCTCATTCCCGTCAAATGACAAAACGCTGCCAGGGCCCAAAACAAATTTGCCCGCACTCAGAAGGCCATAACTTTTGCATTTCTCAACGAAATCGCACAAAATTGGTACCGTTGGAATCGTGGTTCCGAGCCCGACGCACAACAATCAAGAAATTCCAGATTTGATCATAAATTGATTGAGATTTTTAAGAAAACGTGGCCGGGTTCAGAACAGTGTTTTATTTGGTAGCTGGGAGTGCAATTAAGAGGCATGGTCATCATTCATTCTCTGCTGCAGCACATGGGACAGTATGGGGAGCCTTTTCCAAGTAATGTATACCCATTCCACTCAATTTAATGCCTCTTACAGGTGGTTGAAGGACAGATTTCGGGATTTCCATTTTCCCTTCTCTTTTCCTTCTCATTTTTCTATAAAATGAAGTGTTGGGCTCATTGTAGGGAGGGAGAGTTTTTGGGTAGCAAAGCTCTGTCAAAATTGCTTTGTGAAGCCAGTGTGTTGCAGGCCCTTGTAGTGGACTCCTTGCATGGTGATCCAGGCCCTTATCTTGTAATAGATTGAACTGTGCATATCATGAAGCAATAAAATATCAGTTTGTGGATATATCTTCCCCTGCTGTGTTTCCTTGCATTCTTCTTGCCCCTTTAATCTTTCTACAAGTATATTGTGTCTATTTATTATGTTCTTGTAGGAATTCATTATTATTGTGTGTGCTTGGAATATTGCTGTGAATGCATTCTTGCTGGATTATGGTGAACTGTCATCACCTCTTCTAGTGTGCACTTTGCCTCTGTATTTCACACATTTGGAGATTACTCTCACACCCTCTTTTTCTGGTGTATCACCGCTTTAGTGTAGGCTTTCATTTTATGCATTCTCTCTCTCTGGTCCCTTGGAATTTTAGGGTAGAATAGCTAGTTTCTCCTGCATTAGAGTAGATTGTGGCAGGTAGTTTAGGAGCAAGAACCAGCTTTCTCTGGAGGTCTATCTCAAGTAGCAAGTCCCACAACTTGGAGATAGTACCCATGTTATCCAATCACACTGGATGCTTAGAGTGATCAAACTAGAAATCTGATCAACATCCAGGGGTGTTGTGATTCGGTGATAACAGGACCATATATCTTACCCGGAAACGTGGAGGCTCAATGTGCATTTCGAACCCCACTTCAAATTTTATTCTTAGAATTGTGCTAGGATGACACATGGTTTATTCTACTGGCCTTCTATACTTATTTGATTTGAGCCTACTCCTTTCCAGGCCTGAGACACATGAAAGGCCCGTGCTCTTCTCGAGTCTCCGTTTTGGGTCAGTCTTTGAATTTGTGCCGATGAGACACATGGCCTTGTCTACGGCTCTCTATACTTAGTCATTTTGGGCCCATTCTTTCTCCCTTTTTGACTTTGTTGGACCCTTGACATGTGGAGAGTTGGCACTCATTTGAGTCTCTACACTTTGCACCCACCCTTGTAGTTACACCGATGAGACACGTGGAGATTTCCCACGCCCTTATACTTAGTCATTTTAAATGGCTGAGTTTGTCCTCTTTTCAGACCTAGGACATGTTGAAGGCTCACACTCATTTATAAACTCACTCCAAATTTTACCTTTGAAGTTACACCAAGTTGACGCATGGTACTTTCCATTGGCTATCCCTCGTTTTGACTTTTAAACTATCAAATTTATCCCCTTTTTTGACTTTGGGATAGGTGGAACGGAGCTTGTTTAGTGTCTCCCATTTGGATTCAATCCTTGGAGTTACACCAATGAGACACATGGTACCCTCCGCAGCTCTATGGATTTTCAATGGCCGATGAGACCCCACGGGCTTGTGGGCCCGCGCTTGAAAAATGCTCATTTTAACAAAAATTGTAAAAGTTCCAAAGTGCCCCGTAAACCCGCTGGCCCACTTTTAGACTTGGGAAAAATTTCCTCCTTGGCATCATGGACCCGATTTTGGAAAAAATTCATCCTTGGGCCCACCGGCCCGCATTTTCCCATTTGGGAAAAAGACATATCTGGCCCGTTGAACCGCATTTTACACTTTTCATAAGAATTTGTTCTCAGGCTCACGGGCCCGTAATTATACTTGTGCATTTATTGAAAAGTGCAAAAATGTCAAAATGTCTCCGACCGGTCTATTATTTCCATTGGTAAATATTCTTCCCTGGCCTACCGGCCCGCTTTTGATAAAAAATTCCTCCTAGGCTTGTCGGCCCGTAACTTAAAAAATATGAAGAGTTAGAAGGACTTATTTATATCTCTAGAAAGGGGATGAAATTTTTTACTTGTTGGAAATAATTTTAGGGTGCCTTAAGTGCTTAGAATATGTAAAAATTTGGGTTGAATCACAAAAGGGAAAATGGTGTCAGTTGACCCAAAATAAGTGTGAGCTTATTTTGGTCAACAATTTGGTGAATCATGGGGATCACACTGCTGCTAGCTGAAAATATAAGTGGCCTTGTAGTATCCATTGGGATGGGATTCTACCTTGTATACAAAAATTTGATCCCTAAACTTTTAAAATATGATCCCTAAGCCACTGGAAATAGTTGGAACTAGAGTTGACCCTGAACTCACCCCGCTACTTCCAATGTCTTGTGCATGAGCAACAAAATACCACAACACACTATGTACAAAACTTGAGACCATACATGCTCCAAGTGGAACATGAAGAGTGTGAAAATCACTTCTTCTGCTGAAAAAAAAATTTACTCTTGCTAAACTAACCTTAAAAAGGAAAGGCTAAATAAGGCCTACCACACGGCCAGGAGAAATAACTTCCTGCTTCCCAAAAATAGGGACCATGTACTTGATTTGGGCACTAGACATGGTCAGAAATGAGAGTTAAAAACCACCTTGAAAAATGGTGTCTCACACTCCTCAAAGTATAAAAAAACACAATCTACACCTCCTAGAGTTGTTCCGCGCTTAAGTTTGGGAGGCATTGTTGATGACCTTTGGTTCTTTATATCTCAACCTCATGCTCTAAAATTAGAATGACTAGTGGAAACTCTCTTGGATCTAATGAAGCCAAGGACCTATTAGGGCATGGTCTTGTCCTCTTGATGTGACCATGGCTCTAAAATTCAACTCCAAGAATGAAGTCTTCATTCGACCTTCTTTAGTGGATGGTGTGAGAGAGATGATGACATCCTCTTACCCTTTCCCTTCCTCCTCCGAGAAGAACATGGAAGATTAAGATCCTCCAAGCTTGGTTCTAGAGAGTTGTTACAAAGTGTAGGTTTTTGTACTTGAATGTTCTCCTTCATGGCAATAGGCTCATGTGCTTGGAAGGTGGATAATGGAGGAGGAAATGATGTGATCTCCATGGGCTCCTTTCCATCAAAGAAATATTCCAAGTCCGCAGATAGTCCGCCTCCTTGTGGTCTTGCTACAAGTTCTCTACCTCCTCCATGGTGTCCTCCCGATATACAACTAGCTCACCATGGTTCCCTTCATCTTCAAACATGGAGTTTAAAAGATCAAACTCTTCTTCAACATTAGAGCTTAAAAGGGATAAAGTGGGAGGAAGAACTGAAGGTTATTCTGTGGCCTGCTCCGCACTTGGAGCTTCTAAAACTATGTGGTCTTCCTTTAACATGGGTTCATCAATCAAATCAGGCCCTTGAAATGAAAGCAAAAAATATTCAATATTTATTTCTTCATTGAGTGGCTTCAAATTTGATTTGATCTCTCCTAACTTATCCTCTTCAGTGGGAATTGCATCTGGTTCTTCTTCCTCCTTAACTGGTTGTGCAGCTTGGATTAGATCATCATACTCTTTAGACAAAGTGTGATAAATAGACTGCTTATTTTCTTCTTGTTGTTCTTTTCTCTTCTTCTACTACAAACCCAGCCTCTGCCACCAATGGATCTTCAAATTTAACCTCCTTTTTGGTTTAACCATCAAAGGGATCTTTATAAACTCAAATCTAACAACCCAACTCTTTATATTTTCTATCATTTCTTCTCTATTGTGATCTCCTTCTTGAGGTTTTCCTTGATTGGATTCTTGAGTCTCTTCCCAACATGGACATGGGAAAGCAAGAGGAGTGGAAGGTTGGGGTTCAACTAGTTTTTCTATTGTTTGTGGTGGAGAGGGAGTGCAAATTCTTGTTTGTTTGGAGGGAATGACTTCTTGGGAAGGAAAAGGGAAGAAGAATTGAGATGAGGTGAAATATTAGGAGATGGAAAAGGGAAGTCAACAATTGGGGCAGCAAGTGAGGGGCTTGAATCTTGGTCATGCTGAAATGACGGGGTTAGAGAAAGAGAAAATGAAGGAAAAGGTCTTTGGTGACCTAGTTACCCATTGACAAGGTTGTCTTGTGTCCATCTCATAAGCCTCAATCTCCTCAATCCTTTGTGTAATTGGAGGCAACACTTTAACCATGAATTCAAGCTTTTCTGAGGGTTCTAATGTCTTGGCATAGGTTCAACCCATGGAAAAGGTTCCCTATAGCTAATTTTGAATGCCTTCATCTAAGTTGTAGCCCTTAAATTTACCACGCATGCCTCCATCTCTTGAATCTTCTCTAGCGAGATCAGCATTTTCCATGAAGTTGTCACCATTGTATGTGTCCCCTGTTCTTGAAGAGCTCCATATCCAAACTTGTTTTGACCCTACTCATATGGGTAGGCATAATGACTCTAGATCTTATCATAATGCTGATCACGGAGGAGTTGGGAAATACATTGGAGGTGGAGTGTATTGTTGTTGCAAGTGTGAATTCCAAGATAGAAATTAAGTCATGATTTCATAACTTCATGAATGGTAGAATACGAAAGATGTAGAAAGAAGGATAAATGAAGATTTGTGGAAATGGATGGAAAAGGTCTACAACTCAGAGAATGGGTAATTGACCAAATGGAGTCACCATATGTGCTTGCATGTGCCTCAAAATGCTGAATCTTAACATGAACACAACAACATGCTAAGATAAAGTGGTAAGTTGCTTCAGACTTGTCCCATCGGGTGTGCCAAAACTTTTAGTGTGGTTGCACGGTGGCTTATGATTTGTTGTTGATAATGAGACACCTTGGAAAGATGGAATATCTAACCTCAGTGTCCCATTGGGCATGCCAAAAATATTAGTGTGATCACATGGTGGCTTATGATTTTCTATTGATAATGAGACACCTCGGAAAGTTTGAAGATCTAACCTCGTGTACCACCGGGAATGCAAAAATTGTTAGCGTGGTCGCACGGTGGCTTATGACTTTCTTTTGATAATGTGACACCTTGGAAAGAAGGAAGAACTAACCTTAGTCTCCTACCAAGCGTGCAAAAATTTTAGTGTAGTCACACAAAGTGGCTTAGGATTTGTTGTTGATAATGAGACACCTTGGAATGATGGAAGATCTAATGTCACCTGTCCCACTAGGTGTGCCAAAACTATTAGGGTGGTCACATGGTAGCTTATGATTTGCTGTTGATAATGAGACACCTTGGAAAGATGGAAGATCTAACCTCATTCTCCCACTTTGGGTGTGCCAAAACTATTAGTGCGGAATCTATCAAGGTGTGGGACTTGCAAACCTTGATATGGAGCTCCGTGAGAAGGCTAGTTCATGCTTCCTAATCTTCCTACCACTATCTACTCCAATGTAGGTAGAACTAACCTATCCTAATCTAACCATTCCAAGGAGACAGTAAAGAGAGAGAGAGGTGGAAGAGAGCCTACACTAAGTGATGATGTAGTAGAAAAGAAAGTGGTTGATCATAGACCCAAAATTCCTGAAGTGGAGAGAGGTGAGCAGAGGAGAGGGTTGATAAGATGCACCATGGACCAAAGATAAATTTCACATGAAACCCCAATTCAAAACCCATTAAGCATAGCTCGAGGACCTGCAATGAACATTAGAGTGTACATAATATACCCTCTAATGACGAGAGGTGAGAAGATACAACAAAAAAGTAAAGGATGCAAAGATGCATCATGACACATATTCTATTTCTCCAAAAGTCACATGGTATATCATCGGTGGGCAAGGGGCAAGAATATCCCATTACATAGCCATGAAAGGAGGTTTAGACTCTGCATACTACCCGAAGGAAGAGGGAGAGAGGGGGCAGGGAGAGAAATAATGACCAACGCTTTGAGTATGCCCCTCTTTTACAATATATAGAACAATGAGAGAGAAAAAGAGAGGGAAAATCTAACTCTGCTCCAACCACCCCTACAATGCATTGAATTCCACCTGCCATAATGAAGAGATTTACTGCAAGATCCATGCCTCCATTGTTGTCCCTTCTTGAATAAGAAAGAGCCCCATTCTTCATCATGGGGCCCGGGTTAGAGACTTGACATCCACAAAAATTAGCAAGCTGAAACATTAATAGAGGTAAGTGAGAAGTCGACACCAAGATCTTTCCAAATAGTCCCCTCCCACCCAAATCTGAGATTACAATCAAAATATATGGTTGTTCTAAGATCGGGAGCAGGCATGTAATATTTAAAAGAGTCTTTCCATACCAAGTCCACGTGGCAACATCACACATCTTGAAGATTCGAGTCTTTCCTTTCACTCTTGAAATCACACCAGATTGACATGTGATGACTTCCACAAGCTCCTTGTTTACCTTTATATTTTTCCTAAGTCCTTCCCATTTGGTGGAGATGATGTGTCTAACCCGAGACACATGGAGGCTTCACACTTGTTTGGAAATTGCCCCCTTTTTTCTCTTTGAATTTGTGCAGTCGATACATGTGGAGGCTATTGTATATATCTCTCCTCGGGTAAATATAGGCGAGTAAGAAGATGTCGACACGAAAATGGATGCGCCAAGGCATGGGTAAGAAGATGTCAACACAAAAATGGATGTGCCTATGGTGCAGGTAAGAAGATGTTGACACAAAAATGGATGCGCCATGGCGCAGGTAAGAAGATGTCGACACAGAAAATGGATGCGCCATGGCGCAGGTAAGAAGATGTCGACATGAAAATGGATGCGCCTATGGCGCAGTAAGAACGTTTTGACACAAAAATGGATGTGCCAAGGTGCAGGTTGGAGGCGCACAACATAGAGTGTCAACATGAAAAAATTTGCGCCCGAGACGCATCTTTAGGAGGCATAACATTTTGAGCATTGACACCCCGATAGGAAGCAAAACCCTAGTGCAGATATTCAAATGGCCATAACTTTTCATAGGGAGCTCAGATTCATGCAAGGTTGGACTTTTGGAAAGCTTACAAGGTCCTCTATCCAACTACGACTGGATATATTTAATTAGGTGAGAACGAGTTCTTCAAAAATGCAAAATACAATTCGCCATTTTTGGGCTGCTAGGTTCTCACCTACCGCCATAATGAGATGAATTAAATGCAACTTGGAGGTGGTTGGGGTAGATTTGGAATTCCTATTTCCTCTCTCATTCTTCCTATAAATTTTAAGGAGGGGCTTATTTCTAAAGGTTGGACATTCGTGTTTTGCCCTCCCTTCTTCTCTTTTGGCAGTGAATTTGTGGAGTTCAAACCTCCCATTTAAAGCTGTGATGCACCTTGTCTCCTAGCATTTTTTTGTAGTGTATTGTATCAATATTTGGAGAAAATAATGCATGTCCGTGGATGATTCTCAACCTCTCTCGTGTTCATTTGCATCCTCTTGATCTTTCACTACAAACTTGGTTATCTCAGTGCATGATCTTGCATTGCATTTTAATGGTTTGTGTTTATTGGCAAGACATGTGTTCATCATTCCTCGGTGCATCACCTTTGTTAGTTGAGGTTTATTTTTATGCATATTCTTACCTTATCTCCTTGGCAAGTTAGATTAGGTTTTGGAGTAAAACCTCTTCATTTTTATGTGTGCATCCGAATAGAGGAATAGGAACCGGCCTTCATCGGAGAGTTTTTCGATTTTGCAAGGTCCCACACTTGGGAAAGGCTCCATGTTATGCAATCACACCTTGAGAGTATAAAACCATCAAGTTGCAGACATTTAGGGGTGCTATGATTTGCCATCAATAGAGGCCTTTGTAGGATTTTCAAATTTTTTCAACTGACCCTACCTTTTCGGACTTTGAACATGTGGCAAGTTGGCGCTCGTTTGGGGACTATTTTTGGGCCATGGATTTGAAATTGTTCTAATGAGACACATGGCAAGTTGGTGCATGTTTGGGGAAAGCCTATGGATTCACCTCTTGTAAGTGTGTTGAAAAGACACATGGCTCCTTCGCTAGCTTGTTCCCTCCTTTGTATTTTGGGTAATTCCCTCTTTCTTGGTGGGGCCATATATCCGACCCTCAAACGTGGAGGTTCGGTGTGCATTTGGAAACCCTGTTGTAAATATCTCCACCACAGGTAGATATAGACAAGCGAAGAATATGGAATCAACGAAACTCAAAACCCAACCAAAATGGATGCGCCAAGGCACGAGTAAAGGCGCACATCGGAGGATGTCGATGCAAATATGTATGCGCCCATGGCGCAGTAAAGGGCGCATGGAGAAGGTGTCGACATGAAAATGGATGCGCCATGGCATAGGTAAAAGATGCACAAAATAAGTTGTCGACACGAAAATGGATGCGCCATGGTGCAGGTAAAAGGTGCATGAAAGAAGGTGTCGACACGAAAATGGATGCGGCCATGGCGCAGGTAAAAGGCGCCACGACACAAAATGTCGACACGGCAAAAGTCGTGCCTTGGTGCATGTAAAGGGTGCTTGACATGTGAGTGTCGACATGGAAAAATTCGTGCCTTGGTGCACGTAAGGGTATGTCGACATAAGGATGGATGCGCCTATGGCGCACCTTCAGGAGGCGCAACATTCGAGCGGCGACGGGGAAGAAAACCACTGATATGAGATATTTAGATGGCCATAACTTTTCACAGGGAGCTCAGATTCATGCAAGGGTGGACTTTTCAGAAAGCTTACGAAGTCCTCTGTCTCCATTTTTTGGGTTTGCTAGGGTTCTCACCTACCACCATAATGAGATGAATTAAATGCAACCTGGAGGTGGTTGGGGTAGATTTGGATTTCCTCTCTCTTCCCTCTCTCATTCTTCCTATAAATTGTAAAGAGGGGCTTCTTTCTAAAGGTTTGAAATTCTTGATTTGCCCCTCCTTCTTCTCTTTAGCAGGTGAATTTGTGGAGTTCAAACCTCCCATCTAAAATTGTAATGCAACTTTGCCTCTTGGCATTTTGTAGTGTATTGTATCAATCTTTGGAGCAAATAATGCATGTCTGTGGATGATTCTCAACCCTCTCTATGTTCATTTGCATCCTCCTGATCTTTCACTACAAATCTGGTTATCTGTGCATGATCTTGCATTGCATTTTAATGGTTTGTGTTTATTGGCAAGATAGGTGTTCTTCATTCCTCGGTGCATCACCTTTGTTAGTTTAGGTTTATTTTTATGCATCTTCTTACCCTGTCTCCTTGGAAAGTTAGTTTAGGTTTTGAGTAAACCCTCTACATTTTTTACGTGTGCATCTGAACAGAGGAATAGGAACCGCCTTCATCCGGAGAGATTTTCTGATTTTGCAAGGTCCCACACTTGGGAAAAGCTCCATGTTATGCAATCGCACTGAGAGTCTCAACCCATTGAGTTGCAGACATTCTGTGGAAGTGCTGCGATTCGCACCAATAGTTTTGGCACACTGGTGGGACCAAGGGGTCATCCCACATGATTTTAAGGAATTTTCAAGAAATTTGGACTAAAAATTGCAGGTTTTACAATTTCAGATTTTTCACCTTCCAGGCTGAACTTTGAAATTGATTTTCAAGGGCTTAACTTGCTCAAAACAAGTCAAAATTTCACCAGTTGATAGATCGGGGGATAATATTCAAAAGGGTATTCTTAGATTTTTGATATTTTGAATTTCAAAATTTCATGGTTTTTAGTATTTGAGTTTTCCTGTGTGTTGAGCATGCATGTCCAGAGTTCCAACACATTGTGTTTCGTGTTTTTGTAAGTTGTTGAGAATGTCATGAGTTTCACTGTACCTTTCGGGATTAGTAGCTGCACAATAGGACGATAAGCTGAATTGAAGAGCTGTATCTTCGGGTCCTTCAAGTTTTAATTTCTATTTTTAATATTGTCAGGTTTGGTGTGTAACCTGGCAAAATCCATCCTTTTGAAGCTCATTCTCTAACACATCTGGTGACTCGAAGGGATAGAATTCAGCGGTGTAGCAACAAAATTTTCCCAGGCACATGAGAAGAATTCGAACCAGGTCTGATACTCGAGAAGAGGGGCTATTTGTCCACTTACAACTATCACCAGGCAGAGGAAGGAGAGGAAGAGGACCACGAAGATCACCATCTCCACCTAACCGGACTTTGTCTACACCTCCACTTGGTAGACCTTTTCTCCAATCAACCAAGGTTCTCAAGCCAATCAGAATGGCGCAATAAAACCCTTTTGTCAACTTCACCCGCAGCAGCCCACTTGCCCTCAATGCACGTAATCCAGTTCAATTGCGGCATTGAAGAACATTCCATTTTCACTGGAGAAAATCGACCACTCCGGTGATCATGTCAAAGACATTGCTAACGTCTGTGTAATCCATGAGATAAATGAAATGGATGTGGTGTCAAATTGCTAGCATCTTCATTCAAAGGGAAGGCATTGCAATGGTTTAGGAGCCTTGGAGTTGGTTCTATCCAAAATTGGAATCAGTTATGCATAGTTCTCCATGAGCAGTTTGGAGAAAAGGGAGACAATTTGTCTCTACTAGAACAATTGAAAACTATTAAGAGATCTCCCAACGAGCAGATGACTAACTTCAACTTCAGATTTCAAAGGTCTTAGGATAAGATTCCAGTGGCGTTAGGCCAACAATTGAAGGTGCTTTTCTATATTATCTTAAAGCTTTGAATTCTGATATTTCTATGTTAATTCAATCTATGGGAGGCACAACCTTACCTGCTGCTTATAGCATTGCCATTAGGGCTGAAAAATGTCTTATTCAAGCTGGTAAGCTAGCTCCTAGGCCTCCCATGCCCTTGTATCCAAACTTAGAAAATATAAGCACTAGTCGAGCACTCACTTTGGCTCCTATTCCCACTCCTAGAAATCAAAGTTCAAATGAAACTTCTACTTCATCCTCTAGTGCTTCAAATGAACTCCAGGAGGTTATGAAACAATTACAGAACCTTGGAAATGAGCTGGTGACTATCAAAAGATAGCAAGCTCAAAGTGCTAGACCATATCAGCCTCAAGCGCAGTACCAGGCTAGGCCCCCATACCAACAAAATAGGTCACCAGCTCAGGCTGCAAATCAAAATCAAAGCCAAGTAAGGCCTCCCACTAATAGACCATTTCAGCCCTATAACCCCAATGTTGCATCTGCTTCTAAAGCATTAGTGCCAGTCCAAAACAACATAGCTCAAGAGTATGATTGGTGTTTCCCATGCAATGAACCTCACAACCAATCTATGTGCTTTAATGGTGCTTTAAACCAAGCCTTGATGGTGACAACTACTGGCGTTGAGGGTGAAGTGAGTCAAGAAGAAAATCAGCAACAAGGGACATCTCAACAAAACACAGCTCCAAATGATACTGCACTTGCGAATTGGCAAGCTGAGGATTTTTGTGGCATGAATCAAATAATTTCTCAGAATGTAGCAGCTAACACAAGATCAAATAAGAGGAATATTGGTGAAGGACAGTCATTGGCTCCAAGTGATCTACAACCTTCCATCACTCCACAAGGTGTTGGTAAGAAAAATATAGTTCCAAACGTGCAAGGACAGCCCAAACCACCTTCTAAACCAACTCAAATGCCAGTTGTTGCTGCCCATGTGCAAGAAAGGAATGTGTAGCCTAAAGGATAGAAAAGAGATCTTTCATCCCCATTTAGCATCATTGATCAAATGAAGAAGACAAATGTGAATATATCAATGTGGGAATCTTTATCCATCCCAGGCCAAAGAGATCTTCTACAAGCTGCCATGAAGAATTGGTCAACTTCAAACCAACATGTCCATATGCAAGAGAAGGTCCTCACAAATGCTGCTCAGCCTGAAGGGAATCATGGAGGACAACAAGGTAAAGTTTTGAAACCCCCTCCATTCTATGTTTCATTAATCATTGGCAATAAACTAGTACACAATTGCATGATTGATTCTGGGGTGAGTAGTTTTGTCATGCCCAAGCAAATAGCTAATCAGCTGGGTCTCCAATATGAAGTCATATCAAAGGGGGTAGTGCAATTGGATGGGACAACAATAGCAACGGTGGGAGTGATTAAAGGTTTGAATCTTATCTTGCATGCATGCCCCAACGTTACCGTTTTACAAGATGTGTCAGTGATAGATTTACCACCACTCTTTTCCCTATGCTTATCAAGGGATTTCACAGCCAAAATTGGAGGCTACTTATCTGCTGATTGGTCACACATGCTATTCAGAACAAGATATGGTACTAAGGTCACAATCAGATCTGAACCAATTGCAAACTTTCATATTGACCCTCATGTACCAAGTCCTATCAATGCAAAATTCTCAGCTTTTGATTAGGAGGAGTGTTCAAATGATCTAGAAACAGGTACTAAGGTTGAGGGAATTCCTAATTTGACTCTTGATGAATGGGCAAGCAAGGTACATGCTTTTGATCCCTACCAAGAAGTAGAAGAATCTGAGCTAGGAGTCTATTGCATACATGAAGAAAACCATCCTATTCCTAGCATCACCAAGTCTGACCATAAGGATGACAATGAGGTATGGAAATTATTTTTCGATGGATCAAGGAGTAGGCAAGGTGCAGGAGGAGGAGCTATGCTTGTTTCACCTCAAGGCATCAACTATTATTAGATTTCCATTTCCAGTTTTCCTATTCAAACAACACAGCTGAATATGAGGCCTTGATTCATGGACTTCATTAGGCCAGGAAAAAGGGCATAAAGAACTTGCAGGTGTTCGGGGATAGTGAGCTGATCGTCAGTCAAGTCAAGGGACAACATGCTACAAAGAATGACCTGCTGAAGAACTACAAGAACAGGGTATGGGACCTCATTGAGGATTTCGAAGCTTTCAACATTGTGTCCATACCCAGGAAGAAAAATAAATCCGTGGATAGGCTCGCAGTAGTTGGAGCAATGTTTGATGTGGTTGACAACATCAGAAGGGAAAAAACACAACCACATATCCATGTGATTGTGAGGCCAGTAGTTCCAGATAATAACACAAGCTGGCAGGTGTTTGAGAATGATCAACAGATCGTCAATTTCTTACAAGAAGAGGCTGAATTCTCAGCTAGGAATCAAGACAAATTAGAGCAGCAGTATGGGGATTAAGTACTGCAGTTGTGGACAAACAAGCTTCCCAAGGGTTTAGTAACATTGGAGTCTATCTTCAACCCTAACGACCAGTTCCGTAAGGAAAAGGCTAACATACAGGTCAAGAGAGAAGATTCAGAGCCAATTCTGGTTGGGGAAGGCAAAACACTTCAAATTGGCAAAGTGGCCACTGAGCAGGAGAAATCAGATTTCATACAACTTTGCCAAGAATTTCCAAATGTCTTCACTTGGAGCTATGAATACTTAAGAGGTTTCGATCCAAAGTTGGCACAACATACCATAGAATTGGATCCAGATGCTAAGCCCATCAAGCAGAAGCGAGACCAGTCAACCCTCACATTGAGCCTCTAATGAAGAAAGAGTTAAGCAAGCTAATAGAGGCAAGCATTATATTTCCAATCAAGCACTCAAGCTGGGTTGCAAACTTGGTTCCAATCAGAAAGAAGAGTGGAGAAATCAGGTTGTGTGTGGACTTCCGAGACCTAAACAGGGCATCTCTTAAAGACCATTACCCACTTCCTTCAATGGAACAAATATTGCAAGTAGTGTCTGGTTCAGAGAGATTCTCTCTCCTAGTTGGCTACTCAGGGTATAATCAGGTAATGGTGAAAGAAGATGACCAGTTCAAGACGGCTTTCACCACCGAATGGGGCACCTATGCCTACAAGAAGATGCCATTTGGGCTATCAAATGTTGGAGCCACTTTCCAGAGGGCAATGGATATGGCATTCAAGGGATTGATCAACAAAATAGTCCCTGATATATCTTAACAACATCACTGTATTCTCAAAAAATGTAGTGGATCACCTCTTTCATTTGAGGCAGGTATTTCAGAGGTGTAGAAGATTTGGGGTATCATTGAACCCCCAAAAATGTATATTCTTGGCTCACGAAGGAAAACTTCTAGGCCATATTGTTTCAAAGGAGGGATTGACGATTGACCCAGAAAGAGTTGAAGCAATTCGAGCATTGCCATTTCCAAGTCACAAGAAGGCTCTTCAAAGCTTCTTGGGAAGGATCAATTTTGTCTGCAGGTTTGTTCCAAACTTTGCAGCTCTCGTAAAGCCAATAACGCTGATGTTGAAAAAGAGCATGACATTTAAGTGGACATCTGAAGGCAAGGCAAGTTTTGAGGCAATAAAAGAGGCTATATCTCAAGCTCGACTCTTGTCAATCCATACTTCTCCAAGGACTTCGTGCTATATGCCTTCGATGGTGGAGACACAATTTCTGCAATCCTGGTACAACAAAACAAAGAAGGATTAGAACAACCAGTTGCTTTCTTCAGTCAAGGCTTGGAGGAATACGAAACTAGGTACTCTTTCATTGAAAAGCATGTCCTTGCAGTGATCAGGAGCTTAAAGAAATTCAAGCACCTAGTCTCAAACAACAAGATCCAATTATTGGTCTCTCATGGGAGTCAAGGATTTCTTTCTAAACAAGGATTTGAACGAGAAACGTGTAGGATGGATAACCCGTGTCATGGAATATGACATCGAGATTAAGGTCACTAAGTTGGTCCGTGGAAAGGGATTATGTGAACAACTAGCTTTGAGTCAGCAAGTTGAAGTAGGTGATGAAAAAGAGACTGTCTTGGTACTACAGGATGGTCAAGAACAAGAAAATGATGATGTTCCCACTCCTTGTTGGACTCAGAATATGATACACTTCCTATAGGTAGGCCTATGCCCTCCAGAATTGAGAAAAGCAAAAAGGAGATACTTTAGATTACAAGCCATTCCATATGTGCTTGTTGATGGTGTTTTGTTTAAAAAGGACATCAATGGAGTTCTATTGAGGTGCATTGGGACAGGTCAAATTGAGAGGGTGTTACGAGATTTTCATGATGGAGATTCCGGAGGACATTTCGCCCCATGGGTAACAACTCTCAAGATAATGAAGGTAGGGTATTATTGGCCCATAGTGTTCAGTGACTGCTATACATGGATAAGAAAGTGCAAGAAATGTGCACTCTTCACAGGAAAAGAAAGACTAGCAGCACTTCCATTGCACCCAATTTTGGTTGACCAACCATTTATGCAATGGGGATTGGACTTCATCGGGGTCATCAACCCAAACTCAAGCCAAGGCCACAAGTGGATTCTCACGGCAATGACTATTTCACCAAGTGGACCGAAGCAGTAGTGCTCAAAGAGGCAAATGAGTCTAACATACTAGACTTTTATGAAGGAATAGTGACTAGGTTCGGTGTGCCAGCCACTATCATATCAGACAATGCATTGGCATTCATAGGTTCCAAGATTACAGAATGGTCTATCAATAATGGAATCTATTTGAGCACCTCTTCAAATTATTACCTACGGGGTAATGGACAGGCAGAGTCTACGAACAAGAATTTGTTAAGAATCATCGAAGGACTCGGATGAAAACCAAAGGACATGGAATACCAAGCTAAAATCATCGTTATGGGCTGATAGGATAACACCAAAGAGGTCTACAGGGTAATTCTCCCTACAAATTGGTCTATGGGAAAGAGGCAATATTGCCTATATCATTAGAATTGCCAACATTGGAGCTCATGAAGCGATTGGAGTTGTCTCGAGTTCGAACCAATGGAGGAAAGGTATATAGAGTTGATGGAATTGGAAGAAATAAGAGAATATGCAATTCGATGATTGAAAAGGATCGGAGCCTTAGTAAAAGAAGGTTTGATAAGAAGGCAAGAGCAAGGACCTTCCAAGAAGGGGACATAGTTCTTAAATGAGATGCAGATCGGGCAAAACCAGGAAGGCACTCCAAGTTTGATTCCATTTAGAGTGGCCCCTACATGGTCATGGGATGCAAAAGTACTAATGCCTTCCAATTGTCTACATTGGATGGAGAAGAACTCTCGATTCCAGTTAATGAAATCTATCTTAAACATTTCTACTAAAAGGAAAAGGTTTACCCTTGTAAATATTAGCTTAGATTTCAATTCCTCTAAGTGCGTATGCACATCATCTTTTTATAGTTAGGTTTCTTTTTCTCCAAGTGCTTTGCACAGTTTTGCTACTCTTAGGTTGAATTTCTACAGTGCAGCATGCTCTCGGAAAAGGAGTTGCAGTATCAGGCTTGGGATTAGATATCATGATGGTTTCAAGTTATTGCTTATGACTCCATGCCCAATGGATTGCTAAAAGGCCACTGATCTTCTACCTAGCAGGTAGGTGATCCCGTTGAGTCACCAAATTGTTGTAAATATCTCCCCCAGGTAGATATAGACAAGCAGAAGAATATGGAATCAACAAAACTCAAAACCCAACCAAAATGGATGCGCCAAGGCACGAGTAAAGGCGCACATCACATAATGTCAACACAAATATGGATGTGCCCATGGCGCGCAGGTAAAGGGCGCACGGTAGAAGGTGTCGACATGAAAATGGATGCGCCATGGCGTAGGTAAAATGTGCACAAAGAAAGGTGTCGACATGAAAATGGATGCGCCATGGTGCAGGTAAAAGGTGCACGATAGAAGGTGTCGACATGAAAATGGATGTGCCCATGGCGCAAGTAAAAGGTGCACGACACAAAGTGTCGACACGGAAAAAGTCGTGCCTTGGCACATGTAAAGGGCGCATGACACGGAGTGTCGACATGGAAAAATTCGTGCCTTGGTGCACGTAAGGGTATGTCGACATAAGGATGGATGCGCCTATGGTGTACCTTCAGGAGGTACAACATTATGAGCGCTGACAGGATTCAAACCCCAGTGCAGATATTGAGATGGCCATAACTTTTCACAGGAGCTCGATTCATGTAAGGGTAGAATTTTCGGAAAGCTTATGAAGTCCTTTGTCTCCACATTTTGGATTTGTTAAGGTTCTCACCTACCACCATAATGAGATGAATTAAATGCAACCCGGAGGTGGTTGGGGTAGATTTGGATTTCATCTCTCTTCCCTCTCTCATTCTTCCTATAAATTGTAAGGAGGGGCTTCTTTCTAAAGGTTGGACATTCTTGTTTTGCCCCTCCCTTCTTCTCTTTGGTAGGTGAATTTGTGGAGTTCAAACCTCCCATCTAAAACTGTAATGCAACTTTGCCTCTTGGCATTTTGTAGTGTATTGTATCAATCTTTGGAGAAAATAATGAATGCCCGAGGATGATTCTCAACCGTCTCTGTATTCATTTGCATCCTCCTGATATTTCACTACAAATTTGGTTATCTGTGCATGATCTTGCATTGCATTTTAATGGTTTGTGTTTATTGGCAAGACAGGTGTTCTTCATTCCTCGGTGCATCACCTTTGTTAGTTTAGGTTTATTTTTATGCATCTTCTTACCCTGTCTCCTTGGAAAGTTAGTTTAGGTTTTGAGTAAACCCTTTGCATTTTTTACGTGTGCATCTGAACAGAGGAATAGGAACCAGCCTTCATCCAGAGAGCTTTTCCGATTTTGTAAGGTCCCACACTTGGGAAAATCTCCATGTTATGCAATCGCACTGAGAGTCTCAACCCATCGAGTTGCGAGACATTGGGGGTGCTGCGATTCACACCAACAAACCCACTATGAATTTCACTCTTAGAATTACATCTCGATCGACAAGTGGTTCCTTTCACCGTCCTTTTATACTTATCTGATTCGAGCCTACTCCCTTTCCGAGCCCGGGAGATGTGGAAGGCTTGCGCTCATTTGAGTCTCCATTTTCGCCACCTTTGAATTTGTGTTGATGATACCTTTGGCACTATCCACTAGGTCTCTATACTTAGTCATTTTGGGCCCACTTTGTCTCCCATTTTTTAATTTTTTGGACACTTGACACTTGGAGAGTTTGCACTCATTTGAGCCTCCACATTTTGGGCCCAGCCTTGGAGTTATGCCAATGAGACATGTCGAGACTTCGCCAACTCCCTTATACTTAGTCATTTTAAATGGCTAATTTTTTCCCCTTTTCAGACCAAGGAAACATGGAAGCCTTGTGCTCATTTGGAAACCTACACCGAATTTTACCTTTGAATTTACGTAGAGTTGATACGTGGTGCTTTCCATTGGCTCTCCCTCATTTGAATTTTCAAGTATTGATTATGTCCCCTTTTTTCACTTTGGGACACGTGGAAGCCCGACACATGTTTGGGTCTTCCTTTGGATTCAATCCTTGTATTTGTGCCGATGATGCATGTGGCACCCTCCATGGCTCTCGTGACTTTTCAATGGCGATGAGACCAAAGCGGGCTTACAGTCCGCACTTGAAAATTGTGCCTTTTGATAAAAAGTAAAAAGTTCCCAAAAGCCCCTTGAGACCCGGCCCACTTTTAGACTTGGGAAAAAATTTCTCCTTGGCCTCATGGACCCACTTTTGGAAAAAAATCATCCTCGGGCCCACTGTCCCGCATTTTCCCATTTGGGCAAAAAGACATATCCGGGCGTGCCGACCCGCATTTTACGCTTTTCATAAGAATTCCTTCTTAGGATTGTGGGCCCGCAATTATACTTGTGAATTTTGTGAAAAGTGCAAAATTTTTAAAATGTCTCTTGCCACCCCACTGGTCCGCAATTTCCATTGACAAAAATTCTTCCCTGGGCCCGCCAGCCCGCTTTGGCAAAAAATCCTTCCTAGGCCCGTTGGCCCGTAACTTAAAAAATACGAATAGTTACAAGGACTTCTTTATATATTTTGAAAGGGGAAGAAATTTTCTACCTATTGGAAAGGTTTTCAGAGGGCCTTAAGTTCTTAGAATATGTAAAAATTTAGGTTGAATCAAAAAAGGGAAAAATGTTGTCAATTGACCCAAAAATAAGTTAGAGCTTATTTTGGTCAACAATATCCTCACCTAAAAGTTGTAGGATTGATTACCTACCCTTATATTGATTCATTTTAGGCCCTTAGATCTTAGGTTTTCATCCTAACCATAATCATCCTTATGAATTCCCTTTAACCGTTTTCTTTCCCATGTTTCCTTAGTTGTTCTCTTTTCTTTTCTTGGTTTGTAGGTATGAGGAGAGGAAGTCGTGAGAGTATGAGAGAAGCCATGAAGGATCTTCCTCTAGGTTTTAGTATTGGATTGGAGGAAAGATATTTCCCACTTCACTCACTTATTTTTTTACATAGATCTTGTAGGGTGTAGTTATTTTGATATATTTTATTGGAAGGATTCATCCACAAATCTTGTTGAAGTTGTTTAATGGTTCTCATTTTCTCGTAGTCACAGCTTATATAGATATATACATGAGTGTAGATATGCATATACACATATATATTTTGTAGGTCATTATATCAACTTTTTTCAAGTCTCAATTTTTTAAATCCACTTGGTTTGGCCAAAAATTATGTATTAAAATATGTTGTTTCCATACAGTGAGAAGGGCCGGCCGCTTGACCGGGTGCAAGTGCACACCGGATACCAACACCGGTTCCACTATCGGTGCCTGTTCTAGTAAGTCTAGTAAATTTTAAATAATGAGGCATACAAATGTATATATCATCAGATTTATTCATCTCGTATACCTCCTTATACTATTGTAAGTCTATCAGAGACTTTACATTCATTGGTTTGCACAAAAAGTAAACATTTCTAAGTTTAAAGTTTAAATTTTTGTTTGTATATAGATTCCAGTGATGATGCAGTCACGGGTATGCCGACATCGCATCTTTGTAGCTGACGTGTTATTGAGATTTGATATATTTAAAATATCATTAGTTAAGTTATAGATATTTTCCATTATACTCATATAAGTGAATATAAAATAGATAAGCAAGGTTTTTACATATGCCGCCATGTTTTCTATGAAATAAATCGTTAAACTTAAGTTGAAGGTCAAATTTTATAAAATTGTAATACTATACAATGACCAATGTTGGTACATATATCCATGATATATATATATATATATATATATATATATATATATATATATCTTTATATATATCAAGAATAGAGTTTTATAAACTATTTTACGACATAAGTCAATGATGAAAGGTAGAAAAATTCATTTCTTGATTAAAACACTAATATTGTGGCATTCTTTCCTTTGTAATAAGGTATAAAACTTGAGTATAATATCAACTCCAAACCATTATTTTCATATATACTATTTGGAGAACAAAGATAAGATACAACACACTTAATAAACTCCTTTTTCATTTCAAGTTACAACAATATAATCAAAAGAACTCAGCAATACTTTCTTTACAAAGAATAACATTCCATTCCAAAGAATATATGTTAGAACGTGAATAAAATGTAGAATTTGGAGAGTTTCATTTCTAATCAAAAATACAACTTAAGATTATTCCTTTCAACTACAACATTGTAACTTGATAAATAGAATTTACAAGGATTTCTTTTAAAATGCAAGAAATTCAATCCTTCCATTCTAAGTGTAAACAACATGGTAAAATTTTACAAATGTAGGATTCCTTCTTGTCTTATACAAGATGTACTGTCTCCAACACTTAAACTTGAGCTTTACCATTTTCTTCTCTTCAAGCACAACAACAAGGAAGGGGGACAATTCAATGTTCTCCACCTAACCATCCAATGAGGAGAAGTTATTCTCATCATTGGCCACCGAGCCCCAACCATAGAGAAATAAGAAATAGATACAACTAATGGAAACTTTCACAAATGCTTCCACATTACAACACACATGCCAACAATATTTCAACACACACACAAGCACAAAAATAACAATATCAAAGAATGTAACTTTTCCAAACAAGGCTTGAAATCTCTAAGCCAATGGAGCAAGGAACTATGAGGAAATCAGTTCTGCCTACCAATATGATGAGGTGCCCACCTTGAAGCCTAAAAAAAAACACACCCTGAACAAGATTCTTATACCTTCTTCAAATTCTTTTATTTCTACGACAATATCTTATCCCTCCCACAATCTATTATGCCTTGCTTTAATAAAAATAAAAGATAAGTAAGCATTTTTCTTATCTAAAATGTGGGGCGCCAAAACCAACTCCCTCCCAAAATGTGTAACAATTCTCTTAT
>CM031239.1:251670905-251841650 GCA_018340775.1 Taxus wallichiana var. yunnanensis
TAAGAATGTAATTTGGAAAAGACCTTAAATGTATTAGAAACATGAAATCAGCATGTAATTACCATAGAACATTTCAAAGATTCTGAAAAAGGGTTTGAAACATAACATTCCATTCTTACCTTAATTCATTCAGAGAGGGTTTCAGAAGATAAAATAATAAGGATGGAAAAATTCTCATAACTTCTTTAAAACATGTCCAATTAACCTGAAATATATTTACAATATCTATGATTTTTTTGAACGAGGCATTATATTGTTTCTTGAGTGATAAGAAGTGAAACACCTTGTTGTGTATTTTTCGAAAATCCTGTTTTAGAAAAACTAGCATAACTTTCACATACCTTCTCAAAAATTGATGAAATTTTTCCTGGAGCATAATAACTCACCCCTATACATGATCATAATATAATTATCCATAATTATGGATATACTCTTCTATCCTATCTCATTTTATTTAGTGTGCACTTTTAGTTCTCAAAGCCAATTTTGTGAACTTTTGAATTTTTCCTCGGGAGCTAAAATGAGCCTTGTTTTTCTCACACCCTATATAGAAACTATTCCTAGTCTTCTCACATGACCTTATAATCAATTGTATGAACTTATCACACCTCATCAAGCTCCATAAACATGCCAAAAGGGCCAATTTAAAATGTAACTTCCATACGATGACCGATACACTATGTGAGAGATATTTCTTATGCATGCAACATAATTATGAAATGTAGATTATGTAAAACAATAAATCCAACATGTTCTCTACCTTTAGACATCAACCACCTCACTATTTGAGCTTGAAGCACCTTGAAACCAACTTGTACCACCGAGCACCATTGAAACACCACCACCGACCTATATGCTATTTTAATATTCCTTTGTCACCAATTCCATGTGATATGAATGAAAATAACCACCAATGCAATAGGGTGCAACAATATCCTCGTTTGTCATTGATGGAAACAAGCTGAAAATTTAATGGAAAATTGATATGTTGACATTTTCAAACAATGAAATAAAGATTTTGTGACACTCTCTCCCACTTTGACATCTACGAAAAAGGTGTACAAATACAACAAACTGATTAGGTTGCAAAATAAAAAAATAGTGTATGTTGATACCTTAAGGCTCTCCCCTTGAAATATGTTTCTCTCTTGTGTGAAGTGACTACATTTTTTGCAATTCTTCTGGCATTCAACACTTGCAACACTCCCTTAGAGATAAAATCATGGATACTCATCCTTCAATTTCTTCCACTGTATTTTCTAGACCTCTTGATTTGTGCCCAGGATTAGATAACCAAATCCACTTGTCTGGACTCAAATTGAGCCCTCCTAGTGTAACTTTGGAACCTCAGTTGGTCCCACGTCATTCTAAGATATTTAGTTACTTTTACGGGCTGATATTACCCCCAATTTATGCCTTCCAAGTTTGCTTTAGAAAAGATTTTTTCATTATATCAGCCACCTATGATTTTTTGGATACATGGTCAAGCCTAATTCTCTGCTCATTTACTTGTTCTCTCATAAAATGATATTTTATGGGTATATGTTTTGTCTTTGAGTGCAACATTGGGTTCTTTGAAACATTAATCACACATGTACTATCACAGTAAAAGGAATGGGCCCTTCACTTTCAACTTTGTAATATTCAAGAGTTTGTTTCATCCACATCACCTATGTACAACAAATAGCTGCTATAAAATAATCATCTTCACAAGTAGAAAGAAATACAAGAGACTGATATTTACTCAACCATGGGACAAAACACTTACCTACAAAGAAATATCCTCAATTTTTGTTGTTTCTATCATCTATGATTCCTTCCCAATCTACATCTATGTGAAGGCTTTAATCTGAAATTCATTACATCTTGGATACCAAAGACCATAATCTAATGTCCCCATGAGATACCTGAATATTATTTTCACTGCTAGAAGATGAACTTCCCTTGGGTCTTCTTGAAATCTTCCTACCAAGCCAACTGCTTGCATAATATCATGGACCTGTATAAAGTTTGATTTACCTTTAGTGAACTATCTTCTCTACTAATTTTACACCCTACACTCATAGGAGTTATTATTGGCTTGCAGTCATGCATCTAGAATCTCTTAAGCATTTCCTTAATGTACTTTGTTTGTGAAATGAAAATATTTTTGTATTATGAACAATTTGCAGCCCTAAGAAAAATGAAATATCTTCTAACATAAACATTTGAAATTTCTTTTGCATTACCCCAGAGAAACCATGTGACATTTTATAATTGTTGCTCCCAAAAATCATTTCATCCACATAAAAAACAACAACAAATAGGAGTTAATTTTATTCCTTAATGTACAAGTTGCTATTAGCTACCCCATTTTTCAATCCTTTCTAGATCATATATTTTTCTAACTTGCTATACTGGGATGTAGGTGCTTGTTTGAACCTATAAAGTTCCATTTTTATCCTACACACATAAAGAAAATCATCAATAATAGTAAAACCATTTGGTTTCTTAATATAAAACAACTCATTTAATTTCCCATTTAGAAAATTTGGCTTCACATCCATTTGATATAATTTGAACCCTTTATGAGATGCATAAGCTAAGAAGAGCCTAATTGTTTCCATCCTAGTCAGAGGAGCATTATTTTCATCAAAATATACTCCTTATACATGTTCATACCCTTTACAAACCATCATTTCTTTATTTCTAGTTACTTCACTATTTCCATTCAATTTGTTCATGAAGACCCACTTGGTTCCTATGATATTGTAGTCCTTTGTCCTAGGTACAAGCTCCCATGTTTCATTTTTCTCAATTTGTTCCACTGCTTAATTCATTTATTTTATCTGATTTTGATACTTACTTGCCCCCATTACATTCTTTGGTTCTATTTTGGATAGAATATCCATATCTTCTTGATTTTGAAAATTTTTCTGTGTCCTTCTTTTTTGAACATATGCCTATTTGTTTCCTATAATTTATCTTTAAGGATGATATCTTTTAAATTTCCTTGAAGGTGCTTTGGTATCAGGTCTTTCATCTTCTTCACTTTCTTCTTCATGTTGAACTTCAAAAATTTCTTCATCATCCTGATTTGAAGCAGCTTGTGGACTTTCTTTAGGCTGACTTTTCTCCTTCATTGAAAATGATTCATCAACTATAAAATTGTTGATTTCTATAATATATATTTTTATTCTTATTGTAGCACCTATACATTGAACTAACAACTGAGTATCCTAAAAAGGTTGATTTATCACACCTTTAGTCAAACTTATTGTTACCCCAATTTTACCCCAAGAAAAATTGGCCGAACATGAGCCTTGTAAAGAAATATGGAGGGGTTGACTCACCTGTGTGGACTCACATTCGACCCCAAAAAAGGAGTCCAAATGGGGGTAGAGACAACCGTTGAATCAGCTATGCAAGGAACGGGTAGTGGAAATCCCCACATGGCTCCTTTGCACTCTTTCGAAAGGAAAATCCAAATACAGTCCCCAAACAAGCACCAACCCATCACGTAGTAAGAGTCAAAGAGGGGACAAAGCTAGACATTGAAAAGTCCAAGGCCAACGGGAGGAGCCACACATCCTAATGATGTAACTTCAATGGTGTAACCCATAAGGTAGGACCTAAATAAGCGCGAGCCCCACATGTCCCAAGTAAGACATACTACCCCCTAAATAGAAGGAAGTAGGTCACAGGAAATGAAGGAGATGGCTGCGGATGATGCCAAGTGTCCCAATGCACACTTTGAGGAGATGGCTACAAGGGTCCCAACCATAAAGAGATCTTGGGAATTATATGCAGTGGTCCCCCCCTTACTCACATAAAGGCATGAGGTAGGTAGTGTTGATTTAAGACCCAAATCGGCTAAGCATAAAGTAGGGCCAATAGATAGCCCCACGTGTCTCCTCAGTGATCCTTCAAAGGTGAATCCAAAAGTGGTCCCTAAGTGTGTGCCAGCTCACCACATGGCTAGGAGTCCAAAAAGGGTCCTCCCTAAATGGGCGGGATCAGACATAATCAACCGTTGAAAGGGGACAGAGCCTGTGGAAGCTTCCATGCATTAGCCTGGTGTAACTTCAG
This sequence comes from Taxus wallichiana var. yunnanensis, assembly GCA_018340775.1. Lineage (NCBI taxonomy): Eukaryota > Viridiplantae > Streptophyta > Pinopsida > Cupressales > Taxaceae > Taxus > Taxus wallichiana. The sequence continues at coordinate 251,674,974 of CM031239.1, forward strand.
GGGTAAAGTACAAGCAAGGTCTCCAAATGAGAACTATCCCTCCATGCGTCTTGGGTATGGCATAGTTCCTCCACCAATAGGGGACTCAGGAAAAGAAAAAAAGAAATAAAGTAGGCCCACATATGGCATCACGTGCCTCAATGACAGAACTTCAAGAGGGTAGAGGAGGGGGAAAAACCTTAATATGTGTAGGAAAACCACATGGATATATGCGAAGCAGAATCCAAACCTAAAGTAACTATTGGTACCAAAGTTTAATCTCCTTCAAAGACTGAGCAACATCATGGATTTTATAGGACACTTAGAGGTAGATAGATGATTGTGTATGTCGTTTTATAGTTAGGAAGCAATCTATCTGACTTGTTAGCACTCGGGTTTTGAAAGAAGTGGGTAGCACCTTAAAAGGATGTGATCTGATCCTAACTATTTTAGGTTGTGCCTTTCAACCAAGGTAAGAGAACCTATTTTGTAACCTCTATTATTGAAGAATACTGGTAAATCCTTCTTTTGCACAAATTTTATAGAGAAGTCCTTGGGAAAATATGATCAACACACCAAATCTGACTCTCATGAGTTGTCACTTCTAGATTATGGAGATATTTTCACAACAAGGAAAAGGTTACTAAAGACATTTGGGATCCTGATTGTTTCTGCATGCTTTGGTAATGGAAATTATGCATTTGTACACACACAGGACAAACAGGGGTAGTATGGGTAGGATTGGTTGTTTTTAAATGGATTTTTTTGTGGGAGGTGGGGTAGGATGAACTTGACTTGCTAGATCCTTGAGGAATCTTACAAAATGGAAGGTTAAACATCTAGAATGCCTGTGAACAACTATATTTTTTTCTTTCACCAGAATATGTCATTCAATGGAGACCCAGATTAGGAATTTTTCACACAATATTTGAGATTCTATCATGAAGGCTTGAGTTAGAAAACCCAACAAAGAATCAAGATCTAAGCCAAATCACACCTAAGGTACACCCAGAAGTTCTGAGAAAATTTTGTCAATAGATTAAAGAAAAGTGATTTTAAATCATTTATTTCATTCCCAGATGAAAACTCTTCTGAGAAATGAAATTGTAGATGCCACTAAATTGTCACAAGGATTGAGGCCTATGTGATTGAATCATATTTTAATACAAGATTGCAATGAAACAAGAAAAAACTACTCGTATAAATTCGAGAGATGAAACAAACACATTTTTCTCAAGACAACACATAATAACTTGAATTTGATTTAATCTATAAGCAGGGAAAGTTTCTAGAACAATCTTAGATCTTGTCAATGGTTGTACACTCACAACCACCTTGACATAATCAGATTCAATACAAAAGAGATATACAAGCTTCTAAAACAACTTCTCAAAAAGATGGTCTCTATCAATCTTTTTTTCTATTACAAAACTCAATCGACCCCTCACACTCCAACCATTTACCCGATAAATTTGTGCCATTTATACCATTTAAAATAGACCCTATTTTCCCCAAGAATCCATACTTTAAGTGTCATTAGTGCTTGCCATGATCACTATAGCGATTCCCATAATCGAGATCTACAAAAAGTCGCAGTGCTCGGGGGAAGATCTCTTCAATACCTCCCACATTAAACTCCTCCTTCTAGTAGATCACTCTTTCTTCAACTTGCCAACCACTTCCCCGCTAATCTGTCAAATCGGCTCTTTGCTTGCTTGGGAGAAGAAAATGGAAAATCTGATTGAGCTCGATAGTCAGAAAATTTTAATGGTGAAAGACATCTCCAGATCTTCCCCACCAAACTTAGATATAAAATTTACCAAGCCTCTCTATTTGGTGTGTAGAAGATACCAAGAAATCATGAAGACTCACACTTCCGGATATTTTAGCAAAAATGGGGGAAAAATAAGATTTAGACACACAGCTGCCATTGATATATACCTTGAATTTCAGCCATCCACGTGGAGGATTCAATTTAAAATGGGCTCAGGGGATTCCTTTTGAATTTTTACGACCCTTTGAAAAATGGAAAAAATTCCCATTTTGCTTCACACCTCTGCTTCTAAAAAATTGTCCTAACACGTGTCCTAAGGTGGGTCCAAAAGGAAAAAGTGGAAAATTTTCCAAGTTTTCCCGTAGCTCCGCCCTTCCGCCATTGATTGAGAAACCTTCGACCTTTCCTCCCAAAGGTCTTGCCGCACCTCTACGTGCTGACTAGAGCAAGCTTTGACCCTTCCTATTGGGCCCACTAGTTATTTTGATGATTTTAGTCATTTGAATAGCAAGGGGAAAAAATGCAATTTACCCCGATGGTCCGCCTCCCGCCATTTTGTGAAACAAACTTTGGTGATCCTTGTCGGGATTGCAGGCCATTTTGATGTTCTAATCCTTTTAAGAATAAGAGGAAAAATTTTAAGTTTCCCCTAATGGTTTTCTTCCCTACCCCTTTTGTCTCTTCAAAATGCCATGCATCACACTTTGGTGTACCTTGTGATGGTTCCCAAAATTTGAGATCTTGAAAGAGCGTGGGGTCGCCAAGTGTCTTGGGCTGAAAAAATTTGTTTCAAGGCTTGAAGCTTCAGTGGAACGTGCCATGTGTCAAGGTCCAAGGCCATCTCTTTTGGTCATTGAAAATTCCAAGCAAAATGTGGAGTGAGCGGAGGCCTCCAAGTGTCCTCCTGGCATTTCTTCAAAATGGTGCCCAAGTTGAAGACCCTGTATGAGCATGGGATCGCCACATGTCCCTGTCCCGCCAAACTATATCCACTGCATAAAAATTTGTCTAAGTCTGGGAAAAGTAGCGGAAACCTCCTTGTGTCCTCCCAGCACTACTCTAAGGCCAAACCAAAAAGTAGATCTTCAAATGAGTGTCGTTCCTCCATGTGGACAAATCTTTAAGTTGAATCTTTTCATAGAATTTTTTAAGTACCCAAATGAGTCACATCAAACAAAAAGAGGCCACATTCCCTAGGGATGTAAGGATGTAAATTTGACTGGGAGAAATGCTCGTCAAATCATAAAATATAGAAAAATGACCACTTGATTCGGAGATGAAATTCTCTCCAAAGATAAAGAATTCAGGAATGTTACAAGGCTCAAATATGTTCCTCAAAGTTACATCAACTCATTTCTATTCAAGTATCTAGGGAAAAAATGACTAGGACAGCAGGTTCGACTGTGGAAAATAGAAAGAATGGGAAAACCTAAGTTTTGAATGGATAGAGAATGGGAGACTCAAATTACAGATCTTTTCCAAAGGAACAAAGAAACAAGGAGTAAACCATGGACCCATAGGTGATCTATGACAAAGGAATAGATTAAAAATGGCAACATAAATTAACCAGGCACAACACGGGGAAGTAGAAAGTGATAGAGGCCATAAATCGATATATTTTCAAAGGAAAAATGGGGCGAGACTATTTTGAGCACCAACATCGGCTTCGACTCGGAGATGGGAACTCCCTGTGAGTGCCACAAGAACAAAGGTATACCAAGTACCAAAATATCCATTGGTCAACGAAGTAAACTTAGAGAGTAGAGAAAAAATTCATCTCCCAAAACAAATAGAGAAATCAGCAAAAATAGGTCACTAAGGACCAGAATGAGCAAAAACATGAAATACAGAAACAAACAAAAACTATACACTATACACAAGATTTTTACTTTGATTATGGGGAATCAATCCAATAAATGCTTCAAATGTCTACCATTAATAGGTAGCTCAAGCAATTCACCATCCAAGTCCTTTCAAGAAGAAGGTATGTTCACCAATTCTAATATCAATGGAGTAAGGACCCATCCATAAGGAGTCAAACTTGCCATGCTTGCCCTTGTCTTCATGCCTGCTATCCAACAACAACACAAGATCTCCAATATTGAAAGCTCTAGGAGTGAACTTCTTATTAAATAATCTCTTCAGCTTTTCTTTGAACTTTACACACCTCTAGTGGGATGTCATCCTCTCTTAATCAAGCTCAACAATCTGGTTAATGCGAGCATCATAAGGTCTTACTTCTTGATCCTCCAGTTGCTAAATGAACTGATATGAAGATAATTTCATATGAAGGGGGAGTAGGGCCTGATTTTTATATACCAACTTAAATGGACTCTTTCTAGTGGCTCTTTTGTGACAGTGATCCTTTTAGCCCAAACAACAAACTTCAACCTGTCTACCCCATTTCCTCTTGTTCAACTCCAAGGTTCTTTCGATAATTTTCAACAAGTGTTTATTCTTTGGACTCAAACTTGTCTATTTCCTTAGGGATTTTAATTAGAGGCATATGTCAATTTGATCCCATACTCTTTGCACATTGCCACCAAAGGTTTAGCTCTAAAACTCATGTCATTGTCAGCTACAATTTTGAATGACACACCAAACTTGTAGATGATATGGTTTAACACAAAATCCATGACAATTTGGTGTGTTGCCTTCTTGGTGGGGATTTATTCCACACATTTAGTAAAATAATAAGTGGCTACAAGAATCCATTTAAGGCCAACACTTGAAGGGTTTGAAATCTCACCAATGAAATCCATTCCCCATTGCTTGAATGGAGCTTCAATTGATACATGATGCAATGGCAGGGAGCCTAAAGCTTTCAGTATTCTAGAGAAGTTCTAGAAACTCTCACATCTTCTAACCAACAAGGTTATATCCCTGAAGAGAGTTGGTCACCAATAACCAACCCTCAAGACCTTGTGCGTTGTGACTCTTGTAGAAAAATTCCCCCCACAAACTCCTCCATGGAGATCAATAATTATCTTGGGGGATTCATCTTCAATAATACACCTCAAGAGGACTCCCCTGGGTTTTCCAAGCTAACCCATAATCAGTAATGATATATTTCGAGAAGCCAACTTAAGGGCTCTTTTTTGGTTCTTACTTAAATACTTCATGGAATTTTAAGTATTTGAGATAAAAAATCACATCCTTGTAACATTCAAAACTCATTAACTTTTCAAAAAACCTTCCCTTTGTTCTTCAACCTCATTTACCTCAATAGTCTGCAAGTTTCTCTCAACCATAAGCTTAGCCAAGCCCAAACCTCTCACAACCTTTGTGGTTTGGATATCCATGTCATATTCTTGCAACTTGTTCACCCATCTTAAGACCTCCATCTCTGATAAGATGTCTTTTACCATGGTGTGGGGAACATAAGAAACCACTTTAGAACTTAGAATGTAAGGATTGAAAACCTTTGTTACTTTCACCAAGGCAAATGCTTGTTTCTCCATAATAGTGTATTTCAGTTCAGCCCCTACAATACTTTACTTGAAAAAGGCAATTGGCCTCTCCACCCCTTCATCACCCTTTTACAAAAGTAGGAAAGAAGCAATAGTGTTCTCTGAAGCAAAGGAAAATAGTTGGAAAGGCTTCTTATAGTCTAGAGCTACTAAAACAGGGGCATGTTTTAATGCCTCCTTGATCCCATTGAAATCTTGGATGGCAACCTCCTCCCATTTGATGACCTAGTCCTTCTTTAGCAAGGAAGTGATTGGAATGGTCAACTCAAAAAAGTTTGATATGAATCTTCTAATGAAGTTTATCTACCCAAAGAAGGACTGAATTCATTTCTTGGTTCTTGGAATTGGAACTTTGTTGATGGCCTCTACCCTTTCTGGATCAATCATCACCCCTTCTTGTGACACAATGTGGCCAAGAAATTTTGCCTTCTACACTCCAAAATGGAATTTCTTTGGATTGAGTGAGATGCCATATTCTCGACATCTTATCAACATCTTCTCCAAGTGTAACAAGTGGTCACTTCTCTTTTTAGAAAACACAGTCTCATCATCTTTGTAGACATCATTAAACTCATTGATGTAACAAGAAAAAGAAACATCCGTTGCTATTTGAAAATTGGCTCCAACATTCATCAAACCAAAGGGCATCCTGACATATACATATGTTTCCCAAGGAATGGTAAAGGATGTCTTGATTCTTTCTAATTCCTTCACCACAACTTGGTTATAACTAGAGAAACCATCCAAGGTAGAGAGCAACTCAGAACCAGTCACTAATTGTAGCATGTTTTCCATATTTTCTAAAGGATAATTATCCTTCACTAAAGCTCTGTTCAGATTCTTGAAGTCCACACATAACTTGATATCACCATTATTCTTTCTTACTAGTACTAGGTTTGCAACCCAAGAAGAATACCTTGTGGGCTGATAATATCTCCATCTCTTAGCTTCTTCAATTCTTCTTGCATTTTAAGAGATAGAAGTGGATTGATTGGCCTCTGTTTTTACCTGAATGGCTTTGCATTAGACTCCAAGGGAATCTCATGCTAAAACAAGTCCTCTCTTGTATACTTTGAGTTCGAGAATAGGTCTAAGCCATGTAATCTTGGTAATTTTTCAACAATTGGGATGTATGACTGCTTATCCTCCTTACTCGATATTACTACCTAACCTAATCTTCCTTGGTTTCTCCTTAGTACCAAGATCATGCTCCTCAACTTCCTTGAGGCTTCCATATGCCTATTAATAATGCAATCAAGATTATCAAAATTTGATTCAAGAGCAACCAGCCCTCTAGGAATGGTATTTCTTTTTAGTTGGATGATGCGTTTTCCAAACAAGGTTTCCTTTCCCTCTGTTACACACACCATTGGCTCCCAATCAATGTATTGATAAAAAAACTCTCCCTTCTACTGTTGAAATCTTCTTATCTGAGCATCATCATCAAAAACCTGCCAGTGTTTAATGTTGTCAGGGACAGAGGGTCTTTTAAAAACCTCAACATAATATTCAAAATATGGGGACATTGTACAATTATCAAACCGAGATCCCAACACTGGAAGCTTGTCTGGAAAATCATTGAATTTTTTGTCATGATGCACAATATTAAATGAATCAAACATTTCAATAAGATCCCGAACTGCATGCTTATATTGCTTCATTCACTAATTTTTTTTGGCATAAAGTATTTTGAATTTCTTTACAATTAATTATGAGTCTCCTTTAACAATGATGTTCTTGACACCATATTTCCAAGTAATTATTCAACCTAAAAACCATTCGTCATACTCAACAATGTTGTTAGTGCACTTAAAGTGAGTTTGGAGGAAAAAACAAACCTTTCCTATCCCGGAGAAAGAAAAAAAACCAACACCATTTCAAAACTTGGAGCAAGGTCCATCAAACAATAAAGTCCAAGGAGAGCCTCGTCTCGCTCAAAAACACTTGCATTCTTCAATCTTGTGATCCTTTCAATCACCAAATCCTATGAAGTTATCAGCATTAATGTTTGTGTAAAATACTTCATAGGATGCATTATTATGGTCTTTAATAAGGTGCAACATCTTCTTCTCTCCATACAACCTAATTAGGATGCCCTCAATTGGAATGGTGGCATAGGACATATCCATTTGGACACTCCCACCAACACTTGCAGCCCATTTTCTAGATAGCACATACACCACTTGGTTGGATAGTCTACAATGACAACATCAAGTTTTAAATTTTTACTTGGGTAAGCTGCAAGCTAGACCACCAAACCCTTCACACATCCCACTACTCACACTTCTCTGGAGTCCATGGTAGTGCATTTATCATATGTTGTTGTTACATTAATATTCAGCAAATTCATCACTTCCAAAGGCATGACATTACATGATGCCCCTGAGTCAAACATACAGTTGTGCAAAAAATTTTCCTTCATGATCAAAGTGGTGAAGAGTGGATCCACATTCAGCTGAGAGTCCACCAAGGATGTCCCGAAATAAACCTCAGGTGGTTCACCTAGTTCCTCCAACACTGGTGGTGTCTCCAACTCTTCAATGACTAGAGGAATCTAAACAATGTTTACATTTCTGCCTAAGACAGTCTTCTCTTCATTCAATCCCAAGTATTCAAATGCACATTTCTTGTGGTCGGGGACTCTAAGAAACTTAAAAATTAGAACAAATACTTTGATTTGGCTGAAAACTTGGGCAATATCATATGGGATAGACTTTGGAAAGGTGACATTGGAAGGAGCGCACCTTGAGATGGTTCCAAAATTTGTGACCTTGAAAGAGCGCGGGCTTGCCACATGTCCTGGCCTAGCAAGATTTGTTTGAAGGATTAAAGCTCAGTGGAATGTGGCATGTGTCGTGGTCTAAGGTAATCTTCTTTCACCATTAAAAAGTCAAAGAAAAATGCAAAGTGAGCGGAGGCCTCCAAGTGTCCTCCTGGCGCTTCTTCAAAATGGTTCCCAAGTTTAAGACCCTGAACAAGCACGGGATCGCCAAGTGTCCCTGTCCTACCAAATTGTATCTAGTTGCATAAAAATTTGTCTAAGTCTTGGAAAAGTAGTGGAAACCTCCACATGTCCTCTCGGTGCTACTCCAAGGCCAAACAAAAAAGTAGATCTTCAAATGAGCCGTTCCTCCACATGGACAACTCTTTAAGTTGAGGCTATTCATAGAATTTTTGAAGTACCCAGCCAAGCCATGTCCAAACAAAAGAGGCCATGTCCCCTATTGATGCAAGGATGTAAATTTGACTAGGAGAAATGCCGTCAAATCGTAAAATATAGAAAAATGACCATTTGAGCCCGAAAATGAAATTTTCTCCAAGGAGAAAGAACTCAGGAATGTTACAAGGATCAAATACATTCCTCAAAGACACATCCATCAATTTTTCTTCAAGTATTTAGGGCAGAAATGAAAAGGATAATAATTCCCGATTGAGGAAAATGGAAACAATGGGAGAGCCCGAGTTTTGGAGTGAACATAGAATAGGGTACCAACATTATAGACCATTTCAGAGGAACAAAGAAATAAGGATACAAATATTAAACCTAGGAAATGACTGAAAAAGGCAACAAAGACTAACCAGGCACAACATGAGGAAGTAGAAAATGCTAGAGGTTGTAAATTGATAGATTTTCAAAGGACAACTGGGGTGAGACTATTTTGAGCACCAACAGTACCTTCACGCAGCCATATCTTTTGATTAGAAGCTCAAAATTGAGTGGGAGGGGACATTTTGGAGAGATCTCAACACCTGTTACCCACCTGCCACCATTAATGTTTCAGCCCATGATTTTTAAGGCCATCAAGTCTCCCACCTACCACCAGGATGAAGAATGGGCCTCCTTTATTTTCTAGCAAGGAAAAACAACATGAGCATGGGTGTTGTAGCAAGACTCATCATTGTGGCAGGGGAACTCGATGCTCCTTAAGAGGCGGTTGGAATAGGATATGAATTTTCCCCCTTTCCCTCTCATTTTTTCTATATAGTGTACGGGAGGGCAATTTGTAAGGGGTTAGACATTATTTATTTACACCCTCACTTCTTCTCTTCTCTACAAGAGAATTCATGGAGCTTCAAACCTCCCATTCAAATTGAAATTCAATTTTTCCCCTTGGCTAGTGTAATGGATTGTATCAAATTCTTGGAGCAATAGAATAAGTCTGTGGATGATTTCAATCCCCTCTTATGTTTATTTACATCTTTTTTATCTCTCATTACAATGTGGGTCATCTGTTCATGGATATTGTATCACATTTTTATTGTTTGTGTTTAAGGGAAATGCAAATGTTTAGCATTCCTTTGGTGCATCACCTTTGTTAGATTAATTTTTATTTCTCGCACCTCCCTAACCCTATCTCCTTGGTAAATTATAGTAGGATTTGGAATGACCCTATGTAATCTAAACATATACACTTGAACAGAGGAATAGAGAGTCGGCCTTCATCCGGAGAGCTTCCCATGATTTGTAAAGTACGATAATTTAGGGAAAGCTCCATGTTATGTAATCACACCGGATGCCCCACTCAAATCCAAGGCAATTTGGGGGTGCTGTGATTCTACACGAATAGTTTTGGCATGCCCAGTGGGACAAGAAGTCTTCATTTCTATTGTAGCAAGGGTGGTGTGTAATTGTTGTGAGTTCCCTTCTTTTAAAAAGCTTTGAAATTGCACATTTGGTGACTCCAAGAGTGGTAGAATCAATAGGTTTGAGTAGTCCAAGCTTATGAGGTTCATGAGAAGAATACAAACAAGATATAGAACAAGAGAGGAAGGACTATTTGTTTATCTACATTTATCCCCAGATAGAGAAAGAAGGGGAAGAAGAGCCCAAAGGTCTCCATCTCCACCAAGCAAGAAATTGTCAATGCCTCCACCTAGTAGACCCTTTGTTCAATCGAATAGAGTCCTCTGACTAATCAAGATGGCATAGCCTAACCCCTACGTCAACTTCATTGGCAGCAAACCACCGGCTCTAAATGCATAAAATCAATTTCAGTTGTAAATGAAAAGTGTTCCATTTTTTATTGGAGACAACACAACCCCAATTGACCACATCCGGATATTGCAAATGTCTTTGTAATTCATGAGATTGTTGAAATGGATGTTGCGGTAAAATTATTGGCCTCATATTTTAAGGGTAAAGCTTTACGGTGGTTTAGGATTCTAAATCGGGATCCATTCGTAATCGGGACCATTTGTGAACGACTCTTCATAATCTATTTGGAGAGAAGAGAGATAATCTATCCTTAATGGAGAAGTTGACAACAATTAGGAGGGCTCCTAATAAGTAGTAGATGGATTTCAACTTCAGATTTTAGTGAATGTGGGATAGGATTTCGTTGGTCATGAGACCAACAAAAGAAGGTGCTTTCTTATACTTCCTTAAAGCTTTAAATTTTGATATTTCCATGATAATTCAGTCCATGGGCATAGAACTTTACCCGCATCCTATAATATTGCCATTAGAGCCAAAAAATTTTAATTCAGGATCGTAAACTTGCACCTAGGCCACCCATGCCTCTATATCCAAAAATAGATGCTCCAAGCACTAGTCAAACACCCACATTAGCTCGCATACCTGCTGCAAGGAATCGAGTTCAAATGAAGCTCCCAACTCATCTCCTAGCTCCTCAAATGAGCTCCAAAAAGTCATGAATGCAACTACAAAACTTGGGTAATGAGTTGGTGACACTTAAGAGGTAAAAAGCTCAAACTTTTAGATCATATCAGCCTCAAACTCAACCCAACAGGCCTCCATATCAGCCTAATAAGCCATCCATCCAAACTACAAATCAGAATCAAGGAAGACCTTCGCCAATAGACTATTCCAACCTTACAATCCTAATGTTACATCCACATCTAGATCCTTGGTTCTAGTGCAAAATAACATGGCTCAGGAATATGATTGGTGTTTCCCATGAAATCATCCCCATAACTAGTTAATGTGTTTCAGTGGTGTTTCGAATCAATATCTTATGTGGACAACAACCGGTGTGGAACAAGAGATAGGATAAGAAGAGAATCAAGAACAGAAGCAACCCAGAAAGAGGCACCTCCAAGTTAGACCACGCTTGTCAATTGGCAGGATGAAGATTTTTGTGGTATGAATCAAGCTCCTCATCATAGTGTAGTAGTGGATACACGGTCCAAGAAGAGGAATATTGGAGAGGGGAATCCATCCAATTCAAATGGTTCACTGCCCTCTGTTCCTCCACAAGGTGCTAGCAATAAAATTTCATCCCTCAATATGCAAGGTCACCTTAAGATACCTTGTAGACTCGCTCATGTACTAGTTGTAATGACCCATGTGCAAGAGAATAATGTGCAACGAAAGGGGCAGTAGAGGGATAGTTCATCCCCATTCAACATCATTAAGCAGATGAAGAAAAAAAATGTAAACATATCAATGTGGGATTCATTAGCTATCCCAGGATAGAGAGACATATTGCAAGATGTTATAGCTAATTGGTCAACATCGTCTAAACCACCCAATCAACAAGAAAAATTTCTCACCAATACAACTCAACAAGAACGAAATCATGGGAGCCACCAAGGTAAGAATTTAAACACCCCACCATTCTACATTTAAGTAATCATCGAGAGATAAGTTGGTGCATAATTGCATGATATATTCGGAGGTAAGTAGCTCAGTCATACCGAAACAAATAGCTGATCAACTAGGTCTTTAATATGTAGTCATCTCTAAAGGTGTGGTGCATCTAGATGGGATGACAAAGAATAAAGTGGTTGGAGTAATCAAGGATTTGAGCCTCACATTATATGCGTGCCCCAACGTGATCGTGTGTTGTAAGACATATTAGTCATAGAATTTCCACCACTCTTTGTATTGTGCTTGTCAAGATACTTCACTTTGCCAAAATTGGGGGCTATTTGTCTAGTGACTAGTCCCACATGCTTTTTAGAACAAGGTATGGAGCTAAGGCTACAATCAGATCTGATCCAATTGTAAATTTCAATATTGAGCCTCATATACCCATCTCAATCAATGCAAATTGTTTAGCCTTTGATCAGGAAGACCTCTCAAGAACTTATGAAGTAGATACTAATGTAGGATGCATTCTAGACTTGACTCTTGATGAATGGACAAACAAGATGCATGATTTTGAACCTTACAAAGAAATGGAAGAATCTAAGCTAGGATTCTATTGTTTGCATGAAGAGAATGATCCTCTCCCTAGAATCACTGAAGCCATACCTGCAAGAATGATAACGAATTATGGTGGTTATTCTTCGATAGCTCAAGGAGTAGAAAAGGTGTAGGAGGAGGAGCCATGATCATTTCACCTCAGGGTATGAAATATTACTTAGTTTTCCATTCTAGTTTGTCTACTCAAACAATGGGTATGCAACCTTGATTCATGGATTGCATTGGGACAGTAAAGAAAGGCATAAAAACTTGGAAGTGTTTGGTGATAGTGAGCTAGTTGTGAATCAAATTAGAGGACAAAATTATGCCAAAAATGATTTGTTAAAAACTACAAGAATCGAGTATGGGATCTCATCAAAGATTTCAAAGCATTTCCTATCAATTCCATCCCATTGAAGAAGAATGAAGGAGTGGAAAGAATGGTAGCAATCAAGGTGGCAATTAATGTCGTAGAGAGTATCAAGAGTGAGAAATCTCAGCTCCATATCAGAGTGGTTGTAAGACCAGCTATCCTCGATAACAATACAAGTTAGCAAGTCTTTAAGAATGATTAGAAAATTGTCAATTTTTTACAAGAAGAAGTCGATTTCTCTGCTAGAAACCAAGACATGTTGGAACAATGGTATGGTGACCAAGTGGTGTAGTTGAGGACCAACAAATTACAAAAAGATCTTGTGACTTTGGATTCAATCTTCAACCCAAATGATCAATTCCGAAAAGAGGAGGAAAATATTTAGGTACAGGGTGAAGATTCGGAGCCTATTTCAATACATAAAGGCAAGACATTGAAAATTGGTAAGGTAAGTACCCAAAAAGAAAAATCTGAGTTCATTCAACTTTGTCAAGAATTCCCAAATGTATTTTCTTGGACTTATAAATATTTAAGAGGTTTCAACCCAAAGTTATCACAACACACTATCGAGATGGATCTAGGATCTAAACCTAACATGACGTAAAAAAAGGTGGTAAACCCTCACATTAAGCCTCTTATGAGGGAAGAGTTGAACACGTTGATTGAAGCTAGCATCATCTTCCCTATCAAACATTCAAGTTAGGTTGTAAACTTGGTGCTAGTGAGGAAAAGAAATGGAGAAATCAAATTGTGTTGTCTTCTGTGGTTTGAACAGAGCATCACTCAAGGATCATTACCCACTTCCATCAATGGAACAAATCTTGCAGGTTGTAGCTAGCTCTGAAAGGTTTTCATTACTAGACAAATACTTAGGCTATAATCAGATAATGGTGAAAGAGGAAGATCAATATAAGACAACCTTCACCACGAAATGTGGAACATATGCTTACAAGAAGATTGCATTAGGATTGTCCAATGCCTAAGTAATGTTTCAGCAAGTTATGGATATGGAAGTTAAAGGCTTAATTAACAAGATAGTGCTGGTATATCTAGATGATATCATCGTATTCTCAAAGAATGCAATGCACCACCTATTTCAAAGGTGTAGAAGATTCGAACTGTCATTGAATCTAAAGAAATGGTTATTTTTGGCAAACAAGGGCAACTTTTGGGCCACATTGTCCTAAAATAAGGGTTGACAATTGACCTTGAAAGATTTGAAGCCATTAGAACACTTGCACCGCCACATCACAAGAAATGTCTCCAAAGCTTCATAGGAAGGATAAAATATGTCTACAAATTCGTGCCTTATTTTTCCACTCTTATGAAGCCTTTAACAATGAAGTTGAAGAAGAGTTTACATTCAAATATACAATAGAAGGAAAAGATATTTTTGAGGCTATCAAGCATGCAATATCATAGGCCCCAACTATTATTAACCTAGACTTCTCAAAGGAATTCATGGTGTATGATTTTGGAGGATCATATATAATGTTAGCTATATTAGTTCAACCTAATAAAGAAGGTTTAGAAAAACCCATAGCATTCTTCACCAAATCCTAGAAGACTATGAAGTAAGGTATTATTTCATTAAAAACCATGTCTGCATTGTCATTAGAATTTTGAAGAAGTTTAGACACTTGGTCTGAACCATAAGATTCAATTGTTAGTGTCTCATGCTGGTGTCAAGGATTTTATCCTAAACAAGGATCTGAATGAGAAAAGATTAGGTTGGATCACTCGTGTAATGGACTATGATATCAAAATCAAAGTGACCAAGCTGGTTCATGGCAAAGGTCTGCATGCGATACGCTCACTTCAAGCAACAAACTTAGTCGGGGATGAAAAGAAGTTTTCCTACTACTACAAGCATGAGCAAGAGCATCCAACTAATGATGTACCCATTCCATGTTGGACTCAATATTTGGTGCATTACCTCCAAATAGGTTTGTGCCCTCTAGAAATGACCAAATCAAAAATAAGGTACTTTAGACTACAAGCCATCCCACATGTGCTTGTTGACGTTGTTTTATTCAAGAAGGACATCAATGGTGTCCTACTAAGGTGCTTTGGGACAGTCCAAGTTGAGAAGGTATTAAATGAGTTCCATGATGGAGAAGCAGGAGGCCACTTTGATCCATGAGTGATAACTCTCAGGATTATGAAGACTGGATATTATTGTCCTATGATGTTTAGGGATTGTTACCAATGGATCACGAAATGCAAGAAGTGCCCATTCTTCACTGGGAAAGCAAGATTAGTAGCCCTGCCTCTTCATCCCATTTTAGTAAATCATCCATTCATGCAATGGGGATTGGACTTCATTAGAGTGATCAATCAAAATTCAAGTCAAGGTCACAAGTGGATACTCATAGTGACTGACTATTTCATGAAGTGGGCTCAAGTAGTAGCACTTAAGGAGGAAAATGAATCCAACATTTTGGACTTCTATGAAGGGATAGTCACAAGGTTTGGTGCCCCTACTACTATCATATCAGACAATGAATTGAAATTCCTTGGTGCAAAGATTACTGAATGGGTTGTCAAGAATGGTGTATACCTCAGCACCTCTTCAAACTATTACCCTTAAGGTAATGGCCAACTAGAGTCCACGACCAAGAACTTTCTGAGAATAAATAGAAGGAATCTTGAGGAGAATAAAAGAACTTGGCACACAAAAACTCAAATCATCTCTTTGGGCAGATAGGATCACACCTAAGAGATCTTGTAGCAGAGCTCCATTCAAGATTGTATATGGGAAGGAAGCATTTTTTTGTACATCACTTGAGTTGCCAACATTAGAACTCATGAAACACTTGGAACTAGCTGAGTTTGAGCCTATGGAGATCAAGTATGTAGAGCTGATGGAATTAGAAGAGACAAAAGAACATGTAGTGCAAACCTTGGAGAAGGATCAAGTGTTGATCAAGAAGAGATTTGACAAGAAAGCTAAAGCCACAACATTCCAAGAAGGATACTTAGTAATAAAGTGTGATGAAGATCGAGCAAAAGCAAGAAGGCATTCCAAGTTTTATGCCAGTTGGAGTGGCCCCTACATGATAACTAAATGAAAAGTTAGCAATGCCTTCCAATTGGCTAAGTTGGATGGGGAAGAATTACAAATTCCATTAAATGGGATCTATCTCAAACATTGGTACTAGAAGGAGAATTCTCAACCTTGTACATATTAGTCTAGGATTTATAATTCTTCTAAGTGCTCATGCACATTGTTGTTGTTATTAGATTAGGTTTCATTTCCCTAAGTCTCTCGGCACAGGTTTCATTGCTCCATGTTTGTCTTAATATATATTTTGATGTGCCTCTAAGTGAAGGTGTCAGCCCTTAAACATTTACGGAAGGGAGACCCATAGATTTCTGTAATAGTGGCAAAGAACAAAATAGAAAATATATAGAGAAACTAAAATCGGGTATCGAGGAGTCCATTTCGAGAATAAGTGAAAGCCCTAGGAAAAGAAAATTTTCTACTCTTAGAACCTCATTTTCAATATTTCTTATCAAATTGAGAGTCCAGATAGTGGGGTAGATTCAGTGGTCGCCAAATACAAGCATCAAATTTAGGTTTCAAGAAGAGGATCAAGATCATGCTACCATCCATGACTCGTGCCTAGTAGAGATATGACAAGGTAGTTGATCCGTTCACCTAAAGTAGTGATCCAACGAGTCACCAAATTTTTATCACAATTTTACACCTAGGAAAATTTTTTCGAACACGAGCCTTGTACAAAAAATTGAGGGCTCACTCATTTGTGTGGACTCAAAGTCAACCCCTGAAAAGGAGTCAAAATGTGAGCAAAGATAGTCATTTAATCGAGATATGGAAAGAAGGTTCAATGGAAATCCACATGTCTCCTCGATGATATTTTAATAGGAGAATCCAAAGGTAGTCCCAAACAAGCACCAACCTACCACGTGGTCAAATTTAAAAAGGGGATAGAGCTAGACATTGAAAATTCCAAGGCGGATGGGAGGATCCTAGTGTCCCCAAGATTTCATCCTGAAATCTGTGACTACCCTATTCGAAAAAATTTCGTACTTTTAAAATAATGGCTCGTTTTGTGTTTTTATTGCCTGAAAGTTTTTGTATTGTGTCAGGATATTCCCAAAGAGCCATACTAGCCTTTTTCACCAAATACCCAGATGCCCAAAATTGTTATATTCTATCGTCGGGATATGTCTACGGGAAATTTGTATTTAATTATTTTGAGCCCCGTATGAGGCTATTTGTGATCCATTTTAACTCTCTTATGATCGAACATCATTATTCCCTTGTACCAGAAGGATTTTAACTAGGAATAAATTTTGGGCTTTATTTGTGACTTTTGGTAAATTTTCATGTTTTTGTGTTGTCCCATTTCGCTTTCTCGTGAAATTTCTCTAGAGAAATTCCTTTCACGGTAAGCCCGATTCTTGGCCTGAGAGTAGTGGAGAACATATACGCACATTATGCATGGAGGAATTCACCATCGGAGGTCTAGATCACTAGGAAAAAGTGAAGTCGTGCACATAAAATCCCTTGCGGGGTTGGGAGCATTTTGGAAAACAAAGGATTTAAGCTACAATGGGAAAAATAAAGTAGTAAGCAAGGTGGGAATTTTTATACCCCAAAGCAGGTACTTTTTTCCCGTGATAGAAAATTCACTTAAGCTGCAGTGGGAAAATTAGAGGCAAAGGCAAGCGGGAATTTATTGCCTGCCTTGCAGGGTAAAAATTCCCATGGTGAAATAAAAGAAAAGTGACTTAAGTGAAATCATGGGATTTTATTGCCTACCTTGCAGGGTAAATAATCCCATTGTCAAAGTCAAATCACTTAAGTGGATCATGGGATTTCCGGGGCTGCCTTGCAGGGTAAAGAATCCCATTGTGAGAAATTCTTAAAAATAGAATTCTATTATGCAAAAAAGTGCGACCCACCTTGGGTGAATAATAATGCATTAAATAAATATTTGTTAATATTTATTCACCCAATTTTGGCACCCAGGCTTGTGGAAAAGTCAACAAAGGGAAGTGGACATAAGGAATTTAAAAATAGAATTCCAAAATTAAATAAATTTAATTTATTTAATGCAGCCCCTTTTGAGAAGGAATTAATACTTTTTAAAGTATTAAATGATTATATTAATTCCTATTTTCAGTGGCTATGGTAAAAGCACACTGTGAAGCTTAAGTGAAGTGAAGTGTGGATGATTGAATTGAATTAATTTAATTGATTGGATGGTTGTCCTTAAACATGCTATATTTAAAAGAGAAGAGATTGATTTTTAATTAATTAATTGCCTTTAATTGTTAGGGAAATTATTAATTATAGAATTGTGAGGGTTATATAAGCATGGGCAGCCATATGGGTGAATTATTTAATTCACAAGTAAAGAATTGCAGCCAAGAGGAAAAGTGCACCCCCATTTGAAGAAGGATTTTGCTCAGGCAAGGTGGAAACAAGGCATTTGAAGAAGGATTTTTCTCAGGCAAGGTGGCAACAAGGCTAAAAGCTTCCAAATTTGGTGCATGCTTTGAAGGAGGTTGATCTTTGTCTACATAATTGTTTGCATAAGTGTTACAGGTGCTAAGGAATTCATTACAGGTGTTTTTCAAAAGAAAAGGAACTTATATCAATGTCTAATACATTGAATATTTCCTCCGAATCTGAAGGATTATCCAGATCTGCACCAATTTTGAAGAATTCCAGTCAAATAAGAAGAAAAAGAATTGTTCAGAAAAAGATAGACAAAGCTATGGCAAAGAAAGATGAAAAAGAAAGCATAACGGAGTCATGCATCACTTCTAAATTTGCAGATACTAGAGACATGGATCTAGGCTCGAAACCTCTTGCTGAATTGATAGACAGATCCAGAGCAGGAGAAACTTCACTCATGCGTGCAGATTAAAAGTAGTGGAATTATTTGAGTTGCAGCTTTTCCATCCATAGCCTAGTTGCCAAAGTTTGTTATGCAGGTGAAGATCCATATCCAGATGTAGATGTAGATGCAGATGTAGATGCAAATCCATATGCAGATCTAGATCTAGATCTCATAGTTGTAAAAGCTTCCGACATAAAGGCTTCATCCTCTTGTTTCGAATGCATCCCGTGAAGAAGTCAGTGCATGGAAAATTCCTTCCAAGATCCTATGCATGTGCTCTCATCTTCCAGTTAAAGCCTTCATTGAATTTTCATTCACCTTGAGTGCTTTCAAGAATTTTTAATTGCTCATATGCATTTAAAAATAAGGATGATGAGTTATCTATGGCCAACCTTACATTGATGCATGTACAAAAGCTTCAAGGATAAAAGAGAAGACAATGTGAAGGAAAAATTGTAGCTTGCTTCCAATTCCAACTACTTGCAATTCTAGCTTGTTTCCAGATCCAGTTGCTTCCATATCTAGTTTGAATCAGTTGCATGCAGACATGAAAAAGGACAAATTAGCTTTCCTCTTCCTTGTTCTTTCCTCCGACAAAGTCATCTTTCCTCTTCCTTCTCCTTTCCTCAAAAAAAAGTAATTGAGCGATCAATTAAATTATACACATTAAGTGATTGGTGTAAAAGCCATTACTTGAAGAAGTCAACTACTTGGAGATAGGTGGCACGTGCAAAGTAGAAGGTTCTATTTTCACTTGCAAATCATACATGTCACGAAAAGAGGAATTCAGGAGGAAGAATGCCAGTTGTTTCTTTCGACTTCCACATGTGCCAGTTCAACTAAAGCTTTCAACTTGTAATTTCCCCTCTACATTCTATAAGTAGAGGAAGAACCTTCGAGTTAATAAGGAGAATTTGTAAGAAGCAATCTTGTGTTCTAGACTTTGTGTTGAACCCCTGAGAGTAACTTGGAGCAAAGGAATACAAAGGAGTAGGTTTCCAGGAGAATTTTTGTCATGGTGTCTTGTGTTTCTTGCTTTTAATCTTAGATCTCTTAATAGACTTTGTGTTATTTTAGATCTAGATCTAGAGCTGCTTTGTTTTATAATTCTCTATGTTCATATCTATTAAGTTTCTTCTATGTCCATGTAATTAGCTCTACTATCTACTAATTGAGATGCACATCTTCCCCATTTCTTCTTTGTATTTCCTTTACTTCCTTCTTCTATAAAATACTTTCTTTCTTGAACAAGTTGCTTACTTGCTGCAGAACTTCTTAGTTATGGTTCATGAACTAAGTGGTTAAAGTAAAACCCCTAATAGATAATAACACATTTTTATTGACAAATCTAACATGGGAGCCTCACCGGTTAAATGAGGGTGCTATGCAGAAATTCTAGCCAACTGCTTTTTAGTGACTCTCTTGGAGAAAAACTATCTTCATAAATCAAAGCTTTTCTCTTGAAGATCAGAGTGTTTTCCATACAAATCTCAACCTGGCTGAACGTCCATTCACCCGATCCATGAAGGTGCAAGGAAGGACTAATCATTTCTTCAGACTGCAGGAGCAATTCAATTTCAATCATCCTCCTCAAGTTAGAAGCCGCATATCTAGTCTTTCATTAGGAAGAAGAGTGCAAACACATTCAGATCCGGATCATCTTCAACATAATCCGGAAGCTGGAATTATTTATCAAGTCTACTCTTGGAGAGGACATGCCCCATTCATCATGCTGAATCAAAACCCACTTGCCCCTGTAGCACCTATTCCATGGGGTGTAGCCTTTGGACCTCTGAATCTAACTCCTCCTATGCATGATTTACCTAAAGGGACGAGAAAGAATTTTCTAAAATTCTTTGGAGATGGAAAGCAGAATCTAGATGACCACTTGGCTGCATTTTTCATATCCTGTGGAGTGCTTGCAGTCAAACATGAAGATGTATCTATCAAGATCTTCATAGAGACTCTACATGACTTGGCTAGAGAATGGTTCTACCGGCTAGCTCCTGGTACCATAACCAATTGGGCTACTATGCGGGATGCATTCTTAAAAATATTCAAGGTAGCTGAAGATTCCAGCACATTTATAACTCAGCTCACTCAGTTGAAGAAGGAGCCACATGAGCACATGCAGGATTTTATTGCAAAATTCCAAAGATTACTGTAAAAAATTTCAACTTCTGCTTCTCTGAATGATGAGAATCAAAAGGTGTTCTTCATCAACACTTTACTTCCTGAAGTAAGCTATCAACTACAAAGAGCACACCCTACTGACTTGTTAATAGCCCAAAACATGGTGGTTGAAATTGAAGATGACCTCATCATGGCTGGAAAGATAAAGAGCAACACTTCTAGAGCTGAAAGTTCATCCTCTGCTACTACTTCCGATTCACTATTGCAAAAATTAGCAAATGAGATGATGCAAATGAAGAAACAAATGGCTTAAATGGCTCAAGGTAAAAATACGGCCCCTGCTCGGAATTTCAACAACAACCAGAACCGCATTATTGGTTCCCAACGAATAGCAATTGAAGCTACTTCCAGAAACAATGTGGAGATGAATGAAGAAGACTTGGAAGCTGACACTGATCAACTTGAGGATGATGATTTTATAGGTCTTGCTGCCAACTCCAACATTAATTACCTGAACTACAAATTTGAACATGATGATGAGAAACTTCATGAAGATGATCATGGTCATACATATGCAGTACTTACAAGATCACAAACTCACCAAGTTGAAGCATTAGCAGATGAGTAAAGAAGGGGCAACCCTTTACCTTCTTCCTTGGCTCCTAGAGATAAGAATGTGAGTTCTTCATCTCAACCATAGAAAGCAGCTCAGGTATCTAAATGTATTTCTTCATTTGACATTTTTGATCATGGCAAGAAAATTAAAGTTCAAATGTCAGAAGCCAAATACTTGAGAGCTTTTCCTGAGTAGTTATATATAGTAGTCAAATATGTGCAATCACCAGGACAATCCAAAGTACATTCAAAAGGCCTTTTTCCTAAGCCTAAGGATACTCCTCCCCAGAACAACACTGCAGTTGTTAAATCCTCACCATCTTCTAAAAGAGTGGAACCATTCTATGTTTCTCTATTGCTTAATGGTTTCAAGTTAAGCAATTGCATTTTAGATTCGGGTGCATCTAATAATATCATGCCAGCTAAAGTTGCAGATGCTCTTGGGCTTACCTTGAAAAAGACCATAAAAAGGTGTTACTCCATGGAGAGACAAGTCCCTTTAATTAGACAAATAAAAGTTACACAAGCTATTCTGGCATATTTTCTTGATAAGAGATTAAAGATGACAATCTTAGTTGCAGATATTCCTATCTCCTACAAGATGTTGCTGAGTAGAAACTTCTACAAAGAGCTAGGAGGAGAAGTAAATATGGATTGGTCTTGCACTTATATTCCTATCAAAGGGCTTAACCATAAGTTTCGGAGCCGAAAAAGAAGTCAAATACACGGTCACAAAATCTCGAGGATCCTAGATCTCGATTCTTTTCAGAATCGACCGTGGGGTCTATTTCTTGGAAACAGATAAAGACATTCCAGAGCAAGAACTTAGACCAGAGCCAGAGCCAGCAAAAGAAGAAGAGAAAGTTTGAACTCTGGAGTTTAAAGGCACATGTTGTTCTTTTGGATCAGGAGTTGGTTCTATGTTAATATCTCCACATCATGAGATATTCCCATACTCTCACAAGTTGATGTTCGAGAACACCAATCATATGGCAGAGTATGAAGCATTGCTTCTAGGAATGGAGCAAGCTAAAAAGAAAGGAGTAAAACTCCTCAAAGCCCAATGAGATGCTGAAATTATGGTAAAGAAAGTTCGAGGGAAAAATATAGTCAAAAGAGACAAGCTAGAGCATTACAGAGATAAAGTGCTTTTTTCCACATTCGATTTTGCAGCCTTCTTTATTAACTTCGTTCCAATAAACCAAAACTCCAAGGCAGATTCTTTGGTAGTCACGGCTGCACTATTGAATCCGGATAGACCACTGTCCATATTCAGACAAGGAAACTATAAAGTGGAGATGGTCTACTACCCCAGAGTCCTTGAACAAACATCTGCATGTCTGCATGTTGAAGGGAGTAAATCACCACCACGACAAACAGTCACAGAAAAAGATGATCCATGTTATGGTGATAGCAGTGGAATGATCCAACCAAAAGGTAACAAAATCCCCATGGGTTTAGTTTCCTTAGCAAATAATTTCAACAAGCATGATCATTACCTGAAGAAGAACAAAGGATATGGTGATAGTTCTTCCTCATAAATGCAATAAATAAATCTGGGAATGGAGCAAGTTGATGCAGAATTACCGCCACAGAGAGAAGAAAGGATGAGCCACCATCAAAAGAAGTTGATAAGGACTTGCCTAGAGTATTTGACAAGAAGGCCAAAGAAAGGAAGTTGAGATCGGAGACTGGGTACTCTGGTGGGACAAGAGATATGAACCGAAGGGCATACATGACAAATTTGATCCACTCTGGAAAGGGCCCTTCATGATCAAAAGAGCTGCAGGAATGGATACTTTCTTCCTTTCTACCGGGATGGAATTGAGTTACCATTGCCTTTCAATGGGCAACATCTGAAGTTGTTCAGGGACTGAAAAAGTAGGTTAAAACTTGTATGTACATAAATAAAACATTGTTTGTTTTTCCTTGATTTTTTTCTTGTTGTGTTGTGTTTGTTTGCCTAACCCCGTGCCCAAAGGACAAGATACGAAACAAGAGATGCTGGGATCTCATCTTTTCCCTTGTCATTCTGATAGAGAAAAAGATGTCCACAGATGGAGCCAACTGGTGTACCCAGATTTCATCCTGAAATCTGTGACTACCCTATTCAAAAAAAAAAATTTCGTACTTTTAAAATAATGGGTCATTTTGTGTTTTTATTTCCTAAAAGTTCTTGTATTGTGTCAGGATATTCCCAAAGAGCCATATTAGCCTTTTTCGCTAAATACCCAAATGCCCAAAATTGTTATATTCTGTCGTTGGGATTTGTCTATGGGAAATTTGTATTTAATTATTTTGAGCCCCGTATGAGGCTATTTGCACTCTGTTTTAACTCTGTTATGATTGAACATATCATTATTCCCTTGTACTAGAAGGGTTTTAACTAGGAATAAGTTTTGGGCTTTATTTGTGACTTTTGGTAATTTTTCGTGTTTTTGTGTTGTCCCGTTTCGTTTTCTGTGAAATTTCTCTAGAGAAATTCCTTTGCTAAGTAAGCCCGATCTTGTCCTAGAGTAGCTAGAGAACATATACACACATTATTCCTATAGGAAGTCCCATCAGAGGTCTGGATCACTGGGAAAAAGTGAAGTCGTGCACAGAAAAGCCCCTGCGGGGTTGGGCGTATTTTTGGAAAACAAAGGATTTAAGCTGCAATGGGAAAAATACAGCAACAGGCAAGGTGGGAATTTTATACCTACCTAGTAGGGTACTTTTTCCCATGATATAAAAATCACTTAAGCTGTAGTGGGAAAATTAGAGGTAGCAGGCAGGCGGGAATTTATTGCCTACCTTACAGGGTAAAAATTCCCATAGTGAAATAAAAGAAAAGTGACTTAAGTGAAATCATGAGATTTTATTGCTTGCCTTGCAGGGTACATAATCCCATCGTCAAAGTCAAATCACTTAAGTGGATCATGGTATTTCTGGGGCTGTCTTGCAAGGTAAAGAATCCCATTGTGAGAAATTCTTAAAAATAGAATTCTATTATGCAAAAAAGTGCGACCCACCTTGGGTGAATAATAATGCATTAAATAAATATTTGTTAATATTTATTCACCCAATTTTGGCACCCAGGCTTGTGGAAAAGTCAACAAAGGGAAGTGGACATAAGGAATTTAAAAATAGAATTCCAAAATTAAATAAATTTAATTTATTTAATGCAGCCCTTTTGAGAAGGAATTAATACTTTTTAAAGTATTAAATGATTATATTAATTCCTATTTTCCAAGTGGCTATGGTCAAAGCACACTGTGAAGCTTAAGTGAAGTGAAGTGTGGATGATTAAATTGAATTAATTTAATTGATTAGATGGTTGTCCTTAAACATACTATATTTAAAAGAGAAGAGCTTGATTTTTAATTAATTAATTGCCTTTAATTGTTAGGGCAATTATTAATTATAGAATTGTGAGGGTTATATAAGCATGGGCAGCCATATGGGTGAATTATTTAATTCATAGGTAAAGAATTGCAGCCAAGAGGAAAAGTGCGCCCCCATTTGAAGAAGGATTTTGCTCAGGCAAGGTGGAAACAAGGCATTTGAAGAAGGATTTTGCTCAGGCAAGGTGGCAACAAGGCTAAAAGCTTCCAAATTTGGCACATGCTTTGAAGGAGGTTGATCTTTGTCTGCATAATTGTTTGCATAAGTGTTACAGGTGCTAAGGAATTCATTACAGGTGTTTTTCAAAAGAAAAGGAACTTATATCAATGTCCAATACATTGAATATTTCCTCCGAATCTGAAGGATTATCCAGATCTGCACCAATTTTGAAGAATTCCAGTCAAATAAGAAGAAAAAGAATTGTTCAGACAAAGATAGACAAAGCTATGGCGAAGAAAGATGAAAAAGAAAGCACAACGGAGTCATGCATCACTTCTAAATTTGTAGATACTAGAGACACGGATCTAGGCTCAAAACCTCTTGCTGAATTGGTAGACAGATCTAGAGTAGGAGAAACATCACTCATTTGTGTAGATGAAAAGCAGTGGAATTATTTGAGTTGCAGCTTTTCCATCCATAGCCCAGTTTCCAAAGTTTGTTATGCAGGTGCAGATCCATATCCAGATGTAGATGCAGATGCAGATGCAAATCCATATGCAGATCCAGATCTAGATCTCATAGTTGCAAAATCTTCTGACACAAAGGCTTCATCCTCTTGTTTCGAATGCATCCCGTGAAGAAGTCAGTGCGTGGAAAATTCCTTCCAAGATCCTTTGCATGTGCTCTCATCTTCTAGTTAAAGCCTTCATTGAATTTTCATTCACCCTGAGTGCTTTCAAGAATTTTTAATTGCTCATATGCAATTAAAAATAAGGATGATGAGTTATCTATACCAACCTTGCATTGATGCATGTACAAAAGCTTCAAGGATAAAAGAGAAGACAATGCAAAGGAAAAATTCAAGCTTGCTTCCAATACAACTCCTCGCAATTCCATCTTGTTTTGAAATCCAGTACTGCTTCCAGATCTAGTTTGAATCAGCTGCATGCAGACATGAAAAAGGACAAAGTCAGATTTCCTCTTCCTTCTTCTTTCCTCTGAAAAAGTCAGATTTCCTCTTCCTTCTCCTTTCCTCTGACAAAGTAATTTAGCGATCAATTAAATTATACAACTTAAGTGATTGGTTTAAAAGCCATTACTTGAAGAAGTCAACTACTTGGAGATATGTGGCATGTGCAAAGTAGAAGGTTCTATTTTAAGTTGCAAATCATACATGTCATACAAAGAGGAATTCCAGGAGGAAGATTGCCAGTTTTTTCTTTCCGACTTCCACATGTGCTAGTTCAACTAAAGCTTCCAACTTGTAATTGCCCCTCTACATTCTATAAGTAGAGGAAGAACCTTTGGGTTAATAAGGAGAATTTGTGAGAAGCAATCTTGTGTTCTAGACTTTGTGTTGAACCCCTGAGAGCAACTTGGAGCAAAGGAATACAAAGGAGCAGGTTTCCGGAGAATTTTGTGTCATGGTGTATTGTGTTTCTTACTTTTAATCTTAGATCTCTTAATAGACTTTGTGTTATTTTAGATTTGGATCTAGAGCTGCCTTTGTTTTATAATTCTCTGTGTTCATATCTATTAAGTTTCTTCTATGTGCATGCAATTAGCTCTGCTATCTACTAATTGAGATGCACATCTTCCCCATTTCTTCTTTGTATTTCCTTTACTTCCTTCTTCTATAAAATACTTCCTTTCTTGAACAGTTGCTTACTTGTTGCAGAACTTCTTAGTTATGGTTCATGAACTAAGTGGTTAAAGTAAAACCCCTGATAGATAATAACACATTTTTATTGACAAATATGACATGGGAGCCTCACTAGTTAAATGAGGGAGATTTATCTCATGACTGCCTAGGTTTTTTGTTATGTAGAAAATCTACTCAACTAATCCACATGTCCTAACGGCATAAATTTAAAGGTGCGACCCATAAGGTAGGACCCAAACAAGCGCGAGGCCCCCACATGACCAAAGTTAGACATACTACCCCCACCAAATAAATGGAACGAAGCTAGACACAAGGAAATGAAGGAGCATCCCATAGATGATGCCAAGTGTCCCATTGCCACACTTTTGGGAGATGGCTATAAGGGTCCGACCCATAAAGAGTTCTTGGGCATTATATGTTGTGGTACCCCCTTACTCACCCAAAGGCATGAGGAAGGTAGCATTAATTTGATACCCAATTTAGCTAAGCATAAGGCATGGCTAGTAGAAATTCCCATGTGTCTCCTCTAGCACTCCTTCAAGAGGTAAATCAAAAATTGGTTCCCATGTGTTCGCCATCTTGCCACGTGGCCAACAGTCCAAAATGGGTCATTCTTAAATGGGCGGGATAGACAGAATCAACTATTGAAAGGGTATAGAGCCTGTGTAAGCTTCCATGTGTCATCTTAGCACAACTTTAGGGGCAAAGTCCAGGAAGGGTCTCCAAATGAGCATCAACCCTCCACATGTATCGAGTCAGGCACAATGTTTCTACCAACAAGAGACTCAGATAAAGAACAAAAATCGAGTAGGTCCGTAGATGGACACCACATGCCTCAATGATGCAACTTCAAGAGTGTAGAGGAGGGGGCCAAACCTTAAGATGTGTGGGACTGCCACATGGATATGTGTGAATAGACTTCAGACCGGAATTACCTTTAGGAAGCCATATCTTTCAATTAGAATCTCATAATCAAGCGGGAGGGGACATTTTGGAGAGCTCTCAGCACCTCCTACCCACCTGCCACCATTAATGTTTTGGCCCACTATTTTCGATGCCTTAACTCTCTCACCTACCATTATGATGAAGAATGGGCCTCCTTTCTTACCCAGCAAGGAAAAACAACGGGAGTATGGGTGTTGCAGCAAGACTCATCATTGTGGTAGGGGAATTTAATGCTCCTTCAGAGGCAGTTGGAACAGGGTCAAAATTTTCCCCCTTTCCCTCTCATTTTCTCTATATAGTGTACAAGAGTGGAAATTTCTAAGGGGTTAGACATTATTTCTTTGCGCCCTCACTTCTTCTCTTCCCTATAGTGAATTTGTGGAGTTTCAAACCTCCCATTCAAATTGTAATGAAATCTTTCCCCTTGGCTAGTGTAATGGATTGTATCAAATTCTTGGAGTAATAGAATAAGTATGTGGATGATTTCAACCCACTCTATTATTTACTTGCATCTTTTTGATCTCTCATTGCAATCTAGGTCATCTGTGCATGGATATTGTATCACATTTTAATGGTTTTTTTAAGGGCAATGTAAATGTTCAACATTCCTTTGGTGCATCACCTCTTCTAGATTAGGTTTTATTTCTCGCACCTCCTCAACCTTGTCTCCTTGGCAAATTAGAGTAGGATTTGGAACGACCCTTTGCAATCTGAATGTGTGCACCTAAATAGAGGAATAGGAGCCGACCTTTATCTAGAGAGCTTCCCTCGATTCACAAAGTCCCACAATTTGGGGAAAGCTCCATGTTGTGCAATCACACCGGATGCCCCACTCAAATCTGATGTCATTCGGGGGTGTTGTGATTATGCACTAACACTTACCTTAATTTTCATCATCCCTCTTCATGTAGACTTTTCTTCAAAATACTCTGAGATGTTTCAAACTTGTAGAAATACATTTCCATAGCTCATAATGTATCTACTTGTATTTAATTATTATTTAATCTCTATTCAATATGTATATTGTTGTTCCTACTACTTGTCTACATTATCCATCATGTAATTTTTCTTCATTTAGTATAGGTGTAGCCATTTATTGTACCATTATATTATTTCTTATGAATACCCCATTTTTTTGAGGTGTCCTTCTAGCTGAGATTTATCTTATAATTCCATGAGTCTCACAAAAATCATCAAATTGATATGACCAAAACTCTCCTCCTTTATCAGACCTTAAGCTCTTAATTTTCCATTCTTTTCATTTTCAAATAGAGATTTGAAAGCCTTGAATGTTTCTAATGCCTATGAATTTTCTTTGAGAAATGTAACCCATTTCATCTTCCTAAAACCATCAATAAACAACATGAAATAACTATTCCCTATCTTTTTCAATTTTGATTGGTTCTTCAAGATCTGTATGAATCAACTCTAAAGAATTTGTGGTAGAATACTCTTCTATTTTGAAACTTCTCTTTGTTTATTTCCCATTGAGGTATGCTTTATAAATTTTAGTGGATAGTTTTCTAATATTTGACATGTTTCTAACATGCCCCATAGAACTAATTTTGAAACGATTGTCAAAATTTAGATGTCCCTAGTCTTTGTGCCAAAGCCAACTTTCATCTATTTTACTTATGAAACATTTTTCTTTGTTCACGTCTTTGATAGCATATATGTTGTTTTTAGTTCTTTTCACTTTTCCAACTACCTTACCTATTTTCTATTTTCTTATGTCAAAACCTTTCTAATGAAAAAATATATTATATCTTTGTTTTCACATTTGAATGACACTCAAAAGATTGTGTTTTAATTCTTCAAAATACAATACATTTTAAGTGATAGTTTTTACATTGTAAAGGATTAAATTACTTTTTCCATAAATATTGGCTGATATATTTTCCTCAAAGCTTACTATACCAAAAGTATTTTCTCTTTAAATATATGAATTTTCTCTTGTTTTCTATCATATGGCTAGAACACCCACTATCAATATACCACTCCATGTGTTCGCTTTGAGAGTGAAATTTTTTTTTTATTAATCATTTCTCTTTTATGTATGTAGGATCTGATTTAACCCTATAAACATTCATGTTCTGTTGTACAAATATTTGATAACAGAACTTGGCTATATGCCCATACTTTTGACAATTG
The DNA here is from genome assembly GCA_018340775.1 of Taxus wallichiana var. yunnanensis. NCBI lineage: Eukaryota > Viridiplantae > Streptophyta > Pinopsida > Cupressales > Taxaceae > Taxus > Taxus wallichiana. Next base: position 251,704,643 of record CM031239.1, read on the forward strand.
TAACAAATCAGTTCATCCTTTCTTCTTGCATGATAAAAGTTCATATGTCTACCATGATCTTATTTATACATCTTATATTTTTCATCTTTTGGCCAAATTCATTACATGCAAAATAATATCCATAAAATGAGTGTGCATACCTCATGGCATAGTGTCTTCCTGGATAATGTTTCTTCTTGAAATCAGATTTCTTAACTTTAGGGGGCTCTTGAATTGTCTTGGTCACCTTCTTGCTTGCTGATTTGTCATCTTCCTTCTTCTCTTCAAATCCCAAACCATTTTTTTCATTTTCATCTCTTTTCTTGCTTAAGAGATCACCTAGATCCGTTGTTCCCTTTTCAAAATTTTGGTATACTTTCAATTTTTATAAGTCAGATCCAATCGAGTTTACAACAAATGCATTTTATTTTTGAGCTTCAAATGTTTTTATTCCTTGATCTTGAAAGCCTCTTCAATTTTCTTGACTTGTTCTTCAAACTCATTAATAATTTCTTCATGTTCTTCAGCTTCCTTTTAATGATTTTCCTCAAGAAGGTTGATCTTTCCTTCATACTCTTTCACCAAGAGTTTTAATTTTTGTTTCTCTTCATCTGAGGCTTTATCTCTTCTAAAGAACTTATTAATTCAACCTCAAGATTGCATTATGATTATTCTTCATACAAAATTTAATATCGAGTTAATTTTTCCTTTAGAATGGCTTTGGAGTAAGAAATTCTATATCCATAAACAAGGTCTTAACTTGCATACCTTCATCATCACATTCAAAGCTATTAGAAGCACTTGACTATGAGGAGCTTGAACCTTCTTGTTTGTAGAAGTTTTTCTTATTTTTGAAATATTTCTTTTCCCAACTTTCTTCTTTAATTTATTCTTCTACTTTTGACAATAATCCTCATAATTTTTGTTTCCCTTGTGTCTATTAGGAAACTTATAAGAAAAATGACCAAGTTGGCCACAACTGAAACACTTTAATGGAATCTTACCTTTGTACTTACCTGGACCTCTCTTCATCCTGCTTACAAACATGGCCTCTACATTCTCTTCATCAATCTCCATATCAGAATAAATGTGTTCTTCTTTCCCTGTGATTCTTTATTAGATTTGAAGGTTGTCTCTTTCTTTACTAATTTTTAGTCACTGATTCTAAATTTCATATGCAGTTAATATTTCATGAAACTCATCCATTTTCAAGGTGGTTAAGTCTTTATATTCCTCTACTAATGACACTTTGGCATAAAAATTTGAGGAAAAGGATCTCAGCACCTTCTACAAAACCACACTCTATTTTATCTTCTCTCTTAAGCCTCTCATAAAATTTATGATTTCATCCATTCTCTATAAATATGAAGAAAAATTCTCACCTTCCTTCATCTTTATACTTTTAGACTGTGCATGGTAATTTTACAACTTGGCCAATTTAACTTTATCATCTCCATCATATATTGTATTTAGTTTGTCCCACATTTATTTAGTTGTAGTGCAATGCATGACCTTTATAAATTCAACCTTAGCTAACCCACAAAGAATTGCATTCATATCTTTAGAATTTTTCTCACTTTCTCTCTTTCTGCTGAATTTGTATGAGGCGTGGCTAGTATAGTGTAGCCACTATCAATTGAATACTATATTTCAAATCCAAGTGACATTAAATAATTTTTAGTTCTAACAATCCAAAAGGCATAATTTGATCGATTGAACAAGGGTCCTTTGGAGGTATAAACACCACAAACTTATTGATTTCTTATCATATTTGAATTAACTAGATCTCCTTTACAATGTTAAATTCACCACACCAGGGCCTTCTCTGATACCAATTGTTATAAAATAGAACACTAAGAGGGGGTGAATCAATTTTCAATTCAACCTTAAACAAAAATCAATCAGATTGTTCACTTTAACAAATAATGCACATCAAAAGAGAAATAACAATCACACACACAAGAGATGAGAATTTTTAAGTGGGAAACCCAAAGTGGGAGAAAACACAATGAACCATAACACTATTGGAATAAGTTTAGAATGGTTTTGAGCTACAACCTAACTAATGAAGATACAACTTGAAGTCAAGCAACTAATTGACAATATGCAAGTCACAACTTCACATCCCGATTAGATTGAGTTGTAACTTACTAAGTACAAAAAGAAATCTGACCACACTTAAATATGGATGCCAAAAAACCTGATAGTGATCCTAAATTACCAAAATACTTTTAACAATTCACATGTAATTTAATCAACATACATAACACCATTAACCTTATACCTAAACCTTGCATTTCATGTTTGCATTTTAATGTAAAATTTTCCCTCCAATTACAATTTGTATTTCACAGATATCTTGTATTAACTTTTGACCTTTATTGCACCCTAGTCTCTATTTTTGCAATCACATATATTTGCACTTTGTTTTGTCACTCATCTCACTAGTTTCTTCTCACTCACATTAGCATGATAGATACACTACTATTACCAACATATCCTTCACTATGTATATGATTTAGTTACCCCGCATTGATTTTAACCATATCATTGTTTTAAGAGAATCATTGTTCTATCTCTGTTATTTTTGTACTTGCCTCAAAGTTTTTATTTGTTATTACACACAAAACAACAATCTTCTCAGTTTTAATAACTCTTAAAATTCAATGTATATTCTATATTTTAATAAGAAACAATCACAATTTATTATATATCATATGCTCATCAAGAACTCTCACCAATCACTATAATTGTTTAGTTTCACCTGTTTAGATACTTAGTCTAAACAAACTGTTTGAATTTTGTTCTAGAACTCTTTTGTATTTAGAACAAAAAATTATCTTATTCCCCTCCAAACTTTGATCTCTACTTAGTAGTCCTGACTTTTCATGTCTCACCTTGTAAGTTCAAAGGTTAAGATATAACATCTTGTTTTAAAAATTCAAATAAGCATCCTTTTCTCTTCTTCTTTGAGATCAAATGATCTTGCATGATTTTGAAACTGATGTTGACTCACTACCTTCTCTAAAAGGTACACTAATTTGTGATGAAGAGATTGAAACAAGATTCACCTTCATATTGTATGAAAGAGACTTTGCAAATTAACCAATTCAATGAGTTATAGACTACGACAAAGCTAATTGTGTATAAAATTAGTGAGTGTTATGTTTCTTGAGTCTTATTCAAGGATATTTACCATGCTAAAAAATATCCTTGATGTTTAAAGGATCTTCTCTTTACTCTTAAAGTCATTACAAGACCAAGTGGACTTTCCTCAAATTTGTATTTTACTTTGGATTATGCCATTTATTCTTTGTTTCATCACTATCACATAAATATTTTCTTCCAAGGTACTTAAGAGATAAAATAAGATTAAATGGAACATTGAAAAGCTAATGGGAAGATTCTTTGTAGCTTGGAGTTAAAAATTTACATGAAACACTAATCAAAAATCTCAAACACAGAACCTATTACATTTTACATGAACTTCTAAATTTATATAAACAAAATATCCTAACACACTTCATGGATTACAGAATTTCTTTTTAAAATGAGAACATATGATGGAGACAAGATAATTTGTCCAAAATTATAATTTATTTTCAGTTATTTCAAGAGATTCCAATATTTTTGATCTATAAACCCTAGTTTCAGGGTTTTGGCATTGTAGAAGTCGAGTGCACTTCAAAAATTAATATATATCTCCAATTTCAATTAAACTTGAAATTTTAAGGTGTTGTAGTGAGATGAGAGGTTTTTTTACCTTCTTCATTCATTCAAAAGAATTTAACTCTTCTCAGTAACCCCTAGAAGTCATGAACATCAGATCACATGCGTTATAGTTTATAACAGAGTTATGTTATTGTGGATTTTGACACTATGAAATATGTTTAAGAGAAATCATTGGAAAAAATAAGCATAATACCTCTCCCATTTAGTGCACATGCCACACCACGATACTAATAACCAATGTGGCATATTAATCCATCCTTGAGACTAGTATGAATAATCAATCTTCAACTGTGGAATAAGTTCTTAAAAGAAAAATATTCAAACAAGGTGAAGTATGCTCAAATATTCGATATAAGAACATTGTCTCCCTTTAAAATTTCTAGAATATTAAAATAGGTTCAACTGAATCTTCAAAATTTGAGTAATACTCTTCTTATGACTGGGCTCTATCACTATTCCTAGAGAGTGCAACTAGTGCCATGAGAGGGATTGACTAATAATGCCATTCTTGAAAGATTTTGAATGTATTAGAAACATGAAATCACCATTAAATTACAATAGAACATTTCAAAAAATATTAACAAAATATTGAAACACAACATATGATTTTTACCTTAATTGATTCTGAGAGAGCTTAAGAAGATAAAAGAATAAGGCTGGAAATATGCACATAATTTTTTCTAAAATTATCTAATTAACCTAGAAAATTTTGCAATATCTCAAGCTTGGAATCCTATTAAAAATTTCTTGTATGATTTATCTTAAGGAGGAGCTATATTTTTCTTTAGTGTTAAGAATCTAGACACCTTATTATGCATTTTTCAAAAATCTTGTTTTAGAAAAACTAGCATAACTTTCACATACCTTCTCAGAACTTGATGAAGATTTTCCTAGAGACCAAAACTCACCCATAAACATGATACATAAGATAATTTTACATATGTATTCATGTAATACTATATCCTATCTCATTTTCCTCAGTCTACATTGTTAGTTCTCTAAACCAATTTCTGTGAAATTTTGAATTTTTCTTCTAAGAGATAAAGTGAGTCTTATTTTTAATCACAGATGCTATAAAAACTATTTATATTATAATCCCATGCTCACATGACCTTTCGATTAACTATAATAACTTCTCACACCTCATTAGGCTCTAGAAACAGGCCTAAAGGTGCAAATTTTAACCGTAATTTCCATGAGATGACCTGATACACCTTGTGAATTCTATTTTTCATGTTTACAACATCATTAATAACATGTAGACCATATAAAATGAGTAATCCAACATGTTCTCTTCCTTTACAAATCAACCACCTCACTATTTGAGGTTGTAGCACCTTCAAGCCAACATGAAACTTGCCTAAAGCTTCCTAAAACCAACTTGAACAATTGAGCACCATTGAACACAACCTAACCTATATGCTCTTTTAATATTCCTTTTCCATCAATCCCATGTGAAATTAACTACAAAACCCATAAATTCAATAGGTGCAACATGTGCCTATATGTTTAGTATCATGTGTCATGTACTCTTCTTATGTTGTTGTTGTTGGTTACTTTCTTCCCATATGGATGGACCTGCAAAAGAGAAGAGGATAAAAGATTCAAATATGCATGTATATGCGTAAATATGCATTTGTGTATGTAAAAATAGTATGAAAATGTTAATGAAATAGGAACTTGTGCCCCTAATTTGTGATGAAGCAAATGGTATAAAAGGAATATCCTATAATTTCAAGTCAAGTGTGATTTTTATGGTTGATCTAACGCCACTGTGGACAAAGAAATGCAAGGAGAAAATTATGTTATTCTCCAACCTGTAACTGCCTCCGTGATACTAGTGAAGAGATATTTATAGTGTAAAGTTTTTAGGGTGATCTGATGCCGCTGGCAAAAGTAGTGTAGGAAGGAAAGTTTGGTGTATCCTTTAACCTGTAACTACTTCCAAAATTGTAAGGAAAATCTTCCCTATAAAATTTGTTGTGTATGGGGTTTCTAGACTTGTCTAAATCCAATCAAAAACTATAGACATAATTTGGCCATGGACGTCACCTATACACTATACTATAGACTCAATTATAGATCTAACTATTTATTAATATATAATAGAACCATGTGTAAACCCCAAATGATTCCCCCCTCTTTGTGGGTGTATGCAATGCTACATATAGGATAATGCAGCCCAAAAATAAGACCGATCATGTAACTGAATCTCTTCACCGCAAGAGGAAGGGAATTTTATTAGTAAAGACCAAGGCACATAGAAAATTGGGTAGAAAACAAGTGTCAATATGAACAAGAATGTATGTAGAGAACAAGTATAAGCTAAACAAACAATGTGTAAGCTATAATATAAGCCAACAATGTAAACATGCAAGATGAAAATCATAGACCATGAAAAGTGGGTTGGAAACATGCGACACCAGTCACAGTGTTGCAAGAAACTCAAGGACATCATGTCCATAAATAAAACAAGTGTGTACACACAACAAAGGGAAAAGCCCACAAACAATAACAACAAATAGAAAACAACAAACAAGTATGGAAGGAAATATCCCCGCATAATAAATTTTTCACATGAAGCACCCATTGGCATGTTAGAAAAATAGGAAGTATGTGAAAGAATGTATAAGTTTATAATTAAAAGTGATAATTAAAAAATTAAACAATAGAACCTACTATGTATGAATGTGGATGCCCCCACTAGGTAGTGTTTGATTTATAAGTTCTGCATGTAGAATCTCTATATCTCCGATCATAACTAGAAAAGGAGTGAAAGCACATGTGTGTATGGTAAAGATAATGACATTCAAGGGATCTATCTAATTTGTTTAGTAAAGTGAACATGTAAAGAGAAGTGAAAGAAAGAGTAAATACGATTGTAAAATACAGTATGTTGTGAATGGATGGAATGAAATTCAAAATGGATGATAGGAGTTGCATGCGATCTGAGTGAATGGAGTTATATGTAGTGAGTGCCCCCTAAGTAGTAAAAAATGAACCATAAAAGAGAGTGCCACATTGGGAAATGATTGATCTATGTGTCATGTGTGGTGCACTATGATGAGTATCTGGTGATGAGATGTAACATAGAGATGAACTGTGTGTGACGTTATATTGTAAGTGTATATCATGATGAGATGAATAGAAAGAGGTGGTGATTTATTCTAAAGTGTATACCACTAAACAATGTAAGTGAAACTAATGATATAACCTATCACAAGATGATGCTAAAAGAAGTGACCCTATAACCTAAGGCACATATCACTAATCCTTGGTATGACCATGAGAATATAAAATGATGAACGCATCATGTGGTCCATTTGAAATGTATACCCCCAACATTCCAGTATAGACCATGAGACTAGAGTGTGTCATTAGGTAGCAAGTGTAATGCGTATATGATAATATGCAAAATACATCATGCATGTGATAGAAAAGGATGTACATGCTAGATGTGCCAATGCCCTAATATGTATATGATATTGAATGTAAGATATAATATGTAACATGTAGGGTAAAGGATGTATCCTGTAATGTGATGTGTATAATGTGTGAAAAACAGACAACATGTGATAGCTATGGTATATTGTGTGAGTCATGTGTAGTATGTTAATGATGTATATTGGACAAGATGTAAAATACAAAGTTTATAATTTATAAGGATGAATAATGTCTAAGGCCTAGAATGTAGTTTAGGATGTGTAGGTGATGTGTGGTTATATGTGGTGCCTAATGTGTAGTGACTATTGTGTAGTGTGTGGGATCCATGTGTATAGAATTACCTCATCATTCAAGTGTGAATCAAAGAAGAAGAGTGTGTCATCGAGTAATGACTATGTATGTAATGTAAATGACTATGTGAATAGTTAGAATGTGGATGTGTTTAAATGCAAGTAAGTGACGAGTGCTGAGGATAGGATTTTGGGGTGTGTGTGAATACTATGCCCCCAAGCATGTGTGATTTAATGAACTAAGCAATGACGGTGAAGGTCGATTTTACCGCATCCAATGTGAGTGGTGGTGAAAGTGTATGATTATGTTCTAGTAATGGTGGGATTGTATATAGTTATTACAAAGGTGAGAGAAGTGTATGTGTGTGTAATACATGGATATATGATGAGCACGTAGGTGGAAAAAATGCATAGGTATTAGAGAATAGTGAGTAGACGAGTCCGGAGGTGATGGTTATATGTGTGGGATAAAATGACATGGTCACCTATGCTGAGAGGTAGAAAGTGTGTGAGGAATGGGCCTATGCCCATATGTAGGACTAGTAGAGCGGTGAGGCTCGTAGAAGGTGTGTGAATACAGGTGAAATAGGAATAGATTGTTCTTTAATTAACATAGGTTGTGATGTGGTAGATGACATAGGAGATATTTGAACTATTGCTTGAGGAGATGATGAAAATGGAGTAGATGGGGGTATAATGTCGATAGAAAAAACTTGATTGTTATGAATTAATTTAAGTCACAAATGATTCATATAATTAATAGAATGAGACCAAATAATCTAATTGAGGCCTAAAGGCATGTCACAACCCTCTACTATTTGGAAAACAAGGAATGGTACAAGCATAGTAAGATGTCCTACTGTAACATGAAGTTTGACCACACCAAATTAATTGTTCATCGAATAGGAGATGTATAAACTTGGATTACCGATGACATCAAGAAGTAGAATATAACATGCATTGATGGGCCATGATGGGTCAACCTTAGTGTTATTGATGGAGACAGATCCAATAGAAACACTAATATGTAAGTAATGAGAAGATAAAGTAGAATGATAATCACGATCAGAGAAAGAGATGACTGCTTCAGTGATGTCAGTATTAGCCACCAAAAATTGAAGGGCCGCATATGTAGGTGGAGGAATGAAACACTAAGTATGATTATCTGATGGATAATAAGTTTTATTTTTGGGTCATGGAGGTGGGTAACCAAATAAATTGTGTTTGTACAATTTTCATTAACTAGTGGAGATTTTGTAGTCTCAGGAAATTCAAGCTTGTTGTTATCAATAAGATATTGTATGATATTGTAGAGTTTGAAACACCTATTGGTAGAGTGACCCACATAGTGGTGATAATCATATCATAACTTCTCATTGTAATTCATTCTTTTTTATCATGAAGAATCCAATTCCGGTGGTGGAGGAAGTGTGATAAGATTTCTTTGAAGAAGTTATTATAAGATAAGCTATGGGGCAATAGGAAATTTGGTGAATGTTCCTTGAGGTGGTTGTGACTAAACTTCTTTAGTAGTAGTTACCACATTGACAATGAATTTTGTGTCAGTAGGTTTAGTTATAGATGGTTTAAATGTTCTCTTACTTGGAAAACACACAGAGGATGATGCTTTCTCTTGGTATTTAAGCTTTCCTAAATATAAGAGATTTGTTTTGTGAAGCTTAAGAGTATGAAAAAGTTTATATGATGGAGAAGTCTCAAAGAGGACAATATCCTGAAGTGGTGGTAGTAGACTTTGGTTGAATAAATCCTGAATCTCAAAGTCAACAAGAACATTTGACATCTTGGCTAAGTTGGTTTTGTATCTTAAAAGGTAATGTGCTAAGTGTTCATTAGATCCTTTTTAAGTAGTGCGAGTTTGGAATATTAGATTTTAGAGCCAATATTAATGGAGAAGAGGGTGAGAAAAGCATCAACTATATATGTGAAGAAGGTTACCAAATAGTTAGGTAGGTCATAAAACTAATATGCATCAGCTATATATGTGAAGGAGGTTACCGAATAGACAGGTAGGTTGTAAAACTAATGCATCACATAATCTTGTAAAATATGATGAAAAATCTTAGCAAAGAGGATATGATCATCTGAAAAATATATATAACCCACATCGAAAGCTTAGATATGTTCTTAAGGGTCACCATGGACATTGAAAAAGTAAGTTTAGGGGTGAAAAAGTTTGGTTGAAAGGAATAGGTGAAGATAACATGTTCAAATGGAGTATGTAGTATCAAAGTAGAATCCAAAGATAGAGATGCATGAGAAGTATCCTGTTTTAATTGATGAATTGGTGCTTGAGGATCTTGATAAAGAGATACTAGATCCTGGGTGCCACTAGAAGGATGCTTTCATGTATGTGAAAAAATGGTTGGGGTATAATGATTAGTAGGAGTAAGAACAAAAATGGGAACAACAAAAAGTGGTGGAAGAGTAGAAGAAATTGGTTGGGTAGTAAGTTTGGTGGGAATAAGGGTTAAAGCAATAAGTTCCACAAGGTTTGTAGCTTCCCCAAAAGCAACATATAGAAGAAATTGTAGATGTTGGGGATGTTCAACGATATGATCATTGACGGCCTTAAGATCAGATTTAGTAAATTCTTTACAGGATTCAGCCACAACTAATAAGAGAAAAATATCATGAAGTGAAAGGTGGTATCGAGCATGGGTTTCATCAAAATGATTTACTAAAATAGGAATATTCTAGTGTAATATAATACTATGCAAAGAAGTAAATAACAACTAAATAAATAAAATAAATTACTCAAACAACTAAGTAAATAGAAAGGTAAAAATCTAATGTGCAAGAGAGGGTTAATAAGTCCTTAGTTGATTCGACAAAGGTGCGGGACTTTGTGCAATATGAACTAGGTAAACAGGAGGAGGAAGTGACCACACATAATCCTAAGAAAGTATAGATCTGAGCTCTCTGACTAGACTAGGGATATTGGAAAGCGGAAGGGGAACTTATGGGTTCCTTTTTCTTAGATTTGGGCACCCTAGTATGTGGAAATGACCTAAAACTCTCCTCCGAGTTGTTGTTAGATGCTCTCATCATTTTTTTCTTGTTTCACTAAAATCGGTGGACTACGTTACAGATGTCGCTGTAAACAAGAGATGATGGAAATATCTACAAAACCCTAGACAAACCATAAAAACCCTCAACATAAAGATGCATATGAAGGGGTCATACTATCCTCAGCAGCCACAAAGGCGGGGTTACTAACATAGTGTTGCACTACATATTAGAACAAATGAATTTCTAGCTATGTGTATGTAAAATCATGCCCTAGGTTTCTCTTTTGTCTTTCACACTTTGTGATGTAGGGAGAAATAACTATATGTAGAATGTAATAAGAATGTGCATGGAAATAATAGACTCCTCTCTTTTGAAGTGTGATGTAGATGAACCAGCCTAGTGTGCCTTCTGATGGAGCTAGATGGATGCAAATGTAGCTTTAGGTTCCTCTGATGGATGAAACTATAGATGGTGATAGTAGATGCTTAGTGCTTGGTCCCTTATTATGTTCTCATAACTTTATATTTATATGGTTGTCTTGTTCTAATTTCATAATCAACCTTGATAAGGGTGGCCACTAAAAATATGAAAAGTTCAAATGGATAGACAATGCCCAAAAGATGGAAGCATAGTGCAAATAGGATCGGGGTGCCAGAGAGGACTAGGGTTCCTGGAACACCCTAGTCATTGTTAGGCACCCTAGTCGAAATAAGAAAAATGTAGAATGATAAAAATATCAAGAAATTATACTCAGAGGTTTAGAAGTGATGAAATAATGCAATGTAAAAATGCCAAACGAAATGGGTGAATTAGTTTTTTTTTCACTCAAAAACCATATGAATAGTATTATGAGACCGGGAGTAAATATTGGACTCAAAGTGTGTGATTTAGTGCCAACATTGTGGTGCATTCACTTATATGATCCCAAGAAATTAATTAATGAGACAAAGAATATGTAGGAATAACTTTAAAGACAGGCATGAGCATTAAATTTTTTTAGAAGAAATGACCATACAATATTAGAAATTATAAATAAAATGGAAGGTAAAAAAACACACCAAATTAAATTGGTTGAATGGACAACATCTAGAATAGAGTTCATATATAGAGTAAACATGCTACATAAGTCTACCACTTATATATCATTAAGTTGAATAAAGGTAGATGAACATGTAAAGTTGTTTGTTCTTCTAGAGTGCATGACATACATGATATATATATATATATATGTATATATATATATATATATATATGTTGGGAAGGTTTGAGACATTAAATGCTTATTAGTTTTTTCATGGAAGCACCAAGTGATGTAATTTCATTTTTTAAATAACACACACACATATATATATATATATATATATATATATATATATGTATATATATATATATATCTATGTATATATGTATAGTATATATGTATATATACATATATATGTATGATACATGTATATACATATATACATATATATATATATATATATATACATATATATATATATATATATATATATATATATATATATATATATATATATATGTTAGTAGGTTAAAAAATAGAAATTACATCACTTGGTAAAATGATCATGTCAATAGTGGCATGAAAAACTATGAGAGGTAGAACTATATAAATAAGCATTTAATGAATCTCAAACCTTTCAACAAATAGCATATATATATATATATATATATATATATATATATATATATATATATATATATAAAAGCCACAAGGTGATATTAAAATTACATCAACAATGAGTGAATTATATAGAACAAAAAGTACATATTCATGTTAGAAAAACAATAAATTTATATAGTGGTTAATGTTTTTCTTCAAGTTAATCCTTATTCGATAAAAAATTTATGTATGATAGAATATATGTGAAATTAAATTTGCAATCCGGAGGAGGAATTAGGTGCATTTCATTCAGGTAATGATTGTAGAATTTAAGAAACATTAACACTATTAGAAAATATATAATAATAGAAGAAGTAATGGATCTAATATCATATATGTATTAGAAATCCATTAAACCGTACAAATATGAACCTGCAACTATGCATTAATTATCACAAAAATGTTGTAATAAACAACATTATTATACATGTCTAGATCTCTCGAGTACTAAAATAACAACATTGTTTTTCTCCATAGTTATTTGTACTTTGTTTAATGATCTATGCAACATCTTTTCTAAAGCAATGGAGAATAAAAGCATGAGGATTGAAATAATGAAACATATTTTGTAATTCTAGTTCACAAAAATTAAATATATTTTTGTTAATATAAATTTAACACACAAACTCCAAGAATCTAATTATGGTGAAAATAAATAACATTTAGTACCCTGTATACCCTTCACATAGGGAGGATGCATGGAAAATGTTGAATAATTTTAACCAATTGAAAAAAATGTATGAAACAATGTGGTCTCATAGTTTTTAATGGATGTTAAAATGAATATAGGTAGATTTGAAGAAAATACAATTACCAAATGTAAAACCTAGATTTCCCAAAACATTCTATTAAATCACATAAGTGTCTATTTGTAATAATGTTTTTATGGTAAAGCATGAAATGAACATAACAACCATATCAACAGACAAATGAAAATTATATTATGGAGAAGGAAATTTTAGCATATATTCTAGCTCTAATCGTCATTAAATATATCTATGAAAATACAGATGCATATGAACCTTTTGTACAAATGGCTTAAAGATATGTAGAGATGATATATTTAAATATTATACATAAGAGAGAAACACAATAAACATCCTACATAACATGTTGAGTACAATTACATGCAACATTTTGGTCTTGAAGGAATATTTTTCGAATAATGGTTTATTTTATGAGGGAGTGAAACTATAAAATTGTAAAAAAATTATGCATATTTATGGAAGGATAGAGATAAGTAATGTGAAATTTATCAATCAAACAATGAAGTGAATTTATAGGCCATTAATGATCATAAGAATTTATAGAGCACAAAAAATACTAGTACAACATAGTCCTACTCAAGACCAGACCATACCCTGCTCCAAAGCACATTGTATGATTCCCCAAAATCTCATATTTTAGTCACAGTTCCATCGATTAATAACTTTGATATAGTTTCTATATTTTTAAACACCCTATACCCCCAAATTGCATCTTTTCTTCTTTAATAAACTTAGTATAATCACATGTTGTGTCTAAAACTATCATTTATAGCATGAAAATTGGTTCAAGACATATATTATGCCTTGCACATTAATGTTTATTAATTTATTATAATATAAAACTTGAACTACCCTTACACCTATAAAGTAATAAATAACTAATATAATACAAAACACTTACCTATTTATTTAGGTTGTAAAAAGCAACTGAATTAGATAACATGGTCACATCATAATGCTCTGTATTTTAGATTTCTTTTGTCATGTTTGACCTTTATTTCAGCTCCTTTGGATTAGGAATATTGACTACATGAACTTTTTTGGAGTACTTAAAACCTATGTCCAATGGGTTTCTCCTAGTGTGTTGTTTCTTTAGGAAAATTTTGAGATAATTATGTCATTTGAAAGATAATTTTTAGTGGAACTCTTGTAAATGTCAAGTATGGAAAAGAGTTAATTTTTTTCTTATATAGGGTTACATATGTTTCATTTCAAAATAAGTATATCCCATGGGATAAATTACCAACCATAAAAGATATTTTATTGAGTAAACATTAATTGGGTGGGCCTCGACAAAATTGTAAGTTTTAGACCAAACCATTTGAACATTTGGTCCCTTTTTGAAATTTTGTTCTAGGATGCAGATACACATTGTGTGAAATTCATTGCACTATAACTAAGATGTAAATACTTCTTTTTATTGATGTAATAATATTGTAAGTGACAAAGAATTGAAATGAGGAGATTAAGTCTCTAGGATATTCTTGGATATAGAAATTAGGAAAATAATGGGTGCACAAATCATGATTTAGGGATTAAGAAAATATTGAACTTATTAAGTGATGAATTACCAAATCTAGGGGTCTATATTTACACCTAAATACAATGTACGCCAACTAAATACCCAATATAAGTAACCCGATAATTTATCTATGTGACCCCATATATTACTTATACATATATAACTAATTAAGGAGGATGTATACCACATGTCAATACATCCATCATCCCATACATGCATTAGAATATAATATCCATAGCTACATGATATATAATAGTATGTTTAGTCTCTTTTACGCAATATGAAATCCACAAATTTTCACTTAGTACAACATTACATCTCTAAGAAATGGTCGTGGGCATGTCAATGAGGTTAATGACTTTAAGAAATATCATTTTTTTGTGGTATGAAGACAACATCTTGATATCCACATAATTAGTTTTACTTAAATATGTATATAATTGTATACATAAAAGTGGGACATTTTGTAGAGGCTTATATTTGATATGCCACTAGTCAATTTCCATAGTGGTAATGTTTTTGTGGGTTTGTTTATTATTGGTTCAGATTAGGATCTTATTAGTAAGTGTTCCTTGCATTGTTTTAATTATGAGATGTTCCCTTGTGTTTGTGAAAATTTCAACTCTTATGAATATTTTATTCTCTTTTCAATTGTTTTTGTTCTTCTCTATTTGACCAAAATGTTCCCCTCTTTTCCTCTTTTTTTCCTCCATGTTTTTCTCTTTTCAACCCTTTATGTTGCTTTAATTTTTGTTCAACAACCATAAAAGTTTGATTTTTGTCTTCTATATTGTTACCACTAAACTTATGGTACCCCTTTTGATGGGACATTTCAAATCTTCATTTCTATCCCATGGGGTTCCTTATAATCATTTATCATGTGTTCTTTTTAGTGTGCATTTCTTACATCAAAATAGGTTGTTAATTAGAAGATAATAGGTCTATAAATAAATAAATGCATTAGTGCATTTATAATACTATATACATTCACATGAATAATATTGAAGGGAATTCCCTTTGATTTTAAAAGCATTCCCTTGCTAAAAGTAGAATTCAAGTATTTAGAGAGAGCATATAACATTTTCTTCTTATTGAATCCATTGAACCAATAAGGGTAAAAATAATTTCAATAAATTATAATTCACATTGAATCATATTACATGCGTGTTGTTTTCACTCCATGATTTCCAAAAGAGATTGATTGAGACATGCCCCAAAATCCACCACATCCCCTAGTTTTCTTTACATTTTACAAGGTCTTGCACGTTGATTATGGACTAAATGAAGGAGAGTTTTCCTGCAATGCATGATATTAAATCATGTAAAATTGAATAATGTTTTTAGATTCCAAAAGTAGAGATCCACATTCATGAAATCTGGTTTATAGTTTCTAAAAATAATAGAATTTTATAATTAGAGAAATAAAAATATTATTTATGATTACATTTAATTACTAATTTAGTATGAATTGCATTATGACATCATCCCATACTCTGATTAAAGGATGTTTTTTAAGATGCACCAAAGAGCCATATCCTACTTTATGTGTTTTTGGAACATTTATATAAAAACTTGACTAACATATGTGATAGATATTTTTTTATTCGGGTAAACATACACATAAAAATATATTTACTAAGACACATGTAATAATACTTAATTAGACAAAAATAGTAAAACTAGACTTTATATCTAAACTATTTCCAATGTAATAATTTACAAGGAGGCATTTAACTGAATATACACCATTCTATAGATGTGGAAGTCCTAATAAAATCCCACTTTTTAATTTTCTTTAGATTTCTAATATATTAGAGAAATAAAAATATTATTCGATTACATCTAATTACTAATTTAGTACGAATTTGCATTATGACATCATATATTTACGATTAGAGGATGTAATTATAAGATGCACCAAAGAGCCATACATCTACTTTATGTATTTGTTGGAACATTTATATAAAAACTTAATATCTGACTAACAATGTGATAGAATATCCAACATTCTCACAGTATCGGAATAGTCATTAGGAAAAGACAACAAAACAAAAGTTTTAAATTTATATTTGGGAATCTAGAAAAATATAGTGTCTTGAATACCTTGCTAAAAATATGAAGTCACATTTATGGTATATTTGCTAACGAGGCATTTTAGAAATTACTAAGCATGATTATTTGTAAGGATTGTTACATAATGCTTGTTGATATGAATACCTCACTTTCTTTTCTACATTAACATGCAGATCAATCTTGAAACTTAACCTCCTTCCTTAAAACCCTAGAATAAGGAAGACACTTACATGAAAATGATAAAGAAAAGGATTTTTTTGGCTGATCTGGAATGAAAAAAACATGATATAAATGAAAGTAAAATTATGATGAGAATAGTGAGGTGAAAACATTTTTTTGATACGATTAATGTTATAACCATGATGGATTTATACAAGAAATACACCAATCTCAACTGCTAGCCAAAAGTGCAAATGGATCTAAGGTTTGGCTAGGGAATCAACCCAATCCCTTCCATTTAAGTTGCAAAGGGAATCTTCCCAATAATTTGTTTTTTATGAGATTAATTTCCAAGAGTTTGATTTCTCAACACTCTCAATTCGAGATGTAGCTGTGGAAAAAGATGCACAAGGATATGAAAATTTTATGGTAGGTAGCATTTCTATTCTCCATCTAAATAATGGACTTGATAGAGAATAGGATTCCTTAGACTGGAATCCAACAGGCCTCATGGAAATTTGATCTAGAACTAGATTTCCATAAATCTATTTTCATAAATTCTTGGAAATTTATTTTAAGTAGTTTATCAAATTCTTTATATGGTCTATGGAGAATTTCTATAGATTTGATGATAGCAAAGATGAAATGAAGTGTAATCTTCATCATATCTTCCCACACCAAGCTCATTTCATGCCCATTCTAACACTTCTGTTAGTTCACAAAAAGTGGCAATAGACTAGGAGATATGACCCCGATAAGGGGGCTAGTAAAATAATGGTAATAATTAGAAAGATTTCATATTTTCCACTTCTATCTTTTGGAATTCATGCATAAGATGAATACAAATGGTATCAATGTAGGATGACCATTTGGTTCCATCTAGAACCTTTCATATTCTATTTCTAGCAAATTATTTTCATATTCTCCTTGTATGACTATCAAGTAGCTTGTTTTGAATAAAGAGATAGATGTCTGGGCATACATCTCTATTATGGATTTTTTTAGTTTGTATCCATTTGGAATTGAAATAAGAATTATTTATGTTCATAGCTCTTTCCTTTTGAGTTTGATTGTTATATCACATTAAGCACCGTTGTTAATGTGTTATCCATCGGGTTGTGCTTTCATCTAGATCAAAAGCCATCTCTTTTCAAATATTTTTTTGTGTTATAAAATTTCTCTATGAAAAATAATTTTGCTTCTATTAGGGTCCATTATTCTTGGGAAAAAAAACAATTTATGTTTGAAATAGAGGTTAGGGATGACTCTTGGTGACCATATTCCTTGAGTTTTCCGAATCTTGGTGCATCTCCTAGGACTACAACTCAATATTTTTGATGAATAAATCCTAGTTGGGATTTCCAAAGCCATGGGCATACTTCTAGCTTTTGATCCCATCACTTGGAAACTTCTCATTTTTTCTAAATTTTTATAATTATGGTTTTTAATACAAGTATCCCTAATATATGTCATATTTCATATATTAGGGATTAGGAAAATGATATTGCCTTTAAACTATCCTTTATTTTTTTGCGGTACTTGGAAGATGGTTGGAAATTATATTGGAGTGTCTAATTGCTAAATGTGTGCAAGAAAGAGGAGTGAGGTTGTTGGTCTATTAAGTGATCCATTGATGAAAGAAGGTGAGGAAAGTATTCATATGATTAAGAATACATCATAAGAAAGATGGAAGCATGGCCAATAAAATATCCTTGTGGAAAATATGATTGGATAGTCCATAATGAAGGAAGAACTAACGTGGTTGGGTAAATTAGATCATATGTAGAGTCACCCATGCTTTGTAACTTTATTTGCATGGTAGGACATTGTCCCATAAAATGCGAGGAGGATATAAATGAAAAAAAAAATCATGGAATATTAATAATATTGTAGTTATATAACACATGAACACCTAAATGTAGGGGAGAGGGGCCAATACTGTAACATGGTCCAATACTTGACATGAGTCTTGATTACACAATACCCAATAGTTGTCATATTACCACATCATAGTTGTCATAGTACTATGTCTTGGTTGTATATTTTTGACATAATAATTATGTAGAGTATCTAATCACACGGTGACATGAAATACTTATCACCCATGTACAAGTATTAAAAATTCAATGTAATGCCCACTTCCCTACGACACTTTGGATATATTGCATGTGTTCTAACATTGGATTTCTTCACCATGATGAGTAGAATGTAGTTGTTGAATTTACATTACTATAATTTTGGATAATGATGAAATGCATAGTTAAGTTGTGATTTAGACCTAGAAATAATGATTGATTGAATTACGTATAGATGTTGATAAATTTCATGCATATGGTTATTTTAGACATTTTGACATGGCCGCAAGACCGAAGGAGGTATTTTGTATTTTTGCAGGAAACACAAAGCATGATCACAACCATGAGGGGGATTGGGAACCAAACACAACAGGATGTCGGGTGGTTACAACATTTGGTCGTCAAGGCAACTAGTAAATTGTATTGTGTTACCTTTATTCTTTTATGTGTTAAGAAAATTTCCATGAGGGGGAAATTTTCTAATGTGACCAAGGGGGTAAGAATTTTAATTACTTGTTTTAACTTACTTTAGTAGGTGATTTTATTTGTGATGTTTCTTTTTTAAAATTACTTTGCTAAGTGTGTTTAGATTAATGTAATATCTTGTTTTAATTTTTAAGTTTTGGAGGGAAGTCAAGTGGGTGTAATTAATTTTGATGGTTGGCTCCTTGAGCCTTGTGTGTCCTCTTGTATTGAATGCTTGTTTTGAGTGTTGACCACTCCATGTTCTTTGAATCTCGAATTTGAGATTGAGGGCATTTTTGGGGACTTGTGGGACAAGTTAAACTTGTCCCACACTTCCCAAACCCCTTACCAACCATATCTACGGGTTGGGAATAAAAAAAAGGATTATTTATTGTTTTGGGAAGGGAAATGTGACTTTGGAGTGCACTTGTCTTCTTTTTTGCATTTAATTGTGCCTTAAGGCACATGGGAAGGGATAGATGTGGAAAAGAGATTTCAATCAACCCAACCACCAATTTATGGTGTTTTGGGATTTGAGTTGACTTTGGGAGGTGGCTTGAGGATGTGTGATGTGGCATCCTACATGGAGCCACATCACCCTCACTCCTTCCTTTGTCTATTTATTGAAACTTTCTCTCTTGTTGGGGGGTTGGAGGTTTTTTTGTGAAAAGCTCTTTTGTTATTTTGGGAGAGGAGAGAATTGGGAGAAGGAGAAAAGAAGGAGCTTGGACTTGCATGCTTGGGATTACTTTGGAGGGAGCTTGTGCAAAGCTTCTTGGTTTAGGCTTCTCCAATGGAGAGGTAGGAAACCTTTTTTTTTTTTTGTTGCTTTCATATTGTTGTTGATGCTAAAATTGTGAATAATGTATGTTTACTTTTGTGCATTGTGAAAATGGATAGAGTGCTTAATGTGTAGTGTAGGAGAGGTCTATGGGAAAACTCATGAGGGAGGCATAAGAGTAGAATAGGATATTGTGGAGGGAGTTTGAGAGGGATGCCCATCTTGGGGAAGAATGTTCACATTCTTACCTTGTTCTTGAGGGAGCCATAAGTGGAGGGAGGCATAAGAGTATGGGAGGAAGAAGGGGTACTTGAGGGAGGCATAAGAGTCATAGGGGCTTGAGTTTTATTGTGGAGGGTTTTGGATGGGCATCTCATCTCAATGGGGAGGCATAAGGAAAACTTTCCCATAGTTCCTTCTCTTGTTGGCTTGGATGCAAGCCTTGTTGTGAAATGTTTGGTGTTATTTGTGTGTCTCTTTGTTCTTCTATTTTAGCTTGAATGTTGTGAAGAAATTGTATTGTGGAAGCAAGTATTGTTGCCTTGAGTTGGAGACCACCCTTTCATTGTGTTGTGTTTGGGGCTCGGGGGTCAATGAAGGAGATTGCTTTTATTCTCCATTGAGTTTTGGTTGGGAGGAGAGTGTTGCCTCTCCCCCTATTTTTGTTGTGATTGAGCTACTTGGAACTTGGAGCATGGATGAAGAGCACCTTGGAGCTTGTGGAGACTCTTTCCATTTACCTTATATACTTTATTTTGTTGTAAATTTGTAAGAGAAAGAGAGTTGTATCATCTTGTTTTCATTCAAAAATAATGGACATTGTAATCTATATTGCATCAAAAGTCACATGGTTGAATGCAACATTTTACTTGCAAGATGTATATTATTGAAAGGATTGTAAGATAATAAAGAAATGATGTGTACAAGGAAGCTTGTGATAAATTTGTGTTTAGGAGTTCTTTGTTTTATAAAATTGTGCTCTTGGATAGTAAATAAATGTTGCCTAATTGTATTATTTACAATCCTTTCTTACTTGAATATTGAAATAAATTTCATGTAGGAGTGGTTTATTTTTCCCATATCAACTAGGAGTATAAGAGGGGTTAGATGGAAATTAGTTTATAATGCAATTCCACCTTTGTTGCAATTGGAATTGTTATAAGTAAGTGAATAAATCTTAATTTATTACACCCTTAGATTAGCTATATAAACAAAACCGAAAGTGATAGTTTGTAGATTAGGTAAATACTCAAAAAAAAATCTATACTATAACTACCTAGATGCATGCTAATTTATATCCAAACAATTTGATAAATGAAATATATAGCCTTCCACTCTAAATTGCAATCTTCCACATTAATTGGAAACTTAATTAATAAACAAATACATCTTGTTATTTTACTATAATTACGCATTAATCGCATGTATGGTTCTATTATAATTTTACACAATCATATTATTAATAATTTAATGTTTACTTAATATTACACATATAAGTATATATTTAAATATACATGCATCATATTCATATGTGTATTATTACATAAGAAGTGATTAATTTTAAATAAGTTAAAACAATAATATTTAAAAAAAAAAGAAGAAAAGAAACTATGTTATTTCTTAACCTAAGCGGTGAATGTATTTGTTTAGAAATTAAAGTCAAAAAAAAAAAAGTGAATGTATTTGTTTAGAAATTAAAGTAAAAAAATAAATAATGAGAATGTGTTTTTGGGTCAGCCCATGTGGGAAGCAAATATATTCTTTTGAAATACTTTTGAATCGGCTAAGGTTAAAATAAAGGGAAACATACAACTACATTTGAGAGAAATGGTCGAATGTGGATGAACCTGGTTTAAACCCAATTCGAGGACTTTTCCTTAATATTTTCACCATATTAATGTGGCAGCGTGGTTATTGTACACAGCTGCATCGTCCATGGTTTAAACATAGGATTTCTAAATACAAATATATATACATATATGCTCGATATTGGTAAAAGAGACTCGTGACACAGGAAGGCTATAAGATACTAATCGCTTATTAACACGGCTACGGACAAAGCCATTGTTTTTGGACGCTTTCCACTGTCCCCTTAGCGATTTTGACATATATATTTTTCCTTGCCGTGAAGGAGAACTCCGGTTTGGTGTTGCCTTCGACATCGAAGCAGATAACAACATAGTTGGACAGCCTGTTCTCTCCGCCATACACCATGCAAAGACCCAAGTAAAAACGGAGGTAATACGCCCCACGACCTGTCCCTTTTGTACAAACGCCCCTTTCGAACCCCTGCCACGTTCTCCTTGCTGCACCCAATGAAAATGGAGGTAGATCGCCTCTTCACGCGCCAGGGACAACAACAAAAATAAAAGAAAGAAAGTTCGATCCGAACCGCTGCAAAATTCACTGTATTTTTCCCCACATTGTCTTCGCGCGCTGTGGGGGTCGAAACTGGAAACACGCCTTCCTCTTGTTTGCACGTGGCCGGACAGCGGATTATTAGCGGGATTTGTGGCAGAGAGTAGATTTGCAAAATTATAGTGTATTCATTGTTTTAGGCGGCCAGTCAAAGATGGATTTGCAAAATCCAAGAAGTAAATGTCATGCAGCTGAGGGAGTCGGCACGCAAGGAGGCATAGTAATTTTGGTAGGTAGCTCGATCCCACCGTCCAACCATATACTTTAAGCCAAGTTTGAAAAGTTATCCCCAAGTTGACTCTTAATCCTTTGTATCAAAATTTCAAATTCAGGTTAAGCGCTATATATAAACAATAGCGGTGATAGGTAGTTAAACTCTCTTAAACACACTAGATATACGTATGGTAGTATGTATATCTAAGCATATTAACAATATACAATGCAATAAAACAGATCAGTATCAAGTACATACCGAGATGGGTGTTTTCCTATATAAATATGTATATATATATACATATATGTATATATATATATATATATACGTGTGTAAATATAAATATATATATATATATAAATCTATATTTACATATAATGTAATGTATTAACTTCGAAATAACGTAATATAATTGAATGATAAAGTAAGTATATATATATATATATATATATATATGTATATTATAATGTATTAAATTTTGAAATAACGTAATATGACCGAATAATAAAGTAAGAATAAAAATCGAAGTGGTTAATGTATTCAATTCAAAATAAATTATATCATCCTCTTGGGTTACCTTTCAGATATATTGTTATCACTTTTTTTTTTTTTTCCAGACATTAGACAAATTAACTCGTACGACGACCTTACTTATCTCTGTGGAACGTCGACTGAGATAGATTCAAATATCTCTTACCTCGAAGCTTTATTGTGACTTGTAGTTCAATTTCAGATACGGGCACAACCATTTTATACAAAAAAATTTATGTCACATTTTTTCATCTTGGTTGTTTATGGCGCGTCATCGTTGTCGGCGTCGGGAGTCCGTTCGCTTCGGGACGTTACATTTTGGTATCGAGCCTGGGGTTCAAGTCGGGACCCTTGGGCACATGTAGAAAACATGAAACAGGAACACTTAACTTAGCAGAGAACATTATTCTTTTAAAATATAAAACCATAATGTTGATAATTATAGTAAATGAACAAATTTTGAAAACTAGCACAAGACCTAAAGTACAGTGAACTAACTCTCGCCTTGATGCATCGCGGGAGGCATGGAATGGGCGAGGGTCTCTTCACATAGACCTAGACATACCACCGCCGAGCAAGCCGTAGTAGCCCTTTCGCCTCGTCAGATTTGCAAACACTCCAGATGTCAATGCCGCTTATACGCGGAGAGCCCTTGGGAGGACGACTTGCTAGACATAGTTTGGAGCCATCTCAGATGCTCATGCATCCCCTCGACACGGCCGAGGAGCACGGGGTAGAGAATTTCGTGCAGAGTCGGCAGGCAGTGAGTCACCACAGAGAGGACATGGGGACAGGATCTCAGGACATAGGGACAGGTCTCGAAGCCCTAGACAGAGGGAGGAGCATACAGAGAGATCTAGGGTTCATCATACATCAGCTGCAGACCATATCAGGGAGATCCTGAAGCTGCGACCATCTCACTATTCGGGTGATACAGGTGGTTTTCAGGCAGAGGCCTGGTTGGTGAGCTTGAGCAGATGCTTCAAGCTCTGTCCTTGTAGTAGCAACACGAAAGCTCGTGTTGCGATCCATCTTCTGAAGGATGGAGCAGGAGTCTGGTGGAGGACCGAGGAGCAGAAGCTCCATGTCGACTCAGAGACGATTACCTGGGAGCTGTTTGAGGAGTGGTTCAGGAGCAGGTATTTACCCAGGAGATTTATCTACAGCAGCGTATAGACGAGTTTCATGACCTCCGTCAGGCATCGATGATAGTGGCTGAGTACGAGAGTTGATTTCTGGACCTACTCCAGTACGTCGACTATTTGAGTTGATTTCTGGACCTACTCCATGTTCTTTGAATCTCGAATTTGAGATTGAGAGCAATTTTGGGGGACTTGTGGGACAAGTTAAACTTGTCCCACACTTCCCAAAACCCCTTACCAACCATATCTATGGGTTGGGAATCCAAAAAGGATTATTTATTGTTTTGGGAAGGAAATGTGACTTTGGAGTGCACTTGTCTTCCTTTTGCATTTAATTGTGCCTTAAGGCACATGGGAAGGGATGGATGTGGAAAAGAGATGTCAATCAACCCAACCACCAATTTATGGTGTTTTGGGATTTGAGTTGACTTTGGGAGGTGGCTTGAGGATGTGTGATGTGGCATCCCACATGGAGCCACATCACCCTCACTCCTTCCTTTTGTCTATTTATTGAAACTTTCTCTCTTGTTGGGGTTGGAGGTTTTTTTTTGTGAAAAGCTCTTTTGTTATTTTGGGAGAGGAGAGAATTGGGAGAAGGAGAAAAGAAGGAGCTTGGACTTGCATGCTTGGGATTACTTTGAGGAGCTTGTGCAAAGCTTCTTGGTTTAGGCTTCTCCAATGAAGAGGTAGGAAACCTTTTTTTTTTTTTTTTTGTTGCTTTATATTGTTGTTGATGCTAAAATTGTGAATTATGTATGTTTACTTTTGTGCACTTTGTGAAAATGGATAGAGTGCTTAATGTGTAGTGCAGAGAGGTCTATGGGAAAACTCATGAGGGAGGCATAAGAGTAGAATAGGATATTGTGGAGGGAGTTTGAGAGGGATGCCCATCTTGGGGAAGAATGTTCACATTCTTACCTTGTTCTTGAGAGAGCCGTAAGAGGAGGGAGACATAAGAGTATGGGAGGAAAAATGGGTACTGAGGAAGGCATAAGAGTCATAGGGGCTTGAGTTTTATTGTGGAGGGTTTTGGATGGGAATCTCATCTCAATGGGGAGGCATAAGGAAAACTTTCCCATAGTTCCTTCTCTTGTTGGCTTGGATGCAAGCCTTGTTGTGAAATGTTTGGTGTTATTTGTGTGTCTCTTTGTTCTTCTATTTTAGCTTGAATGTTGTGAAGAAATTGTATTGTGGAAGCATGTATTGTTGCCTTGAGTTGGAGACCACCCTTTCATTGTGTTGTGTTTGGGGCTCGGGGGTCAATGGAGGAGATTGCTTCTCTTCTCCATTGAGTTTTGGTTGGGAGGAGAGTGTTGCCTCTCCCCCTATTTTGGTTGTGATTGAGCTACTTGGAACTTGGAGCATGGATGAAGAGCACCTTGGAGCTTGTGGAGACTCTTTCCATTTACCTTATATACTTTATTTTGTTGTAAATTTGTAAGAGAAAGAGAGTTGTATCATCTTGTTTTCATTCAAAAATAATGGACATTGTAATCTATATTGCATCAAAAGTCACATGGTTGAATGCAACATTTTACTTGCAAGATGTATATTATTGAAAGGATTGTAAGATAATAAAGAAATGATGTGTACAAGGAAGCTTGTGATAAATTTGTGTTTAGGAGTTCTTTGTTTTATAAAATTGTGCTCTTGGATAGTAAATAAATGTTGCCTAATTGTATTATTTGTTCGGAAATTAGAGTTTCCATGGTAAATTAGTAATATACCATGAGGTAAATAAATGGGTAGTTTGTTATTTGTTTGTACGGTTTGGAGTGATTTGTGGGAGGATAAGGATAGGGATTAGATCCCATATATTGTGGATCAATATCTGTATAAATATCTCTCTCTAAAATAATAAAAGTGTGTTGTTTTGATTGACTAAACTCCCTGATTTGGTATCAGAGCAGGCACCGTGAGGGACCTCTCTGTAATTCTGGCCTTGTTCCCTACAGGATCCTTTGAGTGTAGACCATGTCAATTGGTCCTATCATTTGAGAGGCTATTATTTGCCAATAATTTTACAGTGCAGACCACTGTGAATATTATTGACATTTTTTATTTATTTTTGGAGATATTATCTCAGTACTAGTAGCTGGAGATACCAGATTTACATTTTGTGTAAACTTTTGCATAGGCGTATATATTTGTTTGGCCTCTTGGCACTTTTCCACGTCCCCTTTTGTAGCTTCGACCTACCATTCTGTCCACATCTCCACGGATTCAGCTGTACATTCAAAGATTGGATTTGAAGGATCTATTTTACACTTTTCTACAACAAATTGAAAATTGAAAGAGTTTTACATGATCTGCGGAGAATTTTTTTTTAGAGTGTTTCAGGATCACCCAGCTCAGGTTTTACAGGAAACTCTACAACATTGGCGATCTTCAGCGTATTGGGTGAACACTATTTGGATTGAGCTCCCCGAGATCGATCGACTCCATACCATTGAAGAAATTAACTCATGACCAGGATCCACGAGTTGCATGTTTGGCATTCTCCACAACAAGTTTTTAGCGTCAGAAGAGTCTCTGGATCGATGACTGTATTTATTGGATCGATGAAGCTTTGAGGAGGTCGATTGATATAGGAGGTCGATGGTGCTACGGCATTATTTACATCACATCATCAGATCTGCGTCCCACAACTTTTTTTTTTATATTTGAATATATATATTCTGGCGAGTTTGGATCTGGCGAGTATTGGATCTGGCGAGTTCACTGCATGCATGGAGTTCTGAGGTCCACAGGTCCAAGATATTCATTCTTCACGTGTTCCTTGAACGGATCTGACATCTACTTCACAGATCTGCAGCAAGCAGTCCCAGCTGTGCATGAAAGGTGAATCCAGAGGACAGATCTACTAGATTTGGACGTGTATCTTTCAAATTGATTCTCTGAGTTTTTAAAGATTACTTTATTATTTTTTTATTGGTGATTTGGTAATGGAAAAAATGAACCAGATAGAAAAATTCGATGGAAAGGATTTCCATACATGGCAAATCCAAATCCAACTGTTGCTGATTGAAAAGGATCTTTGGGACATTGTTGATGGAGGATCGGTTGCACCAACAGATGTAGACGCACTCCAAAAATGGAAAGTCAAAGATAAAAAAGCTTTGGCCATTATTGGCCTCGGATTATCCAAACCGTATCTACATCATGTAGATTTCAAAAAATCATCCAAAGAAATATGGGAAGCATTGAATCAATTATTTGGATCAAGAACTGACAATGCAGAGATAAATATGAAGCAGAAATTATATGGGTTGAAAATGGAAGAAGGAGGAGATATTGTATCTCATATCAGCAAGTTCCGCTCTCTAATGGCCCAACTGGATGGCATTAACGAAAAGGTGAAACCCAATGATGCAAAGGCCATATTACTAAATAGCATGCCTAAAAGTATGTCCAATATGGTGTTTACTTTAAGTAAACTAAATCCAAGCTTGGAGAGCATAATAGCAACGCTACTCGATACGGAAAGCAAGGATGATGAAGAAGAAGAAGCAGCATTAGCTAGTCAATCAAGTAATACCTATAAAAATCAAAACATATCAAAAACTGTATATGTTTTTATTGTAGGAAGCCAGGACATGTTATTCTCAACTGCATGAAAAGAGCAAAAGATCTACTTGATGGAAAACTATCTGACAAGGCCATGGCTACTGAAGAAGATGATACTGAAGAACAAGACACAAATGCTAATACTGAAGGTTTTTCAAGCGATGAGGATTATCTTTTTTGAGTTGTTTGTATTTTGTATCTACCCATGTCAACTCTAAGGGAGGGAATGTTGGGAAATTAGAGTTTCCATGGTAAATTAGTAATATACCATGAGGTAAATAAATGGGTAGTTTGTTATTTGTTTGTACGGTTTGGAGTGATTTGTGGGAGGATAAGGATAGGGATTAGATCCCATATATTGTGGATCAATATCTGTATAAATATCTCTCTCTAAAATAATAAAAGTGTGTTGTTTTGATTGACTAAACTCCTGATTATTTACAATCCTTTCTTACTTGAATATTGAAATAAATTTCATGTAGGAGTGGTTTATTTTTCCCATATCAACTAGGACTATAAGAGGGGTTAGATGGAAATTAGTTTATAATGCAATTCCACCTTTGTCGCAATTGGAATTGTTAAAAGTAAGTGAATAAATCTTAATTTATTACACCCTTAGAGTAGCTATATAAACAAAACCGAAAGTGATAGTTTGTAGATTAGGTAAATACTCAAAAAAAAATCTATACTATAACTACCTAGATGCATGCTAATTTATATCCAAACAATTTGATAAATAAAATATATCTAGCCTTCCACTCTAAATTGCAATCTTCCACATTAATTGGAAACTTAATTAATAAACAAATACATCTTGTTATTTTACTATAATTATGCATTAATCGCATGTATGCTTCTATTATAATTTTATACAATCATATTATTAATAATTTAATGTTTACTTAATTACACATATAAGTATATATTTAAATATACATGCATCATATTCATATGTGTATTATTACATAAGTGATTAATTTTAAATAAGTTAAAAGAATAATATTTAAAATTAAAATAAGAAAAGAAACTATGTTATTTCTTAACCTAAGCCATGAATGTATTTGCTTAGAAATTAAAGTAAAAAAAAAAAAAAAAAAAGTGAATGTATTTGTTTAGAAATTAAAGTAAAAATAAATGAATAAATAATGAGAATGTGTTTTGGGTAAGCCCATGTGGGAAGCCAATATATTCTTTTGAAATACTTTTGAATCGGCTAAGGTTAAAATAAAGGGAAACATACAACTACATTTGAGAGAAATGGTCGAATGTGGATGAACTGGTTTAAACCCAATTCAGACTTTTTCCTTAATATTTTCACCATATTAATGTGGCAGCGTGGTTATTGTACACAGCGTACCGTCCATGGTTTAAACATAGGATTTCTGAATACAAATATATATACATATATGCTCGATATTGGTAAAAGAGACTCGTGGCCTGGGAAGGCTATAAGATACTAATCAGTTATCAACACGGCCGACAGAGGCCATTGTTTCGGACGCCTTCCACTGTCCCCTTAGCGATTTTTGACATATATATTTTGCCTTGCGTGAAGGAGAACTCCGGTTTGGTGTTGCCTTCGATCATGAGCAGATAACAACATAGTTGGACACCTGCTCTCTCCGCTTATACACCATGCAAAGCACCAGTGAAGACGGAGGTAATACGCCCCACGACTGTTCCTTTGTACAGTCGCCTGTCGAACCCCCGCCACGTTCTCCTTGCTGCACCCAATGGAAATGGAGGTAGATCGTCTCTTCACGCGCCAGAACAACAAAAATAAAAGAAAGAAAGTTAGATCTAGTCGAACCGCTGCAAAATTCACCTGTATTTTTCCCCATGTTGTCTTGCACGCACAGGACATGGACAAATGGATTATTGGCGGGCGGACTGGCAGAGAGTAGATTTGCAAAATTATAGTGTATTCATTGTTTTAGGCTACCAAAGATGGATTTGCAAAATCCAAGAAGTAAATGTCATGCGGTGAGGGAGTCAGCACGCAAGGAGGCATAGTAATTTTGGTAGGTAGCTCGATCCCACCGTCCAACCATATACTTTAAGCCAAGTTTGAAAAGTTATCCCCAAGTTGACTCTTAATCCTTTGTATCAAAATTTCAAATTCGGGTTAAGCGCTATATATAAACAATAAAGCAGTGATAGGTAGTTAAACTCTCTTATACACACTATATATAAGTATGGTAGTATGTATATCTAAGTATATTAACAATATACAATGCAATAAAACAGATCAAGTATCAAGTACATACCGAGATGGGTGTTTTCCTATATAAATATGTATATATATATACATAAATATGTATATATACATAAATATGTATATATATATACGTATGTAAATATAAATATATATATATATATATAAATCTACAATTACATATAATGTAATGTATTAATTTCGAAATATCGTAATATAACCGAATGATAAAGTAAGTATATATATATATATATATATATATATATATATGTATGCATATGTATATTAAAATGTATTAAATTTTGAAATAACGTAATATAACCGAATAATAAAGTAAGAATAAAAATCGAAGTGGTTAATGTATTCAATTCAAAATAAATTATATCATCCTCTTGGGTTACCTTTCAGATATATTGTTATCACGTTTTTTTTTTTTTTTTTTTTTCCAGACATTAGACAAATTAACTCGTACGACGACCTTACTTATCTCTGTGGAACGTCGACTGAGATAGATTCAAATATCTCTTACCTCGAAGCTTTATCGTGACTTGTAGTTCGAGCCTGTATACGGGCACAACCATTTTATAAAAAAAAATTTATGTCGCATTTTTCGTCTTGGTTGTTTATGGCGCGTCATCATCGTCGGCGGCCGGGAGTCCGTTTGTTTCAGACGTTACATCAATGTTCAATCATTATCACTCATGTTCAAGTATTATTTTCCACCATAGTTGTAGCCTAATTCAAATTTATTTTTCCAAATCAATCTGAAATATTGTTTTCCCTCCAACTACATATTCTAAAGAAAAATTACAAGCTAAAACACATGAAATACATCTTGAATAAAAATTCGACGTCCCCTACTCTGGTAATCGGCTCGGTTGGTAATGTGGCATGTTTGGGGTTGGGTGATATGTTGGTTGTGTCTTCTGTTGACTAGTGGACGGGCGAGGATATTTAAGGAGGTACAAAAGGAGGGTTGTTGGTGGAGCAGTATGCACCTGTTTAGACGGACTGGGAAGACGTCTTTTAGGGGAGACTATGCATTTTCCGCTTACTCTTCCCGTGATCTAGCAAAGGACCAACACACGGCATCAGATGAAAAATACGCAAACAGAGAGGCCCTTGACGGAAATAGTGAGGAGGAAAACAATGAGTACCCAAGTGAGGAAGAGTACGAGGAGGATTATTTATCTACCAATGAATAATAGGATTTGAATCCTAAGGAGGATATGGTAGTAGAGTTCCCTTTTTTATTGGAAAGGTCAACTGGGATGGCTGAATCATTTGAGGAGGATAGATGGATATTTTATGACGAGAAAGACACGACTTCTTCAATCTAAGAAAGAAACACCTTGATTGATTCCATGGGACTGAAACATGGAAAGGGCTCGGCCCCTAATGTTGATCAGTTCGATTGCAGAAGTTTGCAACAGGTTTTGGTTAAAAATCAGAGTCCTTTGGGCAAACTACAGGTGGTTTAGGATTCTTCATCCCAAGTTTGATCTGGATTCTCTCAAGGTCATCAACTTTGGGGAGGGGGAGAATTATAAAGAATATATCATATCTAAAATTTGGAATGGAGTTGCTGATGATTTCGACGATGGAGGGAACACTACGCAGTCTAGAAGAGATAAGCGCAAGTATTGGGTTCTGCAATGTGGCAGAATCATGAGGAACATGTACAAAGGCTACCTTGATCTAGAGCTCCATTGATTCTCTTATATTGTTCCTGGTTTTCGCTCCTAGGTTGGGCGTTGGTTTGTAATTCTGTTGTTTTTTGGCTGCAGTTTTGGTATCATGTTGTTAGTTTGTTGTCTTTACCGCTTTTCCTGTATGGATGTTGTTTGGTTTTTTAATTGTTTTATCTGGGCTTTTAGACCGCTCTTTTGGTTTATTTATATTGTCATGAATATTTGGGCTTTGGACTTGTTGTCATTAGGTAGGGTCTCAACCAAATTTTTTTACCCTTAATAAAAAATAATGAAAATCACCATTCCACTTGAAAATCACAATTAATTTTGTAGATCCCTTAACTTAGGATGTACCACTAATATTTCCTTTTGTTATTTCATAAAATTATTATACTTATTAAAGAACTATACGTGGAATGTACGATATGAATGCCGGAACGGATATAGGAAGGACATGAAAGAGATGAAGAGAAATGAAGGGGAAGGAAGAGGGGTGTAGAAAATATGAGTTTGAGGGTGGAGAGGGGGAAGGGAAAGGAAAGAAGATTCGAGGCGAAAATGTGAAAATATGTGAAATATGAAGAGAAAGACATGTTTGGTAATCGTAAACAAGATAAAAGGATTCTTTCAGTAGACATCACAGAACATGCAGCAATATATACAAGAAAATGCAAGAAGTAGATGAAAAATGTTGACAACGTGAATACCTGATTAATTTTTCATATGTTGAATCCATCTGGTATGTAGATAAATATGAATGCATTTTTATGGGAGATGTTATGGAAAATAATATATGTAGTAGTTACGTTATCAAAGAGGGTACCAAAGTATTCACGCAAGTGTAATTTTGCATGTAGAGGGGAAAAATGAATAAAGAAAAAAATGTTCAAACTTTGGAACCTTACAAGGTATTGAGCATTTGTTACTCGATCAATGTAGCCCCTATATCTAGTTGTAAGGTCAATGAATTATAGGGAGCAGACATATGTTGATGCATCGATAATTAACACATTCCAATTATTGGTCATATGAGTGAAACCTATATTAAGGTTGTGGCTTGCATGCCCCAAATTTTTCCACATATCATATTGTTCATACCCAAGTAATATATGTTATTTTTGCTCCACTTAGGCACTTCATGCTTACAAAGAGAACAAATTAAAATTTTTGGAAACTCAAAAAGTTTTAGCGTCCAGAAAAGTGCAACACGTAACAGATATTTCTTAGGCGGGAACAATATAATTCATGTGATGCACATCCCTTTCAAGTTTCAAGCTCAAGTAAGCCGGTGAGAAAAGAGAACACAAAAAAATCAATGATAATTAGGTTTTTAGGTGGTTTGCCAAATGTTAGAAATACGGATTATTTTATCCATTTAAAATGAGGATTTGAACTAATAAAACAATAAACGTGCAATGTGCAAAGTATAGGTGGAAAGAGGTTTCTTATTTTCCTAATTTAAGATACGATGTGTTTTGTCTAAATTTAAGAAGTTCATGCCTTGCAAATTATAGTCATGAAATATTTTATTACTAAAAATATACAATTTACTAATAATATTCAAATTCAAATTAGAGCTCAAATATGTTAAAAAAATGTTACTTATGGTGTGCAAATATCTAAGAATGCAAAGAGTGGTCGATCAAAATTGTTAATGACAATAGTTGTTTACATTTTCAGCTCTTGTGTTATATGTGTGCTTGTTGTTTACGAATTTCCTCAATATTTTTTAGCTACTTCACTTGGTTTGTGATTTAAAAAACACTGTGTTATATGATTAGGTAGAAAAAACAATAAATAAATATTCTCCAAATTGCACCTGCACCATTAATAAATTGACAAGTGTTAAAAAGTTGACGCAAGAAGGAGAAGAAGATATAATTTGTTTTTTTAGATAGTACGGTGCAGGAAGGGATGATTGTGCCCCCTTTGATTTGGTTTGGTTTGGATCCACACATGTTTGGGGCTTGAAGAGCTTCGGATAAATTTTGCAAAGGATTATCCATCCTATTGTGAGCAATTGCAGAGGAAAATCATTGCTTCTTGTAGAAATTCAAAGGAAGGGGGTGAGAAATAGGTGATAAATTGAATAAAGGTTAAGATCACATGGCTCTGCATGTGAATTTTATTCATTTATTTCTATTGAATTGTTTCTTTTATGTTTAATCGAAAATGCTTCTTTTAATGAATAGAAACAAGAAAGACAAACAAAACATGGCTCTGCATATGAGTGTTATTTAATTTTTTCTATTCAATTGTTTCTTTTAGGTTAAGATCACATGGCTCTATATGTGAGTGTTATTTATTAATTTCTACTGAATGGTGTATTTTAGGTCTAGTCAACAATGGTTCTTTTAATTTGAATGGAAAAAAAAAAGACAAACAAAACATCCACACCACCACCGATAAAAAGAATTTCCTTTAACGATTTAATCTCATACATGATAGTTCTGTGATGAATTATAAAAAAATTCAGATCTTCTTGTAGAGTTTCCACGAGGGGTGAAAAACAGGGGCCAAACTCTAATAAAGCTTACAAGTGCACGACTCGCCATATGAGTGTTATTTATTTGTGAATACTTTCTTATAGGTCTAAAGGATTTTGATTTTTCTATCAAGCATAATAGAATGAAAGAAAAAAGATAGAAAAAACATCCACGCCAACAATGAAGACCAAAATTTGTGATCCCTCAATATCCTTTGACAAACCGAAATTGTACATGATAGGAACATGTGGAAAACAAGAATCCCAGTACATGGATCAGATTACAGATAGGTTCATTTATATAGTCTATCATGTGGATGGTGGAAATTATAATATGTTGTTAGAGCCTTGGAATTTTTACATGTAAACATGCAATTGGACGTAAATATCTAAAGTTATTCTGCTAGATACTTATATTGTATGTATAGAGATTTTTGTAATTTCCCTTCATCTGAATATTTTTTGTTGACCATGTTTTAAAACTTTGTATATATTGTTCATGCATCAAATGGGATACCTAACTTAATGCCTATGGACACATTAGCTAGAGGACACCAGCATGCTTTCGAAATTAATGCGGCTTGTGAAGGCCTGGATGCCAATTGACTAGATACGATGAACAACTTGCGAAGGAGATAGCGATGACACCCAAGTGGAGGAAGGAAAGTGCCATCAAAGTGTAATGGGGGTAGTGATAACTACATGATATATTTCATCAACGCTTCAATGTACGTATATGATAGTGTTCGCGGATCCTCCAAATTAATGCGGCTTAGACGCCACTTAACTAGATAACATGAACTACCTGCAATAGAGATATCAATGACAACCCAGTGGAGGCAAGAAAATGCCATCAAAGTGTACCAGGGGCAGCAATTATTGTCAGATATATTTCATCAACACTTAAATGTACATATATGACAGTATCCGCGGATCCTCATAGACGTGTCAAACTTGAAAAAGTAGTGTCTAAAAGAGAAAACGATAACTAAATAAAGTATCCTCGCTGGTTCAAGTTTTCTGGAGGATTGTGCCCCTTCGATTTGGTCTAGTTTGCTTCCACACACACTAGGAGATTTAATTTGATGTTTATTCAAACATTTTTTTGGTGTTTGTAAATGCAAAAAACAACCAAATTATTTAGACTTAAGGTATTCATAACCACGCAAAGGAAAATAAAAACTAAAACTTTTTAATTATTTTTGAATTACTTAGGAAAACCTAGGTTCCTTGTGCAAGTTTTTTATTGGGTTTGAAGAGTTAAGGCACATTTTCAATTTGTTTTTATGGGCTTTCAATATAGATATTCCTTGGATTGATAAGCTTGGTGTTGAAAAGATATGATATGAATTGTATAGCTTCAAAAGTATTTGTTTGTCCATGTATTTAACAAAAAATAAAAGTTGAGTGGGAAAAAAACACCCATGCCCATTGCAAACCTGCCAACCAGGTTAACCGCTCTTCAAAACCCAAAGCAAAACATGGATACCAACACATCCTAAATGGCCTTTGACACCTATCATTTTCCTAGGCATTAACCATGTTGAACACCAAGTTAACTTTGTAAATTTAGTAGTAATTGGGTAGACGAAGTGATAAATAGATTAGATAAATAAGCTCTCGCTATAAGCCATCCTCAAATCAAACCTGCACGTGGAGATAAGTTAACATGTACTCGCCGCCGAATATGTCAAGAAAAATGGACGTTAAGGATTTTGGCATAAACATGGTTGACAATACGGTATATGACATGGACAGCGCCAATTACAATCTGTGTCAGAGCCCCGTGGACTTTCTACTAGAGAATACGCCTTTCGGCGAAATTGAATAAATGTATTTAAAATAATATACTTTTAGAATACACTTGGTAAATGAATCTATCACATATCTTTAATCAACAAGTTTTATTTTTTTATTTTTTAACATAATTGAAAAGTGCTAATACCTGTGATAGCTGCTGTGCACAGTACCAATTTACAATGACTTGTTATCATATTTACTGGTCAAATATGAGCCAGTGCTCTGACGCACTGTAGGTAGTACTCAGACTCGAGGACCACCATCGTCGGCATGCATGGTTTCCAACTTTCTCAGAAGGCTGTTATTTTCCTTACCGATCAAATCTTTTGTCCGGTGTAAAACGTTTTTAAGGAAAAGCGGCACTGATGGAGACGGAATCGATTCATTTTATTATAAGATGCTGACAGATCGCAATCTCTTGATCACAAATCGATGGAGAGACAGGAAAGCTTGAGCTTCCTTCTCAGATCTATAATTCCACCCAATTATCACGTACCATTTTATGTTTTTTTCGTCCATCTATTCGAGCTACAAAGCTTCAAATGAAAGAACAAAGGTATTAATGATTTTTATATTTGTTGGGAGGTCATTCATTATCAGACCAGATATTGGCATACAATCATGACTTGCAGAAGAAACTCCTATTGGCCCCCTTGTTGTAACTCCTTTCAACAAATTGTCCAAAGTGTTCTGTTTCATGGCCGCCTATATGACCCAATT
The DNA here is from genome assembly GCA_018340775.1 of Taxus wallichiana var. yunnanensis. Taxonomy (NCBI): domain Eukaryota; kingdom Viridiplantae; phylum Streptophyta; class Pinopsida; order Cupressales; family Taxaceae; genus Taxus; species Taxus wallichiana. Next base: position 251,741,424 of record CM031239.1, read on the forward strand.
TTAGTTGGGTACCCATTATCATTGATAAATTTAATAGCACATTCTAGTTTAGATTTTTCCCACCGTGTACTGTTTGTAACCTCTTTCGCGGCAGCAATATTTGTGTATTTTCTATTGCAATGGGATTTATGTTGTCTTTGAACTAGCAATTGTACGTGAAATGTACAATGGGAACGCCAAAGGAGATAGAGTGAAGAATTAAAACTTAAGGAAGTGAATAAGAGGGAGAGGATGGGGGAAAAGAAGATGGGGTATGAGGGAGGAGAAGTGCATTGTGTTCTACTGAATTTTCTCTATCTTGGTTGCATTATTTATTTGAGTGCAATATATGTTCAAAGGGGACGAACTAAAAATTGAGGAAAATCGTAAATGTTTTACAAATGTTTTAGATTGAGGATCGTTTATTTATGTGATTATAATTTGAGGCTGAAGTGGTCAAAATAAGAAATGGACAAAATTGAATAGGTTACAGGGTCGTAATCCAGTTATAGTTTTTTTGTAGTACCAAGTACCATACTTTTATAGTTTTAACCTTGATTAAATGCAGGATTAATTGCAAGAAAAAAGGTGATGCATGAACATTCGTCGGATAATAGAGCCCCAACAACTTTAGTCATATGAGGGACATGTAGAATTTATTTGGCAATCGAGCTGAAATCGTAAGACCCAAATAAGATCCTTTATATGTGTTCCACTTTATCATCTAAATGTCACTTGTGTTATTCACACGAGTGTAATTTGCAATTAAATGGGTAAGATCCAATATGATCTAGGGTCATAACCCAACTGAGAACCAATAAAATATTTTTCGTTGGACAATCTCTCGATTTGTTATATAAGATGAAGACAACAATGGAAAGTAAAAAAATAATAATTGAGAATTAAATACATTCATGCACCACACCTTTTCCATGGCTTAAATCGAAACTCCCAAATAATATTTGGTATTTGTGTTATACTTTACATTAATGTACACTCAAATCAAATATGAAAATGCAAATTGTTGTGTGGTTAGTGCTAGTAGGGAGGGGTAAATTTATAGTGGAAAGGGGGTATGCAGGACAAAAGAATTCTCTAAGAAAATAAAACTGTAGAGATTGCAATGAATATGGTAGGGCACTGTGGTTTTCAAGAAGGAAATGTCAAGGAGCATGTATGAATGCAAAACAACAAGAAGACATATCTTCAACAACTAAGGTTGATCAAATCACCAACCGCACATGGATTAGATTACATTCATTGAGATTTAATTTGTATTGTAAGAGTGGAAAGCCGCTTAAAACTATGTAAATTCCTTCCATGTAATAATAGAAATAACATGAACCAAAAATTAATAGACTTGATCACATTCATGTAATTGTACGAGAAAAAATGAAATCAAAGAAATTTTTGTTGAGGCAGTAAACAAATTTTATAAATACCACTACTTTAATGTAACCATCATTTTTTAATATAAAAATAAACTAAAAATGTTAGTCATATAAGCTATGATACTTGGTCAAGCGGCTCAGGAAATACTATAAGAATGGCACCGTCTCTTTGTATTCAACTGGTCACATCCAGGAAAACGTACAAATAAACAACTTGGAGATTAAATTTGAACTGCAACCATCGATGACTCCTCTTACAGAGTATTTCCATGAAACCATCTGATAAAGTCACAAATGGCCATACATGGTTTCCAAATGTATTGGTAGTATGGTATATAAGAAGAAGGGAGACAACATGTTCACGTGGAGCAGTTTATTGTGTTAGAAGTGGAGATAGTGCCACCATTAGATTTGAACGGATCCCCTCAAACTGTAATCTTTGTTGTCCACATTGTGAGTAGTGTCAAAATCAGCCACCCCGCGTAATGGGATTGATATTATTTTGAGTATAAAAATTACAAACATCTCCAAGATTAAAAGTTTGTTAATGTGTTAAACCTCCTCTTATCTGAACATAATTTTAATCCACATGGATATCAAAAGTCTATGATAATGCCCGATTCTGAAATGGAATTTAACGAGGAACGGTCCATTAAATATCCAATTAACTTGTAAATGCAAGCCCACACACCAAACTTGGAGAATTCACTCAGTTATTTTTGTTGTAGTTTTTGTGATGGTCGGGATCTCTTGTGATATTATGTTGATCTTTATCTTTTTGTTCAAATAAAGGAACTGTATTTCTATGTTTTTTCTCTTCAATTTGTACTATTATGGAAATGGAAGCACTACCACTTCATCCATTTTAGTCTAATCTTTAGAAGGTTAATTTTATTGATTGCGTCTTTGTGTGGAACTTGTCAATTGTTTAAATGTTAGAGGTATGTGTTTGAATATCCTTTTGGAGGAAGGAACATTGGTTATGGTGACCCTGCACTTCATCTTGACTGTGATTTTGAAGAACAAAAGCCTGTGATTAATATCAATGGCCATCAATAATACATATGGTACCCACTTGAATACTTTATGCCAATAAACAAATTAAATTTTGTTTCCAGCAATAATATGACATTAATTGACAAGAATCTAGATGGGAATAAATGCAATCCATTTTGGGAGTAAATATACAAAAAAATTGTGGTCCAACCCTCAATTTCATATTAGGGATGGATATGAAAATTTAACTCTTAGGCACACTGAAACCATCGTGTGGTTATCTCGCATTAACTTATAACCATAGTTGGCACTACAATTCAAAAATCAATACTACTTTGCTTAGTAAATGTAGGTCGCGAGTTGTGATTCCTTTCCAAAATTCAGACATATGGTCTCTAGAGAAACAAAGTCTTGATGGCTTCCACTTCTCACAATCATTTAATCCACTTCTATTGTGAGTGTAGTGTCATATTTTGTTCAAACAAATGCTCCTATGGTAAGAGATATATTTCCTCATGCCATCAAAAAAATTAGAGATAGATTCCGATCATTACATGACATTAATCGACACAAATCTATATGGGGATAAATGTAATCCATCCACTAGTAATGATACAACACAATTCTGTTCTAACCCTCAATTTCATAATAGAAATAGATACGAAAATTTAACTCTGGTGGAAGGTTGCGTCCCTAAAATAATCAGAGACTGGTCTCTATTCCCATCTAACGTGTAGGAGTAATTTTTGAGACAAATTGTTGACCATTGTAACTTGTTTCAAGAAATTTTTACCGATTGTTCATCGGAAAAAGTTATGTCTAGGTTGCAGGAAACTGTCAGCGGTGCTATCATTGGCGGAGAAGCGCTAAGCACAACCACTAAACAACCACTCTTTTCAAATCTAGGCATGATCATTGGTGGAGTAAAACCCCTACAAATAGCTACAAGTTTCAATGTTGTTTGTAGTACAACTTCCATAAGCTTTGCAAATGCCACATACCTTGCATTGATCTCCAAGTTAGTTCCAAAGCATCATTCATTAATTATTTCCAGTCCACATATACTCCATAATTACTCGTACTTATCTAGGATTATATGCACCAGGACATTAGGGCTTGTGGGCTTGATTTTGTAGATGTAATAAATGTCGGAGTCTAAATTCTCAATTCCAAATTCGTGCGGCCTAAGAAAAGAGTTATTTCATCCCATTTGTTGAAACTACCTAAAAATTTCCCCCTCCCAATCTCTTCTTTCCTGGTATTGAACAAAATAATTCCACCGGTTTATCAACGGGTTGGTCCCCGAGGGATCCATTTGATTAGAAAACATGCCAAGAACAGGATCCATAGATCTTTTCAAGATACTAATTTTGATAGTTTTTTAAATTTCATCCTTGAAACAATAAGAGAAAGAAATGTAACACAAAATGTGCATGGGAAATTTACTAGAAATAATTACCCTAATATCACACACTTATATGCCATCTATTGGAGGGTTTGAGGTGACATTTGAAAACCCAATATTGAGCTTATGAGGGCACATATTTATGAAGAGATTATGGCCTAATTTTACATTAAAGGGATGTATAAGAATTTTGATTTTTATGTCTTGTGGTAAGACGTCTTATAGGCCCTCCCATTCATCCAATTTTGTACTAAACAATGAGCTTAATGGATCTTGTATCCATAATTTGTTAGCAAGGATATATTCATTAACCTCCCTATAGAAATGTCCAATCAACCTGAAGCTTGGAATCAGATCTCTGACCTCTTTAAGAATAGTTTCATGCTCCCATTTGGGAGCACTACCATTTATCATGGCATTATTAACTAATTGGGCAACCGATGTCGAATCGAGTTATGCTCTTCTCACAAAGCAAAACACCTCCAAAGATAACTACAACTACATCATCGATGTAATACAACTTGGAACCTCTATTACTCATTGTTGTACAACGTGTTCTCCTGATAAAAATGTGTCTTCCTCTTTCCGTTCTTCATCATGCATGTGGAAAAATGATATGCGGGTATTTAACTCATTCATTCTTATCATAATGTACACACTTCAAATTTTATACAATGTATTAGTTGATAGGACAATTATAAAATAATGTTGAATTAAAATATTTGAAATGCATAAGTCTATAGGAAAACAATATAAATAGCCATTACTCTTCAATTAGAAGATCCACATAAATATTCTTACACCGAGATGTATAAGAAGAAATTAGTAATGGAAAGAGTCGCAAGATTTAAGTTAATATAACATATTAACACTGTTATGATCTATATTACCAAAGGTTCTTCATTGGGTCGAGGCGAGAGGGCTCTAAACATGACAGGAGAGATCGATCGTAAAAATGACGATGGGGATTTGATTACAGATCATGCATAGCAGTCAATATTTTAGGACGATTTGACACTGCATAGTATCTAGTTGTCATTTCACATCTATAACAAGCAAAACGTAACCCAAAAATATATTTTACCTCTTGCCAAATCTGCCATCTGTTCAGCTTGGGCAGTGTGCGATCTACCATATGATCTATTTGGGTAGTGTGCGTGAATGATGTAAGCCAAGATCAATCAACATTGGCTTCTGATTAAGAAAGCTCAGTGAGAAGAACATGGCATGACTAAAAATCCATTTATCCTTCACGCGTAGATATTTCTTCTTCTTTGTAAATGTCACAGGCATGACACTATGCACTATTATGACTTGCCTATAGCCGTTTACCACTGTTGCGATATGACTCCACTAGATCTATAATTGAAGGTGATTTTTGTAAGTTATTTTGGCCAGCCGGGGACTTTAAAGTTTCCAGATGAGCAACATCTAGACGTTGATGTGTCGACCACTTCCTGGAAGTCTGTGCTGGCAGGGTTAAAGTTCCTATGAGGAGATGAGTGCAGAAGTCATGCAAGATGACCAACAACACTCTGTACAACTCTCCTTAACAGCCTCACAGTCCGTGCATGGTATAAAAAAGATTTTCTTTTGTAATGTAATATTATGTATGAGGTTGTGTTTGGTTCTTTCCTGCGTTGCATTGTTCTATTCTGTAATTTATGTTTGTTACCCTTTAATACAACGAAAATGTTTATAGCACAATACGGGCTTTACTGGTGAAGGGCATATTGGTAGGGTTATTAAATTTTGATGGCAGAGAGTTTTGGACTTAGGAAAAAGGGTCGCTGTAAATTCATTTGTCGAAGTAATAAACGTAGATGGCGAATAAAAAGAGATGGGATCGAGTCCAGGAATTTCCTAAACATTACTCTTGACAGATGCTTTTCATTTTTCTCCTTTAGCCCATGGATGTTAACTATTTTCCAGTTTTATTATTTTGTTACTACTGCATAAATTGTACAGTAAAGCCCTTTGCAACAGACCAATTTTTGTGCATATGCCACAATCTTTGCAGTTTATGAAAGAACATATTTTTTAGGCATTTTGTCAAACAGTTTACATGTTTCCACATTTCGCAGACATATCCTCGTTATACTTGCAACTGAAACAACTTTGGTAGATGTTCACATCATGTTTGAAAGCTCCGTTTTTTGCACGAGCAATTGATCATTTCCTTCTCAAAAGAAATATCAGGAATTACATGTAGAGCTCATAACAATACCTTTGAAGTGGGTAATGGAGTGTTTCATGCCTCTCTACCTCAACAAAAGAAGATTATTAAAATAAAATTTTCCTTGTCTTAAGTTGTAAAGTTTATCGGTGTTCTAACAAATCATTTAACTCTATGTTTATGTGCTATGGCAGTCCATATTATTAACGAAATAGTTTTATTTGTCTGTCCATTAATTTATTTGCAGTCTTTCTATATAGTATGGAACATTTACAATATAAACGCCTCATATATTTACTTTAAAAGTAGATAAATCTGCATAAACATCCCATACTACAACATAATAGACTAAGTCAATACAAGGCGGGATAAGAAAATAATGGCATAGATTAGATTGATTTTGTTAAAATAAAAATGTTACAAATAAAAATCTACCAGAAGTTGTATGCATAAAAATATCAAAAGATAATGGATATAGATTAACATGGTATATCAAAAGATTTTTACAATATTTCATCATTGTTTAGAATAGTAAGTAAGTATATAAGAATTATAATCATTTTTTTTTGCACTTTCTTTGTATGGTACAATACTCGTAATTAATATGTGGTTGTAATGGGCAGTGCACTTGTGTAAACTACAAATAATATGGTGTGTGAAATTATTTTTAATTATATTTTAACATATTGCTTTGTACACGGATTTCCTCAACCTTCCGATGTTACACAGATCTTTCTTGTAAACCATCTTAATTTATTTCCTTTGTGATCGGAGATACTATTACTCAGATCATGTATACTTTGTTTTCCATTTTTTTGCAAATATAGTTTGCTTTATTAATCAAATCGTGTCATTGTAGTCCAATATAAATTTGTTCTTTTTTACTATTGTCTTGTTGTATGCCAAGGGAAATACAGAGCATTTATACAAATTTTTGCATGGGGCGTAGTGTGGATTAATTCTGCAATAGGCCGTGCGTAAGTTTACCATCTCTCTATTTGTAACATTTTTACTTTGTTCTGTTAGTGCAAGTTGTCTTGCTTGTAATGTTTATTTGATGTTTGAGAAATCAATATCATTTCTTTTCTTTTCCCATTGTGTATGCGGTTATTAAAAATTTTATGCTTGTCTTTTTTTCCCTTTCCCTTTGAAATTATGGTTGTTAGAAAAAATGTTTTGGGCGCTTGCACATTTACTATAGATTTGTTTGTCACTTCCAACTTTGCAATAAATTTCCCTTGCTTGTAAACTATTCTTTTGCTTTCCATAGCGAGAACCTACATTGTTATGCATTGCATAGTTTAAATGGAAGTTCGATTGATAGAAAACATTTGTTGCATTTCTTGATTTTTTGTTTTTTTGGCATGTGAGGGCATGTGCCTTTGTGAGAGTCAGGAATCATTGTGTGTCGAGGGGATTGGTTCCCCTATGAGGCCACATTGATCTACTCTAAGTTGGGTGGAAGAATGCACTACACAAAGGCTTTTAAAGCCTCTTGCCAAAAAAAAGGTCTCTTGTCCTAATTTGTCTTCTGTAGTTCGTCCTAGATATATACCTCTTAAGGGCATTCTTACCCTCCCCTACACTTGGAATTAACATCATATATGTTTTTGTCATCTAATGTTATTTTTTTTTCTTCCTTTTTAGTGCCAATGTTGGTTTGGATGAAAGAAAAATTGCACAAATAGTAGGCTAGATCAACACGAGATGGCCTTCTTTGCGCTACACTACTTTTCAGATGAAAAATTTGAAAACAAAAGTTTATTTCATGATGCTTTACACTCTTGTTAGAGAAAACCGTGAAAACCAGATATTAGGACCATATACACTTGTTCAATGTTGTATAAAACTTTAAATAAAACATTAGTAAACCATGTATTTCTTCTACTAGCTGCAAACAAATGTCTCTATTTAGTGTGAAAATCGAATGCTTTCAAGAAACTACGCAAAAGGATTGATTTTAGTTGCATTGAAATTTGAATTTGTGTAGAACAAAACATGTTGTAATATAGCTATGTTCAGAAATAACTTTTTTTTATATACGCCATTAAAAAAATGACTCTAAAATACATGCAATATTTCATCACATCATCCTATTGTTGTCTTTTTTGGCTCACCGAATATAGAAGCACAAAAAATGTGTAGGACAAAAAATTTTTTTCTCTTGTACAACACTTTTCTGGAAAAAATAAGTTGGTGCAACATGCATTCCTTGTTATATGCAAACACATGTCTCTATTTGTGGTGAAATTTGAAAGTTTCATGAAAAATTACATATGGAATGGATTTTAGTTGCATTGTGTTAAATAAATCTCAATATTATATTTTTTTCATTCCATTATTATGTTTTCCAAATTAAGTTTTGTTCCTTTCCTACCGACATGCTTACAATGTGTGATTTTTTCTAGGTCACTATTCCTTTGCAATTCTCGCTTCCCTTTCTTTTGGGAGAACTAATTCCCAAACCATTGCAAACTAACTATGTCAGACCAACAAAAAAACTGCAAAGGCGTAATCATTACGCCCGCAATAGAGAATGGACCAATGAACAACACCATCGCCATTACCATGCCCGAAAAGAAGCCTCAGAAAGAAATCATCGTGCACTCTTAACTCACACTAGCATGCCCTCCATCATTCCTAATTTTGACTCTCTGCCACCCCATGTTGACCACCCTTCAAATAACTTGCAAGAAGATTCTAATTTCTTGAATGAACAACCTTATGTTATCCCTTTTTTAGCCTCATGTTCTTCGAGTAGTCCCCAACTTATAAATAACAACCCCACTATCTTTGATGGTTGCATTGTTCTGAATGTTTCCTGCTTTTCAAGAATGTATTTCTCACAACAACCCTCTTGTGAGCCTCATAACAACAATATCAACCATCAAAACACATTTCCTACCAAACCATTTCACTTTCCTCTTCCACATGTGCAAGAAACGTCCTCACCTATTGTTTCCCAATCCCTGCAACAAACCTCATGCTCAACATACACATCATATACTGAAACTCAAAGCATGTTTGTAAAAAATTGATCTTTTTTCCAAAATCAATACATGCTCTATTTGTTTAGAACTACCTAGGAATGACCACAAGAAATTATGGAGGTGTGCATACTTGTAGTAGATGTAATATTGAAAGAAATGGACATCGCTTCTCTTCATGGAACAACATGGACCCTGGGATGTCAACCACCTTGCTTGCAGTCTTTGACACAAGTTGAAGAAATGCTAATTGCAAGAGTTAATCCTATTGTACAAGTTAGTCAAGCTTGTGGAGGCCAGTACAAATACATAGGTCACACCATCAGCTTCCCTCAAAACATCTCCTCCATCGTGAAATACCTTCCACATCACCTTAGAGAATTAGACATCTTACTTATACAATGAAAAGGTCCACACCACACAAAATATGACTTCTATGTTAGCAGAGCACGTGTTTGGGTTGCACTGTAGTATAAAATAGCTCATGATCCATACTACAAAGACGTTTTTTTAGATACTGATGCTCTTGCCTCTTTTCCTCTTGACCCAACAAATGTTTCCTCCTTGTTGAATAATGTCACACTAGATATTCCTGAACCCCAAGAAGATGCTTTAGAATGATCTTCCATGGAACCTTGTCCACTGTAAGATATGGATGACCTTTCTTCATCTTTTGTTCCATCAATTACAAATACATGTACTGAACAAGAAGAGATTCTTTGATTCTTGTTCATGATAGAACCAGCTCCCGATCACGCTCCTTTGGCCTGAGCTTGGCCTTTCCCAATAAATGAATACAACACACAAGGGTTGTTTTCTATGGCCTTTCAACTTTGTTCCCTTTAGGAGAAGCCATGTTTAAAGAGCCTCACATGAAAGAGGTTCAACTTCATGAATACACTTTACACTTGATGCACTATCATGATGGCCATTTGGTTCCCATCCACGGTTCAGATATTTTTTCTTAACCTCATAATGTGTCACAAGAGTTAGGATACAACATCCGTATTCATGAATCAAGACCTAGACCATGGGCTACCAACAACAATTATAGATCTTTTCCATAGACTTCATGAGTGTCCTAATGATGCCCTCCCAGATAGTCTGATGCACTTTGGGACCAATCTTCGTGGGACATGGTCCTTTTGGTCTCGTATCAGGATAATCTTTTGATATGATAGAACAATTGGGCCCACCCACTTTGTTCTTTACTCTCAGTGCAATAGACACAAAATGGCCAGACCTTCATAACATAATGCCTAAGAAACCCCCAACAGATGCTAGAGATGCTCAACGATGGAGAAATGTAAACATTATTTCCAATCCTCATCGTGTCTCTACTTACTTGCATCAATGCTTCACAATATTTCATGAAGAGGTCCTCTATAAACATCTTGGGGCAATAGATTATTGGTACAGGTAAAAATTTAATTCCATTTTCCCTTGCCCTCTTTTATTTTCATGTCTTGCAATATGAATCCTTTTATGAATGGCAACATAGAGGTTCCACACATGTACATGGTTTTTTGTGGCTTCAAAATGCACCCAATATTGAAACAAGTGGACTAGGATGACCCACAAAGTGTAGACACACAAAAATACTTTGATAGATATGTTTCTGCATGGAACCCTCAATGTGCCAGCCAACACATGCATTATATACACCGACCCATACAAGATGATCCTTGCCTCTTAGACACTACATAGATAGTTACCTCTGATCTTATCTTTGATTTGGAAGAGCTTCTCAATTATGTTGCACGGCACACCAAATTCTCTGAACAAACATGCTTGAGGAAAAGAAATGTAGGTTTACAGTGTCGCTACAAAGCATCCCCGGGAGATATGCACATAATCTATACTTTTCCATGAGGCAGACAAGAAAGTAAAGTACCTTCCTTTTAGAAATGATGACATGTTAAACATCCATAATCAAACAATGTTATCCATATGGAGAGCCAATGTCGACTTATCAGCTAGTTCTCTCCCACCATGTAGTTCTAAAGTACGTGGCGAAATATGCTTCCAAAGTAGAACAACACTTTGAAACATACCATCAAATGTTATTAAGGATTCGCAGTAGTGTCGGTGATGACCAACTAACACTCTTGGCATTCCAAAAAAATTCACTGAAAGCATCATTGACCATGATATCAGTGCGCAAGAAACTTGCCACATGCTCCTCAAATTGCCTCTTGTTCTTTGTAGCCGCTCATTTGTTTCCTTAAATGTTGGTAAGAAAGTATTACAAAGGGTCATCCAATCTGACATTGACTCTCAAGATTCATCTCAGCTTGTTGATGTCTACTCACTGACCAACAACAATGGAATCCATCTCGCTCATAGAAATAGCTCAAACTTGGTCTTATAACAAGTTACGTAAGGGGGATAAATGGAAGCTGCGTATAGTGCCTGCGATTGTTCGTGTCTTCCCCAAATTTTTAAGATCCCATCTCGTGACTCATCATAGTTTGAAACATTTTTTTGGACTGAGCCCCTTTTATACAAACCTTTTCACAACATCGTAATCGACACATGAACCTCCCCACAGTAGATAATTTCAAGCTAGGAGCTATTTCATAATAATTATCATCCTTGGCATGTGAATCATTCTTCAGTGGAATCGACCACCCTTCAAGTGAAGGAACTTCTAGTGATGAAGACAATACAAATCTACCTAATCAATTGTATGAATGGGAGCTATTGTCTCAGCTCCATTCCACTAACAACATGGAGGTAAATAACCTTGATATATTGGGGCAGCGGGAATTTGACATCAACCACAATTGGTCGAAAATTAGTGCTTCCAAGTTTAAAGGATATTGTTGCTTCCTTCATTGAGGAAAACAAAGCTCTATGTAACATCTCCAGTAATCACATTCCACAAGCCCTACCTACTTCAACTTTATCACTTGAACAAAAGCTTTCTTTTGATGTCATACTTCATCATTTCATGCACAAAGATCAACTACCTCCTCTCAAATTAGTAATTCAGGGAACTGCTAGAATAGGGAAGTTGTATCTCATTAATGCAATCAGATCAACATTCTCTCCCGTAAATATGAAACAAAATCAGCTCTTTTATTGCTTGCACCAATACAGTGTCACAACCTTCAATATTTCAACATCTACTATGCATATTGCTTTACGCATACCTATCAAAGAAATAAAACCATTTGAGGGGAAAGCTTTGTCAAACTTTCAAGAATCCATGCAACATGTTCAATACATACTAATTGATGAAATGAGCTTCATTGGCCCCAAGCTACTTGCTTCTGTTGACTATCACCTCCGTGAGGCTTTCTTGCATTACAAAACAACACCTTTTGGTAATAGATCTCTAATTCTTGTTGGTGACCTTGGCCAATTGCCTCATGTCAAAGACATTCCCTTATATGCTAGTAATTCTTATGGAGCCAACCTTTGGAGAAGCTTTCCTCTAGCCATCACTCTAAGAACGATTTTTTCCAACAAGGTGTTGATTTTGCACAAATTTAGTTTCGTGAACTTCTACTTCATGTTCGTGATACTTCTCCATGATTTGAAGATTGGCAAAGCCTAATGTCTCGGATTGATAAACACCTTTCAGAAGAAGAGGTTCAAGGTTTCTCTTTAGCAACACATCTATTCACAATAAATATACTGGTCGACCAACATAACCTTTTGATGCTCAAATATTTAAACCTTCCTGTTGCACTGTGTATATCTTTTGTTACTAGGCAGAGCATTTTGGGTGATGCCGATGATGATCAACTCAAGCATAAAATTCTTCTTTACAAATATCAAAAAATTATGCTTACGAAAAATTTGTGGGTTGAAGCTGGACTGGTCAATGGAGCAATCAGGATAATGATTGACATCATCTACATCCACTCATCGTCCCCACCAGAGCTTCCTCTTTTCATTGTAGTTCATTTCAACAAATACATTGGTCCTTCTTGGGACATTAATAACCCTTCACATGTTCTAATACATCCTATTTCAAGAGGAAGCCACAGGCAACTACCTCTCAAAATGGCTTGGGCTCTGACAATACACAAATTACAAGGTCTTACTTTAGATAAGGCAACAATTGACATCGAAAACTCTGAGAGACAAGGTCTTACATTCACTATTATCTCCAGGGTTTCATCCCTTCATAACCTTTGCATCTCCACGTCATTCTCCTTCGATCACTTCTCTGCCATGGCTGTCGGAAAGTATGTAAATTGTAGGAGGATTGAAGAGGCTAGACTTGCTTCTCTCCCCCCTTTCAATTTTTGTTGAATCTATGTCACCTCTACTCATTCTTTTGCTTTCCTCTCTACATTTTCTCTCTACTTATTATCCATATGATTACCCCCTTATTCCTTTTGGCATTCACATCGTGCTGCTTGCGTGTAATTTCTAGTTTATGTGAACCAACAACTCCAAATTGAATACAAAGAATAATTAAAAAACTAACATTCAAATGGAAGAACATTACATTCTCTTCACAATTGTGGATTTCATCCCTGAGGTATTTGACCTCAATTAAAAAATTTATTTTGATCACACAACTCATTATAGTCAACAACTCCATAATGAACAACCATCATATATTTTTAAATGAAAATAAAGTCATTGCAAAGGATAAGGTCAAACAATATTGAATAAAGGTGACCTGTCATCAATGATGGAAACATAAAATGCTTTGTGTTTTATCCATGATATTTATGTAGAGCTTATTTTAAAATTTAAGTTTGTATCATGCAAATTAAATATGCCCTAATATTTTAGAAATATAAAAAACTGAAATAAAAGAGAAAAGAAATTTGATATATGGGTTTTAAATTATTATTTTTAGCATAATGTTCATACTTCAAATTTTATGTTAACACAAACAAACAAAAATCTTCTGCAAAATAAAACATCTAAATGTTGTGATGGTGTGAAAATTAAGATGGAATGACAAGGCAATCACTTCATGGTTATGGATTCCATCCCCAAGATTAAAATAACTTATTTCTAATAATTAATTACAATTATTCAACTCAAAAAAACTAACATCAACTCCTAGAATCAAACATCATCATATAAGAATGAAACGAAAGTAGGTGCAAAGGAGTAAGTAGAGTAATATTGAAATGACATGTTACAAAAATTTCTTTACAATGATTAGTAATGGAATATTTTCAGTTAGTGGTGGAAGCTACATTAAATGTGTTGCATGCAACATTTAACGATCTTAATTATTTTTGTGTTTTTAGGTCTTTTATAGGCCACAAATCTATATGTTTTCATTTGACAAAAATCCTTGCACTGACATCAATAAACAATAACTAGTGAAGTGTAAATATTTGGAAGACAATATAAATCTAATAAGTTTCTCCTCAATTAGAGAAGATTAAAAATTTATATAAATCTCGTAAATATAGAAGATAAAAATGGAAGGAGGTGTGTGATTAAAAGAAAATGTTACAATTGAGGTTGACTTTTTAGTAAAATTTTCTCTTGTAATGTAATTTTTTAATTCCGATTAAAGTTAAATGATGTATTTCTAGTTTACCAATTTCTAGTTTTACATTCACATTTAAAAATTTTGATTACATGATTTTCTTTCCAACTTAGCAGTCTTAGCTAGTAAGTCTCTATTACATGATCTCCTTCCAGTTTAGTAGTTTCAGAGTAGGTTATAGATTTGACTAAAAAAACTAGGCTTTATATGTCGACACTATTAAAGTGGAAAGACACACAAAATTTTCAATCACGCAACTTACTAGAATCAATTAAACCTCCATAGTGTATCCACAAAAAGAAGAATGAAAAGGAAGTGGGTAAAAATTAATAGCGAATACAGAGATTCCTCTAGATTATGACATTTACAGTATTTGAAGTAAACCTTAAACCATAGACACAATATTATAGTACTATAGCTCGATTCCACTAAATTATGACATTTACAATATTTACTATAAACCTTAAACCATATTTACAAGATTAATAGCATTACGGAGTTTCAAGTGCATTTTGGGATTTACATTATTTTTAGTAATCCTTAAATCTTACAATTTAAACTATATTATTATAGAGGATTTAGTGCATTATTAAATTTATAGTATTTACAATAAACCTTAAACTATATTAACAATGGCATATCATTTAATGATATTCCATTGCAAATTGACTAAGAACCAAAAAATTACATTGGTGTTTACTTGCGATGGTAGATTTTGAAGCTTTCTCTTTTGAAATTTAACTCCAAACCATAACAATATATTATGAAATGAAAAAAATTAATTGTTGGGATGATTGTATGGATAATTCATTTATGATCTATGTACTTGCATTCTATTGGATTTCATGTTTTAACATGGATTGAATTATTCATTTACCGAAGTTATTGGGAAAATTATGTTTGTTAATATGATGGGGAGCATATGGGGAGGCTATAAAATTTTCAATTTTTTAAATTTCAGGTACAAAATTCATGAATTGAGGATTGCATTTTAAAGCATATGAAGTCAAATAAATATAAATTAATTTCACTGATGATGTACATCAATTATGAACAATGTACTTTTATATTGAAAATGATGTCATGTAATACATGTGTTGGAATGTATATAGAAAGTTGACTTTTGAAAAATATTTTGGAATTTGGTGGATTAGAAGTGATTTTTTAAGGGTATTAATATTCTCTTGTGATGCAAAATTTTAATCAACCACCTAATTATTAGCCTAGTTGGGAAAATATTTCCTCTAAAACAACCTTATGATGATAAAATGTGCATCGTGCATAATTTATCTCTCGTCGATTGTATTTTTTTTGTACAAGTAAGAATTTTTATTCTAGTTGAAAGATATTTATGATGAAAAGTTAGTGGATGAATATAATTTCTCTATCCTTAGTTGAATCCATGTCTCCTTTTTGCATACTCACAAAAACATATTTAATATCCAAAAATGGGCATTTGCTTATACGTGATTATCTTGTTCTAGTTGTTTGTATTGGCGTTAGTTGATAAATCTAATGGTAGGTTCAGAATCCCCTATGCCATTATCTCCAAATCATACTAAATTCTTCAATACATCTCAAGAATTACACCTCTCTCAATCAAAATTATGCTAAACAATGAATATTTGTATATACACACCAAACTAGTTGAACTAAGGTCTTTTGTGTATGTGGCACGAGGTAAAGTTTGACATCTTAAAAAAACTATCTATTTTGCAAAATTAATATGTAAATAAATATTTTTCCTCTTTCGGTAATATAATTTCGTACTATATTTGTATCACCATTAATTTGATTCATAGGATCATTAATAGTATGAAAAAATATCTCAATTGTATGGAATCGTGTTCTAACTATTTTGGGAGGAATCAAAAGAAAGTAAATTAGACTTTGAGTTTATAGAAAATATATCCAGAGATCCATATATCATTGAGACAAATGTATTTATAGGTCGAAAAGGAGTCATATAACATAGGGTATACATGGTATCCCAATTAGAGTGTTTTGAAACTTAAGAGGCATGAGGTGTTGCAATTCCATATAGACAACCATGGGAATGTATTTGAGACTTATGTAATGGGTAAATGTGGGAAACTCAAAGAGGTCTTTTTAGGAATTTTGGCAGTTTGTTCCATTTTTGAAGCTTATTGTCATTTCAATGTACAGTCGACTTTATAGTAAAAGATATCAACACAATAAGCTTTTAACAGAAGATAAAACTTTACTTGATGTTCCAAATTTTCACACTTTACAATTATTTTATTGATAAAAATAAGATATCCTCGATGTAACGCCCACAAAAACGACGTTCTAGGAACATATTAAAATCTTAAACACTTATCCCGAAAGTTGCGGCTAAATTATTATTTTTGTTTTAAGTTAAAAAGGTTTCAATGGTGTCAACCCCTAGTGTACATTAAATTATTTTTCACCAATAGTCTCTACTTTACAAAGGATGGACTAGGTCTAAGTTAAATGATTAAATATTCTTAGTTTATCTCTAAGGTCTATTAATTAAAATCAATTAGGAAGGTGCCCTACTTAATCTTCTTGGTTAATGTTTTTTTCTTCAATTAACATTCACACCCTAAAATATTTACCTTATCCTTAGTTACTTTAGTTTCAAAAATCTAAATAACTTAAATGTCCATTTCATTAATTTTCTAAAACATACTAGGAACTAATTAATGACTTTGCACCGCCATGGAAATTAAATGGCCCCATTCACCCATATACACATACTTTAAAATTTATTTAAAACATTTATAAAATTCATTCCTACCAAGCAAATGTAGGGTTGATCCTCAACCCTTAGATCAATTCAATTATGGCCACTAGATCCTAGGGTTCCAAATTAACCCTAAATATCTTTATGCATTCTTATTAAATCCTTTTCTTACCCTATTCTCCTCATTTGTTCACTTTGTTTTTGTTTAATTTGCAGGTTGGAGAAATGGAAGCCATGGGAGCAAGGAAGGAAGGAACTATGGAGGGATTCTCATAGCTAAGCTTAGTTTAGTCTAGGTTGTAGACCAATCATTGTAAATACTTTCATTACAATATTAAAGAGGGTTTCACTCCAAATCTTGAGTTATTACAAGTTATTTGTATTTTGAGTTCTTTATTTGGGGAAATCCCTACCTCCATTAATATATATAAGATTGAGTACTTTTAATTTTTCATTTGTAAATTTATTTGCTTTAAACAATGAGATTTAGCCATTATTTGTTTGCTGGAGGTTTCCTCTTAATATTTACAAGCTTAGAATTTTGATTACACCAAGTTAAGATTTACATAGGTGTGGATCTGTGTTTTTCTACCATCAAGTGACAGAACTGCCACCCAATGTAGATCGGTGTTCCTGGGACCGCCGCCCAACCTGGGTTATGATTCATGAACCACCACCTTTCCTAAGCGGCAGTTTTAAGACCGCCGCCTTGCTTGAGCGCTAGTTACAAGACCTCCACCTTACTTAGGGTAGCGGTCCTATTCCTTAGAAACATAACCTTATAATCCGAGATTTTTCTAAAAAACAAACTTTACTAGGGTGTTCTAAAGGTCATTTTGAGATTAATTTGATATGCCTAAATTTTCCATTTGCAAGATTTAATTCATCTATTCATCCCATAGTAAAATTTACTAAATTTAAGCATTTCCTAATTTAATAGTAACAAAAACAACTACAATATTATTTTCATTTCTCTCAACAAATTTTCTTTCAACAATGCAAAAAAATGAACAAGATAGTCTAACTTCTTCCTTTACATGTCTTTCAAGTAACACAATGAAATGTAATATTTCTTCATGCAATTTTTCCAACATTCCACAAGAGAGTTTCAACAATATTTCCAATAATTTATTTAGAACAAGAGCAACACACTTTTTTGTGGGAAATAAATCAACTACAATGAAATAAGATATTTCCCCTTATAAAATTCTTTTCTATTTCAACAAAACTAGCTTTACAAACACAATTCTTTCTTTCCTTTTTTCAACATACAATACAACTTTTCTTCACAAGATTAATACAATATCTTCCACTTAAAGTGGGAAATTTCAGAAGAATGAAAGCTAAAATGAAATACAATTTGTCTTCAATTATAGCTCCAAAGCTCAAATATTCAACCAAGATTCATCTTCTCATCACTTTATCCACAACAAAAAAAGGGGAAGAGACAACACTCTCCACACAAAAAAAACTCCAATGAGGAGAAAAAGTTATCCTCCTCATTGGCCCTCGATCCCAAACCACATGCGATGAAAGATTGATCCAACTCTCATGGCAACAAAACAAGATTTCATGTCACAAAACCATGTTTTTCCCACCACACAAATAATAAAGCACAACTACAATCACAAGAAGGAAAACAACAAAATATACAAGGCTTCAACATGTAAAGCCCAAAGGAGCAAGAATCTATGGGGAGGTCACTTATGCCTCCCAATGGGAAATAGGGTGCCCACCTTAAACCCTACAATATACATCTCAAACCCCTACACAACCCTTATTCCTCCATCAAGGTACTCTTATAACTTCCACATTCTCTTTTCCTCCCTCATTCTCTGCCCCTCAAAAAAAAGTAAGAAATGCAAGCATTTCTTGTCCAAGGTGGGGCACCCACCCCAACTCCCTCAAAAACTTGAAATAAATTGTTATGCCTCCCTACATGTAAGCTCCTCATAGTCCCCTCTTACACCACACTTAGACAATATACCTAAGAACCCAACAAGCATACCAAAATAATAAAAAGCAAGCACACACACAATATAAAATAAAAACATTAAGAAAGAGTATAGCTCCTACCTTTCCATGGTAGATCTTGATCCAAGAGTCACCCACCAAGAACCTTCAAGCCCAAAACTATCACCAACAAAATATAACAAACTCCACAAGCACTCCAAAAATCCTCCAACTCCAAAATGCAAGAGCACAAAAGAAATGAAGTAATCCCCAAACAAGCAAAAGATCTTGAATACATAGAAAAGGGAGAGAGGAGGGTGAGGTGGCTTCATGTAGGATGCCACATCACTCATCCTCAACCCCACCTCATAAGTCAAACCTCAACCCAAATTCACAATAAATTGGTGGGTGAGAGGAATGACAAACCTCTTATACACACAATCAAAGCCCACACCCCATAAGGACAAACATTAACACTCTTGTAAGAAAAGTACAATAAATGTCACTTTTTGACTTACAAAACACACAATGGGGTCTTATTTTGACCCCTAAATCCATATCAAGGGTTGGTATAGCAATTTAAGTGGTGTGAGACAAGTTCAACTTGTCCCACAAGCCTCCGAGATTGGCCCTTAAGGCCAAATCCGAATATCCATGAAGGGGTAGAGTGTACAACACTCAATATCACAAGCACTCAACTTAAAACACATAACGCAAAGAGCCATCAAATCAATAAATTAATTCTTTTATCCCATCCATAATTATTTTAGAACATGATTAAAGAACTTAAATAATATATTTAAACCCATTAATGATAAAAGGGAAAATACACCATAATCTAAATAATTAATACAAGGAAATTACATCACTAAAATCACATACTAAAATTAAATAAAGGAAACTAAATAAAAGAACAACACACAAACCTCTTGGTCAAAATTGTAGGTAATCCCCCATGGGGAGCCCCAAACAACAATTCAAACACACACACACACAACAAAATACATGTTTCCATGTTGATCATTAGTAAATTCACCTAGCACTCTAATGTGGTTGGTCTCTAACCCCCCGTTGTTTGTTGTGAATATGTTTACCTACAAAACACATAATACCTCCTTTGGCCTCGTGGCTGCATCAAAACATCCAAGATAAAATATGCAATATAAATCCACAATCATCTACATATGAATCAAATCATCATCTAGGAAATTAACGATATCATTTACAATTTCTAACAACATCTCGATTCTACATTTCATCAATATCAATAGGATCACAAAATTAGTTCAATTGTTAAGGTCTACTCAATGTGACGAAAATATCACATGTCAGAAATATATAGCCATGTCAACAACATAACATCATCAATATAAAATGTCACTAATAATCCACACACATCATACTATGAATCGAAATCCAACAATAGTCTTAGTATCTCTAACATCTAACATCATGCTAAGTCAAAATAATACAAAATATCCATAAGTATAGTCAACAATATCGAAATCAATAGTAATAAGTGTCGAAGGGAAGTGGGCACTACACCTGACCTCCACTAAAATGTATAATGGCCATATAAATACATGAATGAATTTTTTTTATATGATTCTAACACACTAACGATTTCATGTGGAAACACATCTTGTTTTTTTCCATATGGATTACATTGATTTTTGTAGAGAGGGTTTTATATGCTTTGTATTTTATTTTTCGAGAGTCTTTTCATGATGAGTCATTGAACATTGGTACAAAAATAATTATATTTAGAAAAATAAAGATAAAAGGTATTTTTGCTATTATTTTTCTTATTCTATCAAGTGATTTAATAAAATTTAAATCTTAATTAGAGGACTAGACCAAATCAGAAATATCAAACACATGATATATATAAACATATAATGATAAAGATATACAATAAATAAGAGGATAAGGATGACATAGCTAATATCTAATTGTATTGAATAGATTTGGGATAGAAAGTTGGTTGAGAAGGATTAGTATAGACTATATGTGTTTTGTTTGGAAAATAAGCATCATAAGGTATGCAAGACAATATTGCATGGAGCTGTTCGATATTCGAGAAGAGGAGAAAATTTTGATTGAATGATAAAACAAAATACAAACAACACAAATATACATGTTGATATAGTTTAAGGTGGAGGAACCATCGACTAGCTACATGTCATGTTGGACATAACCGACCAAGTCAAGTATAAAAAAGAAAAAAAAATGTATTAAATATTATTTATACTAACATTCCCCCTTAATATATTTGTTTTTCAAATATGTACACATAAAATAGTTTAAATTTCACCTTTCTAAGAGACTTGGTGAGTATATTTTCAATCTAAGCATCTATGAGGCAGTATTGGAGCTGGATGTGGTGGTTTAATACTTGTTCTCAAATGTAGTGACATTCAAACTCAATGTGTTTTGTTCTCTCATGGAAAACTAAAATTTTCACAAGCTTCAACACACCTTCATTGTCACAATGAATGATGGGAGGATTTTCGTGTGAAATGCACATATCTTCCAAAATGCAACGTAACCAAATCACTTCGCACATACCTCCTTTTGCATCGCGATACTCTACCTCAATTGATGAGAGAGAGAAACCAATTTTATTCTTACTAATCCAAGAGATAGGTCCATACTTGATATTAAAAATATAACCTAAAATTGATTTCCTGTCATCAACAGATTCGACATAGTCCAATTTTGTATATCCTTGCAAAAAAACTAAGAGTTCTTCGATACTATAGACACCATTATCAACTATACCTCAAACATATCTCAACACATGCTTCATTGTTATCCAATGACATTTATTCGACTTTACATAAATCTAGACGGATAGATCACAACATAACAAAGGTTTGTTTGGTATACGTCAACTAAATGAGACTCCAAATAAGATATATATAGAGAGTACCATCGATTATCTAAAATAAGATGATTATAATATAATCTAATGTTATAGGAGTAGTAAAATGATTGAATAAATGAAGTAATAAAATAAAAAAATACACCCTAAAAAATGAAGCTACAAAATATGAAACCCTATTATGTAAGAATGGTTAAGAAAATCCTTATTAGATTCACAAATGTCGTAGTATGGTGTCGTAGTTTGGACTAGGTGAGAAGGAGGAGAAAACAACTACACATAATTTTAAGAAACTACATATTTTAGCTATATGACTAGGTGGGGCACCGAGAAAGGGATAGGGGCATATGTGGGCACCTTGGTCTAAGATCTGGGGGCCCTGGTCTATGGAAATGGTTAAAAACCTCCTCTAGAGTTTCACCTGGATGTTCTCTATGTTCACTTCATGTTGCACTAATGCCGACAAACTATACTAGATGTCATTATAAATAGAAAATGGAAGAATCACCTACAAAACCCTAGATAAAACATCAAAACCCTAAAAGATAAAGATGCATATAATGGGGTCACACTCCCTTAGTAGCCACAATGGTTTACTTACTAATTGATCACTACACTACATCTCGGACCTAATGTAGTTCTAGGTGTGTCTCTGGGCAAATTGTGCTCGAGGTTTTTCTTCTTCTAGTCACACTTTTTAAAGTAGTGAGAAAATAAATAGATGTAGAATGTAGTAAATGTGTGCATGGAATAAATAAAAGTCCCCTCCTATGAAGTGTGATGTAAATTAATGGCCTTGTGTACCTTGTGGTGGAGCTAGATGGATGCAAATATATCTTTAGATGCCTTTGATGGATGAAACTATAGATGGTGATAGTAAATGCTTAATGTTTGGTCCCACATTATGGTCAAAAGACTTTATATTTATATGGTTCTCTTGTTCTAATTTTGTAACTAACCCCAAAAATGCCAAAACCTAAAATATAGAAAGCTTAAATGGCTAGAAAGTGCCCAAAAGGTGAGAATAAAGTGCAAAGAGGATCGGGGCATCCCGAAGGGGACTAGGGTGCTTGGGGAGCCCTAATCCTAGTTGGGCACAAATGTAAATACAAAAACATAGAATGGAAATATAGACTATGAAATTGTAGGTGTAAGATTGAAAATATGACAACAAGAAATGTAATAATGGCCAAAGAGATAGGTTAATTATTACTCTGCTTTCTCTTAAAAACCATATGAATAGTAGTATCACACCGAGACTAAATAATGACTCAAAGTGTGTGATTTTTTGTGTACATTTTCCCCAAGTTTATGTTGGAAAGTAGAAATATTGGTAACATAAAGTAGATAGAGATGTGTATTTTATAATCCATGTAGAGCATTATAGCAAATGTGTTGAAGGAATAGACAAAGCATGGAGTGAAAAAGATGAAGTGTGAAGACTAAATATGCAAAAGTGTAAAAAGTGAGGAGAGTGAAACTAGGGTTGAAGTGCTTGTGTATATTCCAATATATCTAGTGTACTTGGATGATTAGTATCGTGTGTGTGTGTTGTACCCGCCATTTTTGTGTTATTTTTGTTGACTTCTTGCTTTTAACACATATGGACCTGAAAAATATAAGATGATTAAGTAGTCAAATACACATGTATATATGTAAAGAAACATGTAAAAATAGTAAAAATGACAATAAAAAAGTAACATGTGAACTTGATCTGTGATGAGAAAAAAGGGTGTAGAAAGGATATCCTATAAGTATTGGTGAAGAGTGAAGTTTTTGGGTGATCTCATGCCACTGCGGCCGAATAAGTGTAGAGAGAAAGTTGTGTTATTCTCTATCATGTAACTTATTCACTGAGAATATGAATAGATCTTTTTACTACCTAGTTTTTTGGGTGATCCGACACCACTAGTCAAAGAAGTACAAGGAGGAAAGTTTGATGTTCCTCTAACCTATAACTTCTCCCTAGAATTATAAGGACAATCTACCCTACAAAATGCACTATATATGGGGTTTGTAGACTAGTTTGAAGCCACTCATTGTATAACCCACTCTATGATGGAAAAAAACCAAAGATTGAACTGTACCGATACTATGTGTAGTGTGTGTAAACCCAATTAATTTCCCCTTCTTTCGAGGTCCATATGACGTCACAAATAGGAGAATGTGTCCCCTAAAGACAACTGTCCATGTAAATAAAAATTTTCCATACAAATGGAAGGGTATGTTTTTAGTAAAGAAAGGCACACACAAACAAGTGGCTAGAAAATAAGTGTTAGTATGAACATGCATGTAGAAAATGAGTTTAAGCCAAACAAACAATGTGTAAGCTAGAAAATAGAAAAAAATGTTAACAACCAAAAATATAATGTAGGCCACACATGGCGGGTTACAAACTTGGGACACCACTCACACTTTCACAAGATACTCAAGGCCATCATGAACGCAAACTAACAAGTGTGCATTAAAGAAAAAATGAAAATCCTACAAAAAATAACAAGCAATAGCAGATAATGTAACAAACAAAAATGGAAGTATATATCCCTGTATAACAAATGTCACACATGAAGCACCCATTAGCATGTTATAAATATAAAAATTATGTCAAAGAATGCATAAACCAAAGTAGTGTGCTATGAAAAAAATGAAACAATAACACCTGTAACATATGTGGATGCCTGCAGTAGGTAGTGTATCAAGCATTGGTGTTGCATGTAGAAGCTCTGTATCTCCGATCATAACTAGAAAAGTATTTAAACGTGTATGTTTATAAGATAAAAATAATTACATAGAGGATATCTATATAACATGTGTAGTAAAGTGAACATGTGACAACAAGTGCAAACATGAGTAAGTTCAACCATAAAATGAAGTATGTTGTCGATGGATGGAATAAAATGTAGTGTGCATGATAGGAGCCACGTGCTCCCTAAGTGAATCGAGCCATATGCAATGAGTTTACCTTAATATGCCCCCTAAGAAGTCAAGAATTAACCAAAAGTGATAGTGCATCATCGAGAAATGGTTGAACTATATGTTGTGTGTAGTGTGCTATGATGAATATGTGGTGATGATATGTGACATAAAGATGAAATTTAAGAGACTCTGTAGGAAGCGTATATCATGACAAGATTAGTAATAAGAAGTGGTGATTTATTCTAAAGCATATACCACTAAACAATGTAAGTGAATGTGATGATGTAGCCGATCACGAGATGATGTTAGAAGAAATGAATTGATAGCCTAAACCATATATAACTAATCCTAAGAATGTCACATCATAAAAAGAATATGGAATGATGAACGTGTGAGAGTGATGTGGTCCATTTTTTATGCATACCATCAATAGTCTAGTATGGACTGTGAGACTAGAGTGTGTCATTGGGTAGTGAGTGCAACATGTAGAGGAGAATATGAAAAATATGTAGTGTGTATAGTAAAGTGTATGGTATGTAATGCGGGATGTGTAGATGACCTATGATGTGTAGATCCGTATTAGATGTAAGATGCAAGGCATAATATGTAAGGTGTAATATAGAAAATGTAACAAGACCTATATAGTGTGCTAAAAATGTGGAACATGTGATGGATATGGTGTTGTGTGTGATGCATGTATAAAAAGTGTATGTTGTGTCTAATAAGATGCACATTATGTATAACATGTAATTTAGTGTGTAATATGTAGATGATGTAGGATCATGTGATGATATGGGGTTCCTAAGGTGTAGTGACTAGTGTGCAGTGCGTGGGGTTCATGTGTAATAAATGCCCTCAATAGTCAAGTGTGAACCGAAGCACAAGAATGTGTCTTCGAGAAATGGAAATGATAATGTGTATATGATGGTGCATATGCTATGAGGTTTCTAATGTGAGTAAGAAACATGTCACGATGCTAGGATGGTGGGGGGATGTGTGAATGCTATGCCCCCAAGTGCGTGTGAGTGAAAGAACTAACCAATGAAAGTGAAGGACCAAGGTCCCTCATTTTATACTAGTGGTGATGAAAGTGCATGGCCATGTTCTAGTAGTGGTGCTATAGTAGATAGGTGTTGTACAAGTCAGTGAAGTCTTTATGCCTGCGATGGGTGAATATATGATGAGCACGTAGGTGCAACAAAATGCTTAGATGATGGAGACCTTCCTAGAATATAATGTTGTGGTTACCAATGTCGAGATGCAGTAATTGTATGAGGAATGGGACTATGTATATGTTTTGGACTAGTAAAGTGGTGATGCCATGTAGATGGTGTACTAGTAGTCAAACTAGGAGTATATTATGGTTTAAGGAATATAGATGTAATGTACTAGATGAACTAAGAGATGGAGTGATCGATGCTCAAGGAGATAATGAGCATGGAGTAGATGGAGGTACATTAGCAATAGAAATAAATTGATTTCCATAAATGAATTTGAGTCACAAATGATTCATAGAGATGATGTACTTGAAACCTAAAAATACAACTAAGACCTAAGATCATATCATAAATGTCAATCGTTTGTCTGACAAGAAAGGGTAAAAACATAGTAAGGGGTCCTATAGTAACATGAAGGTGAACGAAACCATATGAATTGTTCATCAGATATGAGATTTGTGAACATGGATAACTGATAGCATCAAGAAATAGAATATAACATGGGTTGATGGGCCATGATAGATGAACCATAGTATTATTGATGGAGATTTCTACAATAGAGTAATTCATATGCAAATGATTTGAAGTAAAAGTGACATAATAGTCATGGTTAGAGAAAGAAATAAGTGGTGGAGAAGTGTCAGTATGTACCACCAAGAATTTAAGAATCCCCAAATGCAAGCATAGGCAAAGTGAGTCATAGAGATAGTTAGCTAAAGATTCAGCCACTTTTGTTTCATGTTTAGGTAGGTACAGGGTTGTTAAATACATTGAGCTTATGATTTTCATTGACAGGTGGAGAAACTGTAGATTCTGGAAGCTCAATTTTACCACTATTAATAAAACCATAAATGATAAATCAAAGTTGGGACTAATGGTCAATGGAGTGTCCTATGCACTGATGATATCCAGAATGGGAATTTTCATTGAAATTACATCCTTTTGGTCGAGATGGATCTATTTGTAGTAGAAAAGGAAGTTTAATGAGGTTACTATTGACAAGTTGTGGTAGTAAAAAATGTGAAGGTACACTAAACATACCGAATATACACTGATGTGCTTGTGATTGAACCTCCTTAGTAGTAGATGTTGCATTGAAGATAAATTTTATGTCTGTTGGTTTAGTTGTAGATGGTTTAAATTATGAGTTATTTTGAAAATGAGCAGAGGATGATGCTTTCTATTGGTATGTAATATTTCCTATAGCTAAGAGCTTAGTTTCACGAAGCTTAAGAGTATGATAAATTTGATCGAAAGAAGGAGAGGTCTCAAAGAGAACACTCTTCTAGAAAGGGGGTATGAGACTCTGAATGAACAATTCTTGAAGCTTAGTGTTCCCAAGCACATTTGACATATTAGCTAATTTTTTTTTTAATGCAAGACATAATCTGCTAAATGTTAATTAGATCATTGTTTAAGTTGTGCAAACTAGGCATAAGTGATCTTAGAGGCATTATTGATAGATAAGTGAGAGATACAAGCACACGCTAGATGCGTGAAAGATATTATGGAATGGATAGATAGGTCACAAAACCAACCCATCACGTAATCTTGTAAAGTATGAAGAAAAAGTGTAGTGAGTATGGTATGATCATCCACATATTCTAAGCATGCTACATGAAAATCTTAGAGATGCTCTTGTAGGTAACCATGCCATTTAAAGATGGGAAACTTGGGAGAGATGAAATTAGGTGGCAATGGATAAGAAGAAAAATTAGGTGTAAAAGGAGTATAAAAAATTGAAGTAGAGTTTAAAGATGGCGAGGCACAAGGATTAGCAAGTTGTAGCTAACAAAATTGGGTTTGCATGTATTTATATAAAGATTTAAAATCAAGAGTATTCGAAGAAGAGCCAAGCTACATTGTAGGTGTGATAGGGTGAATTATGGGAGTGGTAATAGTACGAAAGGAAGATAAGACATAAATGGTTGGGATGGAGACCATGGGTGTTGAAGAAGCAACAATTATAGAGGTAGAAGCATAACGATGTTTCTTAGGAACAATAAAAGCATCTACGAGATATAGAAGATGAGTGGTATTATATGGCAAAGCTTGTCGAAAATCAATAAATGTATTTAATTATTCTTGATCAACATTGGTATCTTCATCATAGGAATTTTCACTACCAGAGGCTTCTATTTCATGAAGAGGAACTTCAAAATATGAATTGAATGGATTCTAGTTGTAGCTAGAGAAGTAGGGATATTAACCATTGGTTTGGAAACCCTATGGGTGAATGAAGGAAGTTCACAATATTGAAAAGACCCAAAATGACCACTACAAGTGACATACATACGAATAAAAGGCCCAAAGAGAAAGTGTATTCGAAGATGGGGTTCACCAACATGATTAACTAAAATATGGTTACTATAGTGTAATCTAATGTTATAAGAGTAGTAATTGACATAATAAATGAAGTAATAAAAAACCAAAATACACCCAAACAAACTAAGCTACAAAATATTAAACCATAGTGTGTAAGAAGGGTTGAGAAAATCCTTAGCTAATTCACGATGATGCACGCGGAATGAGTGTTGAGAGAGTGAGCAAGAGGAGGAAATGATCCCTAAAAATCCTGAGAAAGCATAGATCTGAGCTACCTGACTTGAATGGGGGCTCTGTAAAGGTATAGGGTCTCTCGCGGGCTCCTTGGTTTTAGATCTGGGTGCCCTGGTCTATGGAAATGGTCAAAAAAACCTCCTTTGGAGTGTCCCTAAACATTTTCCTATGTCTAATTCATGTCACACTAATGTCACTTAAATGCACCAGATGTTGTTGTGAACAGTAGATGGAAGAATCACGTGGAAAAGCCTAGACAAAACATAAAATCCCTAAAAGAGAAATATGCATATGAAGGATCAGACTCTCCTCAACCGTAAAAGTGGTGGGTTTACTAACTAATTGTTGCACTACATCTTAGACCCAATGTAGTTCTTGATGTGTGTCTACCAAATCGTGACCTATGTTTTTTTTGTGCCAGTAACACTTTGTGAAGTAACAAGAAAATAACTAAATGTAGAATGTAGTAAATGTGTGCATGGAAACAATAGACTCCCCTCCTATGAAGTGTGATTTAGATGAACCATCCTTTTGAGCCTTGTGGTGGATTTATATGGATGCAAATGTATCTTTATATGCTTTTGATGGATACAACTCTAGATGGTGATAATGGATGCTTAGTACTTGGTCCCTGATTATGGTCAAATAACTTTATATTTGTATGGTTCTTTTGTTATAATTTCATAACTAACCTAGAAAAGGCTAACTATAGACACCTATAATTTATCTTTAGCAATTTAAATACTTAAATTGCACTAATTATGCCTATTCAAGAAATTGACATCATATAGTCAATATTACACATTTTCTCTTCTATCATCGTTAATTAACTATATTACGCTAGTTAATAGAACATTTTGTCCAGAAAAGACAACAATTAATGACCTTTGGTTAATTAAACCCCTTTCTACTTTAATTAATTAATTATTCATAATTAATTAAGTTTCCTCTTCTATTAGATAAATAAATTGTCATTTATTAAGACTAAACCCTTCCTATTCCCTAAATCATATTAATTGTTCTTCTAAAATCTTCTATAAATCTTTCTCACCAATTAATTAATCACTTGGGTTCATTCATAAATCTCCTCAAACACCATGAGCCACTAAAGGATAAACTTAACTCTCCTAATGTTGACTCAACCCATTTTTTAACTATAGTCCTCTCCAACTAACTCAACCTAGCAATTATCCCAAATGTAAATGGATGTAGAGATTTTTTTATCGACTGGGCTATATAAGGATCCCTCCTCTTACCATTTGAATAACACCTAGATGAGCATAGAACCTATACTATAGCCATTTTATCATCTTAGAGCATTTTTCCATTAGAAAGAGCTAGCTATCTTAATTTCTTGCATTCATCCATCAAATTTTTAATTTATATGGAGATATGTCAAATAGTTTTGTAACCATGGATTGACAAGACTCCATTCTTTAAACCTTGGGATTCCAAAATATAATATACCCTTATGATTGCTAAGGATCTAAATAGGTTCATTCCATTGATTAGGATTCAATAGACATAGAGATTAATTCCTTAGCATATTAGTTTGAATATTTATTCATGTTCTAATGTAAAGATGTTGGTAGATTAGTCTTGTTTAAGCTCCAAACATGATGGTGAATAGATTTTAGTTTAGATTTGTTTTAGAACTACTAGGTGTTAGTTCTAATTCTCTTTGCATAGTTAACAAATTCTTGCATGCATTTGGCATGCCCAGTGGGACAAATCCTTAGTCCCTTAGCATTATGATTAAAATTTTGTTGTTAGTTAAATTTTTGGCTAACCCTTAATATGCACATGTGTCAATTAATGTTGAATGTCTTATGATTTTTTCTAACTTTAGATGTGTTTTTTCTCTTAGAGATCTAATTTAGATGGGTTCTTGTCAATTTTTAGTTAACATGCAAAAAAATTGAGCTTTTTGAGATCGATTATGTTATTTTCCATCTTTTTATGTTATTTTTAGGTATAGGCATACACAAATAATACAGAGGTATGTACACGTCCTAATGTGCAAGCGTACACATCCAAACATAAGTGTAGGTACCAAAAGGATAGCATATGTGTCCAAAGGCTACCGTATACATCTTACTAATGGTGTACATGACTTTTTTTTCTGTGTTTTCTAGCCTTTTTGTCTATAAGCACATACACCTGAACCCAAACATACATGTTCATACTTCAGCGTACCCATCTAATGGTGCTTATGTTAGACCCTTTTTGACTCTATGAGCATACATGTCCAAATTCCACCGTATACATCTTACGTTTGGCATACATGACTTTGTGTCTTCTGTATTTTCTATCCTTTATGTATGCTAGTGTATGCATTTAGACCCTGATGTACATGCCTATACCCGAGCATACCCATCGATACTGCTATTTCTTTGACCATTATGTATGTAAGTGTATACATCCAAAGGCTAGCATGCACAACTCAAAGTGGCCACGTACCCATTAGCTCATTGTTAGTTTCACAGAGGTGCGTGCACATCCGAAGTAGGCATACACACCTAGAGTTGAATGTACACATCATAGTTTCGATTTGAGAATCACATTAAAATTTGTAAAAACATGTTTTTCAGGATTTATTGTGACCTTGCAAGTTTTTATACAAGATTAACTTCAGTTTTGTAGGGTTTATTTGTATGATTTTGCTAACTTGATTTAATTGTTTAAAGGATTAATTGAACATTTCATGTTTAATCATGAGATTAAATTCACGTATGCTCTTCCCTCGCACCTTCTAGGTGATCTTCTAAATAAGAAATGATTTCTATATCTCTTTTTTCTTTGAAAAACGTTTGAAAAGAATGTAAAATTTGGCTAAAATGAACAAATTTTTCATTTGAATTGAGTATTTTCCATTATTGATTTCATACTTGGATTTTACGTTGTGTATGCTCTTCTCTTATATCCTCAGATGATATTGAGAATCAGAAATGGCATTCATTCTCTTTATGTGTATGAAAAACTAATAAATCCATCGTGTAGGACCTAAATGATTGTCAAAGAAATAAGGATCGAGACAAAAAAAAAATACTAATACAGTTTTTTGGTGGTTGGCAAACAATGTTTAAGCAAATCACATTTAGTATAAAAGATAAAAAAGTACACCATAATCAAAAGCTTGTATTTGCAGGTTCAGATAAGGGTATGCCCCCATCTTCTTAGCTAGGACATAACCCCTTTGGAAAAATCTTTAAGATAAAACAATGGGGGTGGTCCTAGGAAGCTTAAAGTAGTCCACACAAGAAGGAACCTTGTGAATGAAACGGGAAGTTCTCCGCACTACCTACTTGACTAGTGATTGTTGACAATTTTTGCACTTGTGAAAAATGGGTAACTCAAACTTCGTTACGATGGATAACATTGGTGAAGTATACCTAAACTAGGGGAGTTTATTTTAGACAATATTGTTAGTGTTGAATTAATTAATGAATACATGAAATCTGCAGCTATGTGTGCTATTACAAAACATAAAAGATCACATAGTCTGAAATTTCATGCTATCTTCAACAAAAAAACACAAATCCCCAAAGGACAACTATGTTGTCTTGATGAAGACACTGAATTGCATCATAGATGAAGTGTTAGGTTTTGGAGTAGAAATCATGACTACA
Organism: Taxus wallichiana var. yunnanensis; assembly: GCA_018340775.1. Taxonomy (NCBI): domain Eukaryota; kingdom Viridiplantae; phylum Streptophyta; class Pinopsida; order Cupressales; family Taxaceae; genus Taxus; species Taxus wallichiana. The sequence continues at coordinate 251,773,720 of CM031239.1, forward strand.
TACTACAGAAATACGAGTTCATTATTGGATGTTACAGGTATTCTTTAATGTTCTTTCCTTCATGATTAAGACATTCAATTATATTATTGATTTTTTTAGTTCATCATAAAATCCATACAAAAAGCTGAAATGTAGAGATAAATACACAACCCAATTTCAAAATTCAATGTTTTATTCATAAGGAATTTCAAATGTTCCCACACAAGTCGAGGGAGGTAACTAAAAAGTAAAGTATAACTACTGAAATAAAAGGTACATATATATGAAAGAGAAAATAGAGGAGTATGAGTGAACCCATCATTGCCTTGGAGTTTTCTTCTCCAGTTGAGCCATCTCCATCTCTAGCTTTGTTCCTCTTCATCTCGCTACTTAAGGACATTGTACCTAAAAAAATAGAAAAGAGAAAATTGTTAGTTACAAGTTAGGGTTAATCCATATTCCTATACTATCCTACTTCATGCATATGGATATCTTAACAATAAGAGATATATATTACTTGAAGATCAAATAGTATACATGATTTATTCACTCAGAAATAAGGAGAGAGAAGAAAAGAAAAACCATGGACATAAGAGAGGCCAAAAGTTTAAATATTTTATAATTGTTTCCTTAAGTGTGTAGAAATAGGTTGCACCCAAGAAGAAATAAATCATGTCTTACACCCTCACTAGAGATAAAGATTGCAGAGTTCAAAAGTCTTCTATCCTACGGTACATGAAACAGATAATTAAAAAGTACATACTAGTATGAAAGAAGAATGCAACTAAAAGTTCAACAACTATTTTCGAAATGAAGAAGTTCCATTACAAAAAAGAGAAGATTATAGCTAATGCAGAATGAGAAAGAGGTCTGAGAAAATTTTAATAGGGCTTCGCCATGTAAAATGGACATTTACAACTTTCCATCATGTTGTTTTTAACTAATACATGCTTTAAAAGTTGTATGTAAATCAAATAAGTGATATAGAAAGGAAAAAAAGGAATTCATGAGGAGAATATAAGTTTGAGAAATATTACACAAGAGGAAATCAACAATAAAAGAAAGGCTGCATGCCTTATGTTGTTTTCTAATTATTTCTCTTAGTGTGTAGGTACAGGTTTTCAATAAGATTTCAAAATGCATGTCAAAATTTCAGAACGTGGCACAAGCATGCATGCTAGACACATTATCACTTCCCAATACAAATAAATAGACTAACATATAGCTAAAAATAAGACTATTGCAACTTTCAAATACAAGTCAAGGAAATGATACAAATAAAATCTTCAAGTAATGGGATGTATTTACAGCTCAAAACCACTGGAGGATCATGATTACAAAGGTTATAATTACATTCCCAAAATGAACAAGCAAGCAACATCATTAATGAAGCAAAGTAAGCATTACATTCAGAAGGACATGACATAATGGAATGCATTTGCATGATACATCTAAGTATGGCACAACAGATCCTTAATACCATTTTTTAAAAAAGGATAAGGAAGTACAAGTTTTTAGTTTCAAACATACTCAGAAAGAAGACAAAATAAACAAAGCCATAAAACTTGTAAGAAAGTATAGATTTCAGACACAGGTCATTTTCAGAATGTCAAATAACTCAAAAGTTTTAGGAAAAGAGTGTTCTTTCTTCAAACATTGAATGCAATGAAAACAGATAAATTTATTCATGAAGTGTCTATAGTCTTAATTATAGCCATCAAAATGAAGAACATGTTATCAATCAAATCAAAGTTATCATCTTTCATCAAAGAGGTATGTAAGCCATTCAATAGTATAAATTTCAGAACAACATACTTTACAAGAATACAATATGAGTGAAACGAAATAGATTGCAGGTTCACAAAGTTCTAAATTGATAAACACAATTTCAGATTTCAAATGAGTACAAAGCTCAGAGATATGACATCAACATTTGAACATTAAAAGAACATTTTTTCATCTATAATATCGAACACAATAAAATATAGGAAAGAAAGATTGCAACTTAAATCATGGACCTTAGTGCATTTTCAGGGGAGAAATAATACAATCATCAATGTTCAAAAGGTAGGAGCTGACATTGTTCACTATTTATTTATTTTTGTGGTTTTTGGTTTAAAGCATGAACAAAAAGAGCTTACATGGCTAATCTAAAGTAGAGCCCAAGCTTCATAAAAGTATCATGCAAGGAAATAAAACAACCTAGAAAGGATTTAAGACAGGACTCTGTATACTTAAAAAAGCATAGATGAATGGTTGAATAATCAATGTAATATGAGACCCCAGATCTAGGTATTAGAGTCAAACAAATCCAAATATAAATTTGAGCAAGGTGGCAATTAAGATATCTTCAAAAGCATGAATGTATTGCAGTCTCAGGATGAAATAGAACTAGAAAAACCAACAAGGAGAACAAATTTTTGAGTTTGAATTAGAATAGAAGAAGATACTAAAAGCTCGAATGGAGAACAAATCTAGAAGTACAAGCAACTTAATCATAAGAGTGAAGAAAAATAGAAAGTATTTTATTTTTCTATTTAGAGTAAGAAGATGATAGATTTGGAATCAACTCATAATGAGCTCAAAATTTCATAGTCCCAAACACGAGTCCAACATTTTCAATTGTAAAATAGCGATAAATCAAACAAAGATCTGCGTTGAAATGAGTGCGAAACTACAAGTGAGATATTATGTACTCGGGAAGAAAAATATATAGAAGAATCAATTCCACATGGCCATTGAAAACAAAGCTCCACATTACAAGATCATTGACATTTTTATACAACACTGAAAGGAAATTTTTGAGGAAATCACTTACTCAAAAAAATGGTGAAGCACAGTGACTCAAAGAAACCAGGGTTTAAAATGCTCGAGTAACATCGGCCACCACCCAAAAGCTCAAACAAGAACCCTCAGTCTTGAGCTCGAAACCCACAATGGTGACCCAATAATTACACAGAGCTTGAATAGAGTGAAAGCCATGCATTGAAGTATTACATCCAAGACGTAAAACTTCATACTCCAAAATGGCTCGATTATAAGGAACGAAATAATATAGAGGTAGAATAACTCATAGCTTGAAATAATCAAAATGGTGGCCATAAAACCATTAAAAGAGTTCAAAAGCCAAGCTCAAGATATAAAAACCAAGAAATACAGTGTAATACCACACTACAGTGAGATCCCGCTCGAAGATCATGACAATGGTGACAAATCCCATGACCACCTTGCTCAAAGAACTTGTATATAGTGGAAAACAAAAGGGAACCATTTTACATGGGAGCTAAGCTCACAAAGTTCAAAAATGGCATCAAGGGAAAATTTTGCCAGGGCTTTGCCCACAGACCAAAATTCTAGAATGGAGTGATCATTAAGGTCGAATGACCTTTATCCGAGCTCAAGTGTTTGGTTAGTTCAAAATCAACCCTGATTAAAGCATCAACGATCAACATTCCAAGGGTCAAGGATCAATGTCTCTAGATCAATCTCCAAAATTGAAGGAAACTACCTAGGTTCCATATGCCACCTGACCACATTCAATGCAAGCCAAAAACCTAACCACAGGTTAGAGATCGATGGTTTGTGATCAAACAATATAGAAATCAACGACCCAAGATCATCACCAAATTTCAAAGAAAACTCAACCTAAGTTAAAATACCATCGAAAAACACATGAAGGGGTGAGTAATCATGGAGAGGGGGCCAACCCCACATTCAAAAAAAAAATCATTTCATACTGAATTTTGAAACATAGTCTATGTCCCAAATGATCAAAGGGGGCCAACAACCATACATGCCAAACAATGATCACCAAAAAGGGTAAAGTCTAAACCTTAGCTTCAAAAAAAAGACAAGAAAGTTCAAAGCAGTTGATAATCAAAAGGTGATAGATTATAAAGTATGACATGTGTGTATATAAGGGGGAAAAAATCTAAAACCATGGTGATGTGATAAGTCTACAAAGTGGCCAAACCCAACCATAAAAGTGCTCACAACCATGGGTGGTCCCCAATATTGGAATAGTTTTAGATAATTTATAGTGTGTTATCCATGTGACCACTAGAGGAAAAGGAATGTCAACATTAGAACTTGAGCTTGGAGGTGGTCCCCATTAAGTGGATAATTGGATGAATTATTTTTGCAAGTATTGCAAATATTATATTTTTGATTTTTCTCAATACACAAGAGTATTTTTGCATGCCTTCATAAAAGGATAGATCAAGAAGAGGAGAAAATCACATGCACTAGGAGGAGACTTGCTCATCAAGAAAGATTTATTATTAGAAAATTATACACCAATGCTTTTCTTTAAAATAGAATAGTCAACTACAGTTTGAATGTATGTAATCAAAGACTATTAATGCCTCTTTGTATTAGTTTTCTTTATTCCTTTATTTATTATTAAATAAAAGATAAAAATAGAATGCATGGGCGAGTAAAACTTTAGTCTATTTTTAGGAAGGTGGGTGAATTAATTTTTCTATAGATTTTGTGCCTTGGCAAAGCACAAAGGAGGACTATTTAGATACAAGAGTGTTGAAGTAGTTTCTACCAGTTTTTCCATTTGAATATGAAGTATTTTCTACCTTTCCAAATATTTGCAGTCTTTTGTATGTTTCCATTAATCTTGTGAATGTCAAATTTGTGATTAATCATCTTACCCTGTTGCAAATTAAGTAATTTCTACATGATATTAATGTGTATGTTATAGTTAGCAGTATTGTTGTGATCTCCCTCAATACATCCAAGTGTTTACCCTTAATTTTTTATAAAAAATTCTTGGCTTGTGCATCAAGAATTCATTCCCATATCAATTGTGCATATACTCAGTTAAAGAACTCATAAAAATTTGGTGTATCACCTCATTTTTAAAACATCTTACAATCATCTTTTACCCTTAAACCCTAGAAATTCAATTTAGGATACATCGATAAGGAACTGGTCTTGATATCGGAGACTCACCTCAAAATAGGTATACCCACGGAACTAACGTGTTTCCATTGTATCTACGAAAGAGAGAGATAAAATTTGTAAGCTTAGAACACCTAAAACCATCTCTCTATAGGGTGCACTTTTAAGAGATAACAATTTTTGGCACACGGTGGGACAACGAATCAGATTTGCATGCAAGTTACAAATATTCACAACAAATCTATGGCAGATTTACAACAGATAAAAGTAACTTTCAGACAACAAGCTACAACAATTTATTCTAAAGATTTAAAGATCTATTTAGTGACTCCATAAAATTGATTTTAGACTAGTATTGCAGCATGTTCCATGCCTAAAGTGACTATAAGATCATCGGTAAGAGGAATTCCTTTTGATTTTATTTCTTTACCTTGAATTTTGCAAGGAGGAGAGTTGGTAATACTTTACCTTATAATACACCTAGATTTGGTAATCCTCCTCCCAATCTTCATTCATCACATGTGAATCTTTTCATTTAGATCCCAGTTTTTCAAATGGTTATTCAACCACCTAGAAATGTTGTGACCTTTACTAATGGTAGCCCATTAGTAATCCCAATTTATCATGACAACCCTAATGTGCCATGAAAATTTTACCTTTATCCACTGGTGAAAATCAGGTTACACCTACAAAGCACATTAAAGATGTTGCAACCTTATGTTTAGTTCATAATATCACTCATGAAGATGTGGCTTTGAGACTTTTAGTTGCATCTTTCAAAGGGAAAGCCTTGCAATGGTATAGAAATTTAGAGATTGGAAGCATAAGAAATTGGGATGAGTTAGGTGGAAAATTGCTAAAACAATTTCAAGATAATTCAGATCATTTATCTCTCATAGAACAACTGGATACCATTAAAAGAACTCCCTATGAATTTATGTCTAGTTTCAACATTTGTTTTGCCAGAACTTGGGAAAGACCCTAGCAAGTGTTAAGCCACAAGCTGACCATGTGCTTTCCTTTATTATCTTAGAGCATTAAACAATGATATTTCAACTATGATTAGTCTATGGGAGGTGAAACTCTTCCAGATGCTTATGATATTGCTATAAGAGCTAAAAACAACTTTATTCAAGTCGGAAAATTAGCACTAAGGCCTTCAATGCCTTTTCTGGTAGATTTAACACCTATCCCACAACTTATCACAATTATAGAACCTATTTTTGCACCCCCATCAAATGATGTTTTAAAGCTTTACAGACTATGGGGAACAAGTTGACTTCAATTGAAAACAAGCTTGCATTACCTAGCAGAACTTATCAAGCTTGTTATCAACAAAACCACCAAAATAAGTAGCCTTATCAACAAAGGTAGTTTGACTAAAAGGCTCCTAGTTCATTTAACACTTTAGTTCTAGTTAATATGGCTACAAAAGAGTGTTGTCAACCTTGTAATCAACCTCATTCAGTTGCTAGTTGCTTAAATACTTTTCTGAACATAAGTCTTGTTGCACAACCTCAATTTGAGACATTGTTCATGCCTCAAATGGAGGGTGGGCAACAAGATATGTAGGTTCAGAAGGTACTGTACGTACCCAAAATTGTATGTATGCATCACTTTGGAAAAGTGTAACAAGTGCCCCAATGATGATACAGGTCTCCTCGCAAGGTGTTCGAGATCTGGAAAAGCTCTTGGAGTATGCGTTAACATCCCGCATGCCCTGCCTAGCCCCAGTGCCCTTTGTTTTCCCCTTTTTCTTATTTCCTTGGCCTTTTGATCTTCAGTGACGAAACCGCTGCCCTACAAAGCATGGGGCGGTCACTGAATCTTGCCACCCCCTTTCAGTGGAGGTCCCGGGCACATTTTCTAGAACGTTCTTTTGACGCGACTCGCATGAAATATCACGTTTCACCAGCTTTCCTTGCTGACTTGAGCATGCATTTATGTTTTTGGTCCCCTGGAATAGTGTTTTTCCTTTGTTTATTGTTTAGGAGTTCAGTTTGGTTTTGATTTTGGGTGATTGAATTCCTATAAATGCATGGCTTGTGCTCAAACAAATGGCCTGATTTTGAAGACTGATCTTTGCTCTCATCTCCTCATTTTAGTATTTTAGCTTGTTATCTTGTTTAGAAGCCATAGTTTCAATTCACTTGCATCTTTAGTTAGATTGCTCAGCTGTTGGTAAGCCACATACCCATCTTGTGCAGGCAGTGCTATTATTTCACCCAATCCGGTCTGAAGTTTGTCTCTGAATTTCTCTTTGCATTAGATTTAGCTATTATTTTGCTTAGAATACTTGTTTTAGTTCATTTGCATGCTCATTAGCATTGTCAACCAAATTGTTGGTAAGCCACATATCCACTTCAGTGCAAACAAAGTGTTGTTGTTTTATCCAATCCATTGGAATAGAATAGCTTAGGAAGCCATAAAAGTTGTAGGTTTTGCTCTTGAACAGGATAGTTCCAGTTACGGTTGCTTCATGTTGCATGACTGCAAAGTAAAATCCCACTAGGAATGGCATAAGCCAAGCTCTATACTCTTGCGCTATCCCTCTCCTACTCACATTTTCGGTCCGCATTCGAGTGTCCTTGTCCCAAAACCTACTCCTATCGGTGATAGAATTACACGCTTTTCTGGATCCACGTGAACACGAAAGAACGAGGAGATCACACTGAGGGGACAAGATCGCACACGCCATCGGATTCGCCACTGTTCTGTGGAATCCAGGTTTTAACTTTCAAAGTTCTAGTTAGAATCATATCAAATAGAGTAGATAATTACTTCATTTCAGTGACTTTTATTCTTGATATTGCCAGGGAAGCTGTGAGGATTGATAGTTTCTGAGAAACTATGATTCACTCCTCACTTCTGAGGTAGGATCGAGAATCTTGTAGATAGATTAGACGAGCTATTTTATTTATTTAGAATAAATCTACAAATTACACAGGCTGATAACTACACTCGGTTATTTTGTCTATTTTAAATTATTGTTTAGTTGTTATTTCTAGATACGCTTAAAATAGTTTTCTTTCCATTGTATTCTTGAAAGATTTCTTAGAAGAATAGAAGTTATATATATGTTTTAGATTTATTCCACGTAGTTAGAATTTGCTTCGTTACAGTTAGATTTACATTTTATTTTGTATGACAATCACGGGACCTCAGGAGCCCAGAGAATATATATTTGAGCCAATCGTGCCTCAACCAAACCTCGTCACAACAATAGTTGACATAGACCAAAATCTCAGAATACAAGTATTCCGAACAACCATAGATTTACAACTGATCAGTTCTCAATTAAGAGGGTTAAACATAGAAGACGACCAAGCACACACGTTTTGGTCAAACCAACCAAATTACAGATTGCCCTAGGTAAAACTCACATGACTGTAGAAGGGTTCGAAAGAGAACAAACCTTTGGTCCCACACCCAGTGTAGGAGACACTCTCACAGACATAGACACCGGTTTAAGGATCCAAGTTACGCGAACGCCTGTGAGATATTATGAGAAAATCACACAGTTATTGGTCCTAAACATAGAAGCTGAGAAAGCATATGATTACTGGATACTAGGGATTAGAACTTGATTTCACGTATGACCATAACAGGACCACAACAACCAAGAGTCTATGGTTGTGATCCACAGATCCCACAGCCCAATGAGTCCATAAGTCAATCAGATATAGACGCTGGCTTACGCACACAAGTATTCCAATCCACTCCACTTCCACCCATCATCATCGAACAATTTTCCTTACTAGATATAGCGGCTAATGAAGCTAGAGAATTCTGGACTAGGCCAGAGAATCGTCCATAGAGTCAATTGTTTTCACCATCCACCCTATGACCTTATCTGGAGACATACACGAAACTATCCCAGGTCATTTTCCACGTATTCCACAACCCATAGATCGAATCACGCCAGAGCTCGATATTGATTGGAGCCTTCAAGCAGTCATCCTTGCCGATCGATCTATCACACCAGTCCAAGTTAGAAGGGCCTTCTTTGCCTTAGATTCACAAATTCCACTAGTGCGTGTCGAAGACATTAGACTACCTAACTAGTTTGTCTAAATCCAACGCATATTCTACCCCCACCGGCTGTCTCGGCACGACCTCGAGAGGTCGGGTACGTGGAAGAGTCACTTGTAGATTCTCACGCTCGCCTGTCGCTTTTCCGGCGTATAAAATTGGTGAACCCAACGTGAAACAAACAAAATTAGTGAAGCTGACGTAAAAATTCCTACTTTATCGTTCGAGTCATAGTATCACGTTTCCTTTCACAAATCACCTTCGCTCCTTTCCATTATTCTGCGAGTATTCATATACCCCCTGAATATGTCGGGATTCGATGCATATGGCAGACCCCTCTTGGGTCTCGAGGCATACTACGCCCAACAGAATAGGTAATCATCACCCTCGCTCTCAGTATGGGGCAACAACTATTCAACTAATCAGTTGTCAACACAAACCCCAAGAATCAGATATAATTTGTCTTTTCAGACTGAGGAGTTAGATCAACCCCCTCGAATGCAACAAACAGAGCCTTCAGGTTCAAACAATATGACGTTTACCGGAGAATCTGGTTCATCTCCTCAGATGCTACTTAGACCACAAATTAGTAGGCAATCAGATCCATACCTGGTCTTAGATGATGGACAGTCAATACGTTATCCTAGGAGTGAACAACGCTCCCGGGGCATGTACCCACCTATAGGAGGTCTACAAATACAACCCGAGATCTCTTTTCAAGAAAATACCTCTATGCCACTGCATATAGGAAATATTCTCGGAGAAACTTGGCAAGATAGCGACCAGTTCATGACAGGATATCACGTACCTATACAACACCAGGGTATACAACAAATGCCGCTCAGGGAAAACACCGTGACTTCACCAAATGAAGTCATTTCAATGTTAGTAGAAAAAGTGAGAGGGTTAGAACTTGCTCAAGCAAGTCAAAATTCTCCATTCATACAAGCAGGAAGTTCCAATCCTCCATACCACTCTGGCCAAGTAGATCTCCTCACAGGAGTAGGCACGTTAGGTATGCCTCCTCACTATCCACAACAAACGCCAACAAGGCCCATCATCTCTAACACCATTCCTCCCGGTCTAGTATCAAATAATCCATTCCTAGACAATACCCCGTCATACTTAAACATGTACTCCAAATCACCACAAGGAGATATGTTTTCCTCTCCTGGCATATTTGCTCAAACACAGGGACCTCCTTATGCCCCTGCTAATGCATACTCTGCACCGTATCAACAACCTATCCCACCACCACTCCCTCAACAACCACCATCAATGGTCGAAAGCTATGCGATAGGGACTTATTCAGAATATCTGAAGGAGCCCTTAGACTTCGCCATACGAAGCGTCATGCTCCCAAGACCCCTTCCCGATTTACCCAAGTACAAAGGTGAGGGAGATCCAAACACACATATCAAGGCTTACGCTACAGCCATACGAGAATTACTCCCTTGGGATGGGGTTGTTGCTAAAATATTCCCCAAAACCTTGGAAGGCATTGCTCTTGATTGGTATTACAGATACCTGAAGCCTCCATCCATTCATTTAAACAACTCGTGTCAGAGTTCATCAAGGCATTCGACATGAACAAATTGTTGAGAATAGGAATCAGGGAATTCTTGCACATCAAACAAGAACACAACGAATCTGTCGCCCATTTCATCCAAAGGTGGCGTACAGTCCTTTATTCTCAAGAAGTGCTCCAAACATGGATCAGATGGAACTATGCGATTTATTCCTTCATTCTCTCAGCAAAGAGGTGAAGGAAGAAGTCCAGAAGTTCCCACTAAGAACTTACGATGAAGTACTTGAGAGCGCTCTTCGAATAGACCAAGCAGCGATAGATAGTGGTCGTAAGACATATGGAACAAACGGGAGGTTAATCACCTCCACTCAGAACACTACAGGTATCACAAATATCAATCAAGGACCCAAAATCCTTAACAAAAATCGTGGGGTAACAACGGATGGAGTAACCGACCAGCCCAAAAGGGTAAATGTTGTTAATACTCCGTCACAAACAAACAACCAACGAAGCAACAACTCTACCTCGACGATCAATACAGTGGATTTTAACCATCCACAACAACAACAACAACGGTGAAATCCCATACAAGGGCCAAGACAAAACTCATTTGGTTATCAAAACCAAAGTCAAAACCAGAAACAACAATTCCAAAACTTTAATCCTAATAAATGCAGTTTGATTAGAATTTTAGGCCACAATACACACCGACCAACAAAATAGGAATTACAATCCCAATTCTTATTGTGGTTTCCACAAAATTCGGGGTCATGATACTAGAACGTGTCGTGACTACAATAAATTTATGCAACGCTTGCCAGAAGAACAAAGACAGTTCTTCACAGATTTGTTTTTGGCAGATCCCGTCTCATCATCACCAAATACGCTCGCAGGGGCAGTTTCCCCTCAGAATGCTCCCCTCAAGATCTTTAACGATCCGCTCCCAAATCATGATAGCAATAGGCTGAATCCAACTGGAACAAACAAAGGTGCAATGACGGGAAACAATGATCATGAAGCCTCAACTTCATTAAATCCATCAGTTGCACCACAGTTAGGAAGTCAACCGAGACCCAAGATAGTCAGTTTGGTAGAATTAGACGCTGAACTACCTATCGAAGCTATAACAAGAACGCGAGAATATTTCTCTCAACCGAGCTCAAGTCATCTGCCAGAAACAGATAAGAGTCAGCAAATAGTAGAAAAACCCGTAGGTGCCTATGATTTAATTAATGACCTAACAAAGACCTTCTCACACATCTCATTTTTAGATTTACTAAAGAACTCTCCTCCTCACAGAGCTACTCTTTTAGAAGCATTAGGTCTAGGTCATCTAATTAACATCACTCCACCTCCTGAAACACAAGTAAATCACATAGATTTTGATATCCACCCTCCGGGGCAGCCGGACAAGGATGTCGAATTCATATTCGAAATAAGTAAAATGCCCACAGATGCTGAGATCGCACGTCGAGGTGACCCAGCCTTACACTTACAAGTATGGGTTTATAATAACTATGTAAAACAGGTAATGGTTGATGATGGGGCCGCAGTTAACATAGTCCCTTTCTCTTTCCTCCAAAAACTTGGATATGGGGAAACAAACTGTTCCACTACTCGAAATACATTGAGAGGCTATGATAGCCTTAAAGCCACTTCAATAGGAACTATAATACTGCCGGTCACCTTAGGACCCAAAACAATCCTAACTGAGTTTTATATTATAGATCGGGAAACTAATTATAATATGATACTCGGCCGACCATGGATACACCGAATGAAGGCAATCCCTTCTACTTTATTTCAAGAAGTAAGATTCTTGCATCTAGGAAAGGTGTTTGTAGCCAAAGGCGATCCAAAACCTTTCGATTTGCACCTAGCTGATTTAAAGAAAAGACCAGGGGTGCACTCAGAATTTGAACTTCCAACAAACCAACTTAATAAACCCACTGACCCAAAACCAGAGGAAAAGTTGGTACCTACGACGGATCTTGAAACTATCAGCATAGCCAAAACAATTCCAACCCCCAAAGATAAAACTAAAGAAATAGTATCATTAGGGACTACTGCGAAAATCGTTGAGTTGATAGAACAAGATTCACCAATGTTCTTACCATTTGATTCAGTAGGCATAGGATATTCCCTAGGTGTTGGTTCCCTTCCAGCAGAGGACCTCTATATGGTAGAAGTAGAGTGCGCAAATGCAGCAAATGCCCCAACATCTATACTCCCGACTAAGTATTGGACTCTCCATTTCGATGGAGCTAAATGCCGTTATGGAGTGGGGGAAGGTATAATTCTTACTTCACCCGAGGAGAAAGTCCTCCCATTCGCCTTTAAGTTAAACTTTGAATGCACAAATAACGGTGCTGAGTACGAAGCCCTCCTCCTTGGCCTCACCTTAGCCAAAAGAATTGGTGTTGATAACATCAGAGTTTTAGGAGACTCGCAATTAGTGGCAAACCAAGTTTCTGAGGTATACGAAACCAAAGCCGAACACTTGCAACTTTACAAAGAAGATGTATTAGATTTAAGCAAGGCGTTTAACTTCATATCCATTGAAGCAATCCCACGAGAGAAAAATCTTCTCGCCGATTCAATAGCAACTTCAGCATCACGTTTTACTCCAAGCAATGAGTTAGAAGATACCCAGTTCACGGTGTCCATTCGTGATGAACCATTGATAAAAATAATAGCAAAACCTCTTTCAAGCGGAAATGAATCTACCGTCCTAGACCGTATTGATAGTAATGCAACTACTTTGGATTACTTAAATGCCTATGTAGCATTACATCTCTCCTATCATATGCTAGATTTATCCTTGATTCCACATTCGTCTTCCTACATCGGAAATCCTGTAACGGATCTTCCCTCACAAATAAAATCCAGCATATACGCAGTAGAAAATGGGGATGATTTAGATTTACCTCCAACACCACCTGAGTTCGAAGAGGGTAAAGCCTCTTTGATCAAAGAAATAATCGATGTCAACATCGGGACAGAAGATGAACCGAGAATATTGAAATTAGGATCATCCTTAACCCCAGAAGAAGTGGAAATACATACTCAAATTCTCAAAGAACATCAGAAGGCATTTGCATTTAATTATAAGGAGATGACAGGAGTCGCACCCCACATTGCGGTGCACAACCTCGTCACTAGATCAGATGCAAAGCCAATTAAACAAAAATCAAGACCCATGAAGCCCAAAGTAGCTCTCATGGTAAAAGAGGAGGTAATAAAACTCCTCCAGGTAGGGTTCATCAAACCAGTCGACTACTCCCAATGGGTATCTAATATCGTCCCCGTTCTCAAGAAGAATGGAAAGATACGCATCTGCATAGATTTTCGAGATATCAACAAAGCGTGTCCTAAGGATGACTTCCCATTACCATCCATAGATGTTATTGTTGATGCAACGGCTGGTTTTGAACTTTTGTCTCTCATGGATGGATTCTCGGGATACAATCAAATCAGAATATCTGAGCAAGATCAAGCTAAAACCACGTTTATAACTCCTTGGGGAACCTATTGCTGTTTGTTATGCCATTCGGTCTCAAAATGCCGGTGCTACGTACGGGGCCATGACATACATATTTCACGATCTAATTCATAAAATTGTGGAATCTTACGTAGATGACTTATTGGCTAAAGCCAAGAAGTGTTGTGACCATCCCGAAGTACTCCGCGTCATTCTTTCACGTCTAATAGAATACGGAGTCACACTAAACCCAGAGAAATGCGTCTTTGGTGTAACGGGAGGGAAGCTCTTAGGTTATATCATATCGTCACGAGGGATAGATGTTGACCCAACCAAAATTTGGGCTGTCCTCGAAATGGTTCCACCTTCAAATGAATCTGGAATCAGATCATTTCTCGGAAAACTGGGTGCAATCCGAAGATTTATCCCGGACTTAAGCTTCGCCGTTCATCCAATCAACAATTTACTCAAGAAAGACTACAACATTGATTGGACTGAAGATTGCAATGAAGCTTTTGATGCAGTTAAGTGTTTCCTTTTATCACCACCTACGCTAATGCCACCTAAGCTAGATCTCCCATTAATTCTATATTCACGAGCTACCAATGTCTCGTTGGCCTGTATGTTGGCCCAAGAAGACAATAACAAAAGAGAACATGTGATTTATTTCATTATCCGAACGCTGCTCGACTATGAAACATGCTATACATGGCAGGCGTAACGAGAATGCCTTGCCATAGTCTTTGCTACTAAACGCCTAAGACATTATATGCTTTGAATCAACAAACGAAAGTCATGGTAAAACGGACCATCTACGGACTTTCCTCACACAAGGTCATTGTCTAAAAAGGCTAGAGGCGTTTTATAACCTTAATGGGAGAATTCGAACTAACGTTTGTAAACCGAAGTCGGTTAAGGGACAAATCATCGCGGATTGGTTGGTGACAACCCATTAGACGGAGGTGATTTAGTAGATTTAGACTTTCCGGATGAATGCGTATACTACATCGAAACCCGACCCGCTATCTCGAGTGTCCTTGGTACACTGATATCATTAATTATATCATGGACCATACGCATTGAGAGGCGATTACACCGCAACAAAGAAGGCGGTTACGCATAATCGTAGCTAAATACCTCATTATAGAGCAGGTGTTCTATTGAAAATCATTCGATGGAATGCTCCTAAGGTGTGTCGACACGAGAAGAATCCAAGAGGATTCTCCATGAATCTCACAAAGTGGTATATGTGGAGGCCACTTCGATGGCCATGCCACCACTCGAAAAATACATCGAATGGGATATTTCGGCCCCTCTAGAGAACGTGACGCGATAGAGTTTGCATGTAGGTGTCATAAGTGCCAAGAATTCTCCTACGAGATCCACATGCCAAAGACAAGCTCTACAACCAATCGCAACTCCATGGCCCTTTTCTACATGGGGTCTAGACTTAATAGGGAAACTCTCTCCCTCATCCATAGACGGCCATAATTTAATAATCACGGCCACTAAATATTTTACCAAATGGGTGGAGGCCATGCCTCTTACTACTGTACCTGGGTCGGTAATCGCCAAGTTCATTTTGAACCAAATCATTTGTAGGTACGGTATCCCGCAAATCATTATCTCTCGATAATGGAACCTCTTTTAAAAATGAAGAGGTTCGCGAACTATGCAATAAATTTAAGATAAGCCATCATACGGCTTCCTTGTATTACCCTCAAGCCAACAGACAGGCTGAAGCGACAAACAAGACACTGAAAGCCATTCTCCTTAAAACGGTGAAAGAAAACAAACGAGATTGGCATTTGAAGTTATATCCGGCCTTGTGGGCCCACCGAACCTCAATAAGAACACCAACGGGAGCAACTCCTTTCTCACTAGTATTTGGGGGGGCGGTTCTCCCACTTGAGGTCGAAATACCCGGTCTCCGCATTTCACTACAAGAGGATTACGGATGAAGGCGCTTACAGAGAAGCACGTATTTCCCAACTAGAAATCCTAGATGAAACTAGGTTAGATCTTTGAGTAGTGACATAGAGTCTATGCTTGACCGGATGTGTCGGCGAGTACAACAAGAAGGTCTATGAACGCAACATATACAAAGGTGATCTAGTCCTAAGGCTAGGCAGTAGGATCGACAAGAAGACCGGCGAAGGAAGGAAATTCCGGCCCAAATGGTTGGGCCCATACCAGTCATGAAGGACTACGAAATGGTGCTTACCTCTTATGTACGCTAGAAGGTGAGGAATTTGGCGAAGCAGTCAATTCCCTGCACCTCAAGCGATTCTGCACATAAGCAACTAGCACTGCTTGTATAAATATCTACATTGCATCTTCATATAGATTAAGATCATTTTGTCCACTTGTTTCTTACATAAATTATGATCAAGGAATCTATTCTCAAAGCAATTCATTACAAACTCGTGATGTTTTTGGCATAAAGCTCTTTAATCATACCTCTCCATTTTCGTGATATCATCAAATCATCTCAAAATCTTTTATCAAATAAATCAAACATGACAAAGTCTTAACGGTAACCATACCAAGATCTGCATGTTTGTTCTCACTTTGATTTCTTCTTAGGATAGGTGTCTTGCCTATGGTCTGTTCTAGAAGCTTCATGGTGTCACATCTATCCCATATATACATCTCTTTGGAAATAAGCATATGCTGACATTTTACTCAAATAAGCAATTCAAAAAGTGATTAAACAGAAAATTTTATTTTTACACATTTCCTTGCCCCACCAACCTTTGGTGATGAGCTTGCGTCTCTTACTAGTGACGTAGGGTTGGGAAAGGATGGAAATGCCCTTACTCGCCTATGCCTTGCCCACGGTGATAAACCCACTTCTTACTAGTAGCATTGGGCAAAGTATAGGGGGTCCTCTTGACACAACAAACGTTAAAAGGTCATAAACAAACAATTCAAACTTTGAGTCAAAAACGAATGAATCAGATGTTCAAAATTCCAAGAGAGTTAAAATCCTAAAAACCTAGATCTTGTCTACTATGTGGCCATCTACGGGTCTAAGTCTAGATAAACCGCAAAGCAAGTGCATTCTAAACTATGAAGTCATTCGGGTAGAGTAAGCTTGTAGCTTCCAATTTGGTTCCGCCAAAAGTTTTGTCTATCTTTCATCACTATCATTTCACCACATTTCATAACTTGCGCCCTTCTTGGCTCTTGGTGATGAGCCCTCGCATCTTACTAGTTGCATGGAGTTAGGAGTGGGGCAAGTTAATTTGTTCATCATACTGGTTATTTTCATCACTTTGCCAAAACAAACATGAGGTATCCAAATCGCTCACAGAAGCTAAGATTCAAAATCACAATATATCTACATATCATGTATCAGCATCATGAAACACAAAAAGAAAGTAAACATTTGCACCATCTGTTATCCATTGCATACATTCTAAAAAGCATACAAACATACATCGTAGTATACACAAGGAAACTGGAAATAGAAAGGAAAACATGAGTGCAAGATTTTGATCCAAAATGAATGCGTATATATAAATAATCAATGTTTATATACAATGCCATCATGCACTAGGCATGAACAAAACGCTCAAAGAGCCCGTGATATACAATAGTACAAAATACACAAGGGCAAAATGGCCTCTCAACCCCTACGCGACCCCTCCGAAGGTGTACGCCCTCGCCTAGGACTCCGGCTACGCCGATGCTCTGAATGTATGGAGGGCTCAGGGTCCCGAGGGGCAGCCGCGGTCTCACCACGAGAATGGCTCCTCATAAGGAGCTCAGCCGTCCTGTAGCCCGCTAGCTCAGTGCGAAGGGTCGATACCATCCTAGCCACGTGCCAAACAGAGCAAAGACATCGGTATGTTAACTAGCTATTGAGGGCTCCCGGCATCTACTGAGATAACTCCATGCGGGTCCTATCCATGGGGATCATCGGGAATCGGTACATACCCTGTGGATCAAATCCCGCCACTCGTCAATAGTCTCTGCAAACAAAGGAGAAAAATGAATCAGAAACCAAGCAAGAAGCTAAAAGATACAATAATAGTAACTAAGGGGAGCATACATATAAACATTAAAAGGAGAAGGGTAACTTACTCAGATCCCTAGGCATCCAAGATGGGTCGCTAGGGCCAGCACCTACCATGGATGCCACCTTGCCGATTGAGGGCTGCTCCGTGGTAGGGCAACATGTCTCCCTACAAGTGACTTATCCTCTCCGCCATGGCCCGAGAGAGTGGCTCCTCTGAAACTAGAGTGTCCTTCTTTGCGCTCTGCTCAGCCCTCTCTGCCTGCATAACATCCTGAGTGTCATGCCACTCAGGATCGCTGTCCTTGGTCTCCTCCTCTGTCCCTCCCTCCGTGAGCTCCTCGAGTCGGAATCAATATCTATAGGGTCATCCTGCTATGAGGCGGGACCCGCAGCAATCTAAAGCAAAGGTGCCGAGGGCACGGCTCTCCCTCCAGCACGAACTATCCTCCTAGCTACAATAGGAATGCCAGGAGTGATCGCTGTCCAACCACGACCTCTAGGCCCCCCTCAGCCTCGCAAACTGATCATGGCGGCGCCACTGGGGAAGCATGCCCAAATACGGTAGGCCAAAGCTGGCGAGGAACTCTACCAAAAGGATGCACCTCCACTCCCCACTCGATCAATGAGCTGCCTGTGGTCGAGCAAGAGATCGGGTAAGAGTCTCCTCTCCCCATATGCCGGCCATAAGCGGTGCGGTGTCGCCTCCATGTCTGCGGTAGTAAGGGAGGCGGGTGGTGGTGAGGTGCTCTAAGCAGCGACATATTTGTCCATCGGCTGCCCTCACGGCCCAAGATCTACTACCTCACACCCCTGCCATAAGGGATAAAATGCTCATACACCCATGACTCATGACTAGAGTTGGGTGGCTCAATGATTGTCCCTATAAATGCAGACCACCCTATATAGATCATGGTAGGTGGTCCCAGAATATCTGCACCCAGGCGTATATCCGGCCATGCCCCTCTATCTACGCAATGATGGGGACCCAGCAGTATAACAATGTATCCCCTCCCTTGTCCCCGATCAGTCTCGAGGCAAGGATCCCCATGACGGCCTATCGAAGTACGGGGATAGGCAAGGAAGGAATGGATCGAACTCTCACTCCCTTCTTCGACCCCAGTGGAGATAAGCGCATCTCCCATATATGCTACTTTGTGCAATCTGTGCTGTGAGCTTCTTGTCTCTAATGTAAGTCTCCTCCCGATGATCGGGACTCCCAAAATACGGTAGACATCCTCGAGTGTGATGGTCCACTCACCACGGACCCCTGGCAGTCGGAAGGTGTTCCGATCTGCATCCCAATAAGAGAATAAGTCACAAAGGATGTGACTAGATGGTGCAACATGAGGCACACGCGATATACGCAGTATGCCGGCTCTCTGTAGTGTGTCCTCCTCGTCCTGTGAAAGGGCATCCAGTACCCCTGAGAGCCAATCACACTCTCTCTCTCTGCTCCATCTAATATACTCCTCTCTCGCCTGCATACACCCAAAAACACACAAAACAGAGCAAGTTAATATCTGAACAATACCAAGAAGGTCATAAAAATGTGTAGAAGTGCAAAAAATACAAACACAATCTCAAATATAAGTTCTTTTGCATTCTGTGCAGAACCGCCGCCCTGAGCAGGGAGGCGGTTTTGTAACCGCCGCCTTAAGGGTGGCGGTCGTGTAACCGCCGCCCTGGCCAGGGCGGTGGTCGTGGTCCGAAAACCCACACGGGTTTTAATCCTAAAAAGCCTAAAACTAGCAAAAAATGACCATTTGACCTAAAAATGGAGCCTACCCAGTAGGCGCCCCCCTAGGTGGACCTTTTGAACCTAACATTTTCAAAAATAACCCCCCCATTACGAAAAATTTAGCATTTCAAATTTAAAGGGGAAAAACACAAAATTGAAGAAAACTAACTTTGTGATCGTTTGAGGTCGGTGTTCGCATGCGTGGAGGCATGATCATGATCTCGCTGCGGACGTTTTGACTCTACTCACGCAAGAAACCGTCACCGTGGGTCCCAGAGCTCAAAATCAATCAAATCAACTCGCGCAAATGAATAGGAAAATGGGCCCACTTTCATATATATAGCGCCCTGATTCGTTTTAAAAGACTTTTTCGCAGGTTTTGGGGAGCCGATGGAGGTAAGTTCCTATCCCCGCACAAATGGTAGATTCTCATTCCCTGTCTTTTTAGCATTTGTTTTCCAAAGTTATTGTATCTATCTGCACTTGAATCCTCTTTTCATTTTGCAGGTAGCGGGAATTTTGGATGGCGTAATTTCAACACACGGACGAGTAAGGTATAACTTCTAACTCCCCATTTCGGGACTGCCATACTCGGACCTACCGTTTTATGCCTCTTCATGGCTAAAATGCTTCTCCGAGGGGGCAATATGTACGTACCCAAAATTGTAAGGTATTGTACTGCCGGAACAGTGTAACAAGTGCCCCAATGATGATATAGGTCTCCTCGCAAGGTGTTCGGGATCCGGAAAAGCTCTCGGAGTATGCGTTAACATCCCGCATGCCCCGCCTAGCCCCCGTGCCCTTTGTTTTCCCCTTTTTCTTCTTTCCTTGGCCTTTTGATCTTCAGTGACGAAACCGCCGCCCTGCAGGGCGGTGGTCTCGTGACCGCCACCCGATCGGGCGGCGGTCCCTGAATCGCGCCTGCCCACTCGAGTGGCGGTCCTACGCACATTTTCGTAACGTTCTTTTAACGCGAATCGCGTGAAATATCACGTTTCACCAGCTTTCCTTGCCGACTTGAGCATGCATTTATGTTTTTGGTCCCCTGGAATAGTGTTTTTCCTTTGTTTATTGTTTAGGAGTTCAGTTTGGTTTTGATTTTGGGTGATTGAATTCCTATAAATGCATGGCTTGTGCTCAAACAAATGGCCTGATTTTGAAGACTGATCTTTGCTCTCATCTCCTCATTTTAGTATTTTAGCTTGTTATCTTGTTTAGAAGCCATAGTTTCAATTCACTTACATCTTTAGTTAGATTGCTCAAGCTGTTGGTAAGCCACATACCCATCTTGTGCGAGCGGTTTGTTATTTCACCCAATCCGGTCTCGAAGTTTTGTCTACGAATTTCTCTTTGCATTAGATTTAGCTATTATTTTGCTTAGAATACTTGTTTTAGTTCATTTGCATGCTCATTAGCATTGTCCAGCTGTTGGTAAGCCACATATCCAGCTTGTGCAAATAGTGTTGTTGTTTTATCCAATCCATTGGAATAGAATAGCTTAAGAAGCCATTAAAGTTGCAGGTTTTGCTCTTCGAACAGGATAGTTCTAGGTTCTGGTCGCTTCATGTTGCATGACTCGCAGTAAAATCCCGCTAGGAATCGCATAAGCCAAGCTCTTTACTCTTGTGCTATCCCTCTCCTACTCGCATTTTGGTCTACATTCTGAGCTGTCCTTGTCCCGAAACCTACTCCTATCAGTGCTAGAATTACACACTTTTCTAGATCCACGTGAACACGAAAGAATGAGGAGATCATACTGAGGGGACAAGATCGCACACGCCATCGGATTTGCCACTGTTCTGCGGAATCCAGGTTTTAATTTTCAAAGTTCTAGTTAGAATCATATCAAATAGAGTAGATAATTGCTTCATTTCAGTGACTTTTATTCTCGATATTGCCAGGGAAGCTGTGAGGATTGATAGTTTCTGAGAAACTATGATTCACTCCTCACTTCTGAGGTAGGATCGAGAATCTTGCAGATAGATTAGACGAGCTATTTTATTTATTTAGAATAAATCTACAAATTGCACAGGCTGATAACTACACTCGGTTATTTTGTCTATTTTAAATTATTGTTTAGTTGTTATTTCTAGATACGCTTAAAATAGTTTGCTTTCCATTGTATTCTTGAAAGGTTTCTTAGAAGAATAGAAGTTATATATATGTTTTAGATTTATTCCACGTAGTTAGAATTTGCTTCGTTACAGTTAGATTTACATTTTATTTTGTATGACAATCACGGGACCTCAGGAGCCCAGAGAATATATATTTGAGCCAATCGTGCCTCAACCAAACCTCGTCACAGCAATAGTTGACATAGACCAAAATCTCAGAATACAAGTATTCCGAACAACCACAGATTTACAACTGATCAGTTCTCAATTAAGAGGGTTAAACATAGAAGACGACCAAGCACACATGTTTTGGTCAAACCAACCAAATTACAGATTGCCCTAGGTAAACACTCACATGACTGTAGAAGGGTTCGAAAGAGAACAAACCTTTGGTTGTGATCCTTTGGTCCCATAGCCAGTGCAGGAGACACTCTCACAGACATAGACACCGGTTTAAGGATCCAAGTTGCGCGAACGCCTGTGAGATATTCTGAGAAAATCACACAGTTATTGGTCCTAAACATAGAAGCTGAGAAAGCATACGATTACTGGATACTAGGGATTAGAACTTGATTTCACGTATGACCATAACAGGACCGCAACAACCAAGAGTCTATGGTTGTGATCCATAGATCCCACAGCCCAACGAGTCCATAAGTCAATCAGATATAGATGCGTTGGCTTACGCACACTAGTATTCCAATCCACTCCACTTCCACCCATCATCATCGAACAATTTTCCTTACTAGATATAGCGGCTAACGAAGCTAGAGAATTTTGGACTAGGCCAGAGAATCGTCCATAGAGTCAATTGTTTTCACCATCCACCCTATGACCTTATCTGGAGACATACACGAAACTATCCCAGGTCATTTTCCACGTATTCCACAACCCATAGATCGAATCACGCCAGAGCTCCATATTGATTGGAGCCTTCGAGAAGTCATCCTTACGATCGATCTATCACACACGATTCAAGTTAGAAGGGCCTTCTTTGCCTTAGATTCGCAAATTCCACTAGTGCGTGTCGAAGACATTAGACTTCCTAACTAGTTTGTCTGAATCCAATGCATATTCTACCCCCACCGGCTGTCTCGGCACGACCTCGAGAGGTCGGGTATGCGGAATAGTCACTTGTAGATTCTCACGCGCCTTTGTCACTTTTCCGGCGTACGGGTACCTCGGTAGAACTTATTCAGTCTTAGTGAGGATGATTTCATTATAGTTACAACTAAGGCTCAAGAAAAGGCTGAAGAGAGTAAACAAAATAGAATATTCTGTTATACCTATTGTCACTGATAAAACAACAACTATAGGCCCAAAACTAGCTAACTGTTTTGTTGTTCTTAAAACAAAAACAGGTGTTTCAGTTGGTAAAGAGTAGTAAAAATAGCTACAACCTGACCCAAGAAGGTTATTTATACCTCAGATATCTAGAGACAGTTGAAGCATAATCAATTTTCACCAAGGCCTATGCTAAAATAGTAGAATCTGTCTCTAAAATTGTTGCTTCTTTTAACATTGTTGATGTAATGAAAAATCATAACATTAAAATCTCAATGTGGGACACTCTAATTATTCCAAGACAACAAGATTTACTTTCTCAAGAACTTGCTAAGCTACAGATTTCTTCTAAACTGACAGAAAAGGAAGTCCAGAAAATAGACATGGTCCTTAGAACAATGGAACAAGACCACATCAAAGAGGTTAAATGGATGGTTTAGAAAGTCTTAAATGGTCATGACATCAAGAAGCCACCACCATTTTATCTATCATTGATTATTGGAGAACATCTTGTTCATAACTGTATGGTGGAAAGCAGTGCATGTAAGACAATTATGTCCAAAGCAATTTCAAAAAAATTAGGTTTGCAGTATGAACCTATAGAAAAGAGTGTTTTACAACTTGATAGAACAACAACTAATATAGTAGGTGTCATCATAAATCTATAGGTAACATTGCATGATTGCCCAAATGTTTCCATTCTACAAGAAGTTATTGTTATCGATTTACCTCCTTACTTTGCTATATGTTTATTAAGAGATTTCATAGCAAAATTAGGAGGTTATCTCTCTTCAAATTGGTCCTTCTTGTTTTTCACTACACATTATGGAACCAAGGTTACTATTAATTCAGAACCGTTGGCCAAATTTCACATTGAGCCTCATGGTTCTAATGTATTGGCTAATCATATAGCCTTAGACTAGTCTGATTTTGACAATACATCTCATGTTTTATAATTAGATGGTGTTTCTAACCTATTTATGGATGAAAAGACACATGAAGAACATGTTCATGATCCTTTTAAAGAAGTTGAAGATGATTTGTTTGGTATGTATTGTTTACATGAAGAAAACACACCAATTCCCTTACAGTCCAAAATAGAAAATGCAAGAGAAGGGATTTGGAAGGTTCATTTTGATGGAGCTAAGAACAAGAAAGGATAAGGAGTAGGTTTGATGCTCACTTCCCCGAAAAAGAAAATGTATTTTTCAGCTTTGAGTCTTTAATTTTCATGCACTTGTAACATAGCTGAATACGAAGCATTAATTCATGGCTTACTTTGGGCTAAAAAGAGAGGTATTGGCATGCTACTGATTTTTGGTGATTTAGAGTTGGTTATTAATCAAGTAAGAAACTTCAATGTTTGTTTGAATCTATTAATGAAGTCTTAAAAATGTAGAGTATTAGACTTAATGGAAGATTTTGAAGCTATTAATGTCAAGTCCATTCCTAGAATAGAAAATAAGCATGCAAATAGACTTATAGCAATTGGTGCTAGTTTTGAAGTGCTAGAACAAATTGAAAATAACGAGATTCAACCTCATATAAAGTTGATTTTTAGACCTTTTATACCTGATAATGATTTGAATTGGCAAGTTTTTGAAAATGATGAGCAAATCTGCGGGTTTTTGTAGCAAGAAGATGAATTCTCTGCAGTAAATCAAGATAAATTACAACGCTTATTTGGTGACCAGATTGTTCAGTTAAAGGTGAATAAACTACCTCGAGTCTTGGTCACATTAGAATATATCTTCATTGTTGATGACCAGTTAACGAAATAAAAAAATAAGATGTCAACACACACTGATGACTATGAAGAGATCGTAGTTGATGAAGGAAAAAATTTGTTTCTCGGAAAGGTATGCTCCTTGGATGAAAAGCATTCATTTATTAATCTTTGCAAGGAATTTAAAGATGCCTTCACTAGGAAATACCAGGACTTGAAAGGGTTTGATCCTAGTTTAGCACAACATACTATTGAATTATAGCCAAATTCCAAGCCAGTTAGGCAAAAATAGAGGCCTGTAAATCCCAAAATAGAACCTCTAATGAGGAAAGAATTATCTCAATTGATCGAATTAGGTATTATCTTTCTAGTTAAGAATTCAAGTTGGGTATCCAATCTTGTTCCTGTTCGGAAAAATAATGGAGAAATCAAATTATGTTGGGATTTCAGAGATCTTAACAAAGCTTCATTAAAAAATCATTACCCACTTCCATATATGGATCAAATTCTTAGAACAGTTTCCAGTTCAGATAGACTATCTCTTCTAAAAAGTTATATTGGATACACTCAGATTCTAGTCCAAGAAGAAGATAGGTACAAAACAACTTTTACCACCAAGTGGGGTACTTATGCTTACAAAAGAATGTCTTTTGGCCTATCAAATGTTGGTGTAACTTTTCAACGTGCAATGGACATGGATTTTCATGACTTCTTAAGTAAATGAATCCTTGTTTATTTAGATGATGCCACTGTATTTTCAAAAAATTCAGATGGGCATCTAATACATCTAAGACAGAATTTTAGTTATGCAGACAATTTGGAATACCTTTGAACCCAAAAAAGTCTATATTTTTAGTACATCAAGGTAAATTACTTGGACATGATTATTTCTAAGCAATGTTTAAGAATTGATCCTTTCAGAATCAAAACCATATCACAACTATCATTGCCCCATCATAAGAACGTATTATAGCATTTTCTGGGAAAAATAAACTTTGTTAGAATATTTGTTCTAGATTTTGCAGCATTGGTTAAACCGTTGAGCGCTATGTTAAAGAAAGAGATAAATTTTTCCTGGATCAGCCAAGGGAGAGAAGGGTTTGAAGAAATTAAAGAAACTATCTCCCAAGCTCCTACTCTTGAAAATATAAATTTTTATATATATTTTAGAATGTATGCACTTGCAGAAGCTGAAACAATATCAGCCATATTAACTCAGGTTAATGATGAAAACATCGAGCAACCAATTAATTTCTTTGGAAAAAGCTTGTATGAGTATGAAACAAGGTACACTTTTCTTGAAAAATAAGTACTTTCAGTAGTCATAGGACTAAATAATTTCCAGCTCAAAGCCATTGGAGGATCATGATTACAAAGGTTGTAATTACATTTTCAAAATGAACAAGCAAGGAACTTCATTCATGAAGAAAAATAAGCATTACTTTCAGAAGGACTGGACATAATGGAATGTCTTGGTGCTCATCTTGATCTTGCACCATTTTTCCTAATTTCTTTAAAATCCATGGGCTTTGCAGTTTTTCATATGTTTCCTTGACCATGGAAGCTAGAGAATGATAAATTTGTATTTGTATGCCTTTGAGAATCCAAATCTAGGGTCAAAAGATGCTCGGAATAGTGATTCACTTTTTTTGTTTCAAAAATCTTCATCCTTAGCGAAAAAATCAGGTTCTTGGCACGAATGGTGAACTTCTCTATTTTTAACGGTTTAACGGACATCTTTTTCCTGTCAAAAGTATTCCTCAGCATTCGTTGGTCATGTGGCTTCTTTTGGTTGGTCAAGGGACTACAGGAAAATGTTTTAAGTTGTCGTTGTTTACTTTTTTGGCAAAAGAGGAAATTTGGTCCCGAAGCTCTGCTCAAATCTGATTGGTTCTTTTAGTGCTTACATAGCTTCTTTTAATTGGATGGGGTGTGGTGGGTTTGTTTTTTTAACTTTCTCTTTTTTACTACTTTGGAAAAATTTTGAACCCCCCCCCCCACGGCCCGGCCAGGATTTGATTAAAAAAAAATTAAGTGGTAGGGAAAAGGTCTTACTTTGACCCCGAAGAAGGACACATGGCCGAGTTAAAGGTGGAGATTTGGGGATTCGGAGGCAAGTTGGATATTTTACCCTTTTGGAAAAATGGAGTAAAATTCTAAAATGGACGTGCGCCCCCACCAAATCATTTCGAAGCCTTATAAGGTTCTTGAAGTTGCGCCACAATGACACGTGGAGATCTCCACCGGGTCTTCTTTCCTTAGTTTTTTCAGCAACTTCCAAAAGGGCTCGAGACACGTGGTGAGCCCATGCTCTTTCAAGGTCTCAACTTTTAGGGACCACCTCAAGATGTGCCATTGTGATGCGTGGCGGTTTGAAAAGTCAACGGGCGGGGAAGCGGACCATCGGAGGCAAATTGATTTTTTACCTCTTGTCATCAAAAGGATTAAAATATCAAAATGGCCTGCAAGCCCAACAAGAAAGAGGTCAAGGTTGGCTTTGAAAATGTTAAGAAGTGGGGAGGTGGGCCGTTGGGGGCAACTTGGTTTTTTTGCCCCTTCATATTCAAATAACTGAAATCATCAAAATGACCCACGAGCCCAATAGAGAAAATTCAAAACTTGCTCTAGTCAACGGTGGAGGTGCAAAATTTCAGGGGTAACTTGGAAAATTTTCCGTTTGTGAAAAAGGAGTTAAGGCACTTGAAAATTCATTTCCAAAATGAAAAAAGGAGTTAAATGTAAAAAGGGAAGCATGGTCCATCACTTATACACATAAGAGATTAGAAGCGAAAGGGCGGAGTTGCGGGGAAAACTTGAAAAAATTTCTCTTTTCCAAAAAAGAGGCCAAATATTAGAATTTTACCACGGTTCCTTTGGGACCACCTTAGGACACGTGTCAGGCTCATTTCTCCAGGGCGAGCTATGGGGAAAACTTAGAAAAATTTCCATTTCCCAAAAAGAGGTGAAATATCAAAATTTGGCTACGGTTCCTTTGGGACCCACCTTAGGACACGTGTCAGGCTCATTTCAAGGGTGACGGTGTGGAACAAAATGTGAAAATTTTTAATTTTTCCAAGAGTTGTAAAAGGAAAAAGGGAACCCACAAGCTCATTTTAAAATAGATCTCCCATGTGGATGGTCCAAATTCAAAATAGAAATCAATGGCAGTTGTGCATTTGTATCTGATTTTTCCACCATTTTCATTACAAGAGTTCCTGGAGATGTGATTCTTCATGATTTCTTGATATTTCTTGCACGCCAAATAGGGAAGGGAGTTAATTTAATATCTAAGTTTGGTGAGGAAGATCTTGGGATGTCTTTGGTCATTAAGATGAGATCTGACCTCAAGGCTCAATCTGATCTTCCATTTTTTCTTCCCGAGCACGCAAAGAACCAAATTTGATAGATTAGGGGCGGAAGTGGTTAGAGAGTAGAGGGAAGAGTGGTCTACAGGAAGAAGGAATTGAATGTGGGAAATGTTCTAAGAGATCCACCCCGTAAGCACCTAATAATTTTTTATAGATCTGATTCTGGGAATTGCAATCGAGATCATGGCGAGCACTGGTGCATTCAATGTTTGGATTTTTGGGGAGAAAAATATGTTGTAAATGAAGTATTATCAATTGCATGAATTTTTCATTCAAATGGTTGGAGTGTTACAGGTTGCGACTGATTTTATAATAGAAAAAACCTTGATAGAGCTCGTTTCTTTTGAGAAGTT
Source organism: Taxus wallichiana var. yunnanensis (assembly GCA_018340775.1). NCBI lineage: Eukaryota > Viridiplantae > Streptophyta > Pinopsida > Cupressales > Taxaceae > Taxus > Taxus wallichiana. The sequence goes on from CM031239.1 coordinate 251,802,258, forward strand.
GTTTGAGAAGTCTAAATATTTCTTTTGTATTAAATTTGATCATGTTAAGGTGGTTGTGAGTGTACAGCCATTAAGAAGCTCTAATATTATTCTAGAAACTTTCCCCTACTGATAAATTTAATCAAACTCGAGTTATTATGTGTTGATCTTGAGCAAATTGTGTTTGTTTCATTTTTGAATGTCTACAAATAGTTTTTATCATTCCTATTGCAATCTTGTATTAAAAGCCATTTCAATCAAATAGGTCTCAATCCTTTTGATAGTTTAGTGGCATATGCAGTTTCATTTCTCAGAAGAGCTTTCATCTGGGATTGAAACAAATGATTTAAAATCACTTTTCTTTCACATTTTGACAGAGATTGTCTATAAGCGTCTAGGTGTACGTTAGGTGTTATTTGGCTTAGATCTTGATGGTTTGTTGGGTTTTTTAACTCAAGCCTTTGTGCTAGAATCTCATAGATTGTGTGAAAAAGTGTAAATCTAGGCCTCCATTGAAGGATATATTCGGTTAAAGAATATTTTAGTTGTTCTGTGGCAGTGTGTTGGTTTAAGCTTTCCATTTTGCAGAAGCTCTCAAAGATCCAGTGATTTAAGTCCATCCCGCCTCACCTCCCACCAAAAATATATTTTTAAAATAACCAACCCTACCCGTAATACACTTGTTTTCCCTGTGTGTATACAAATACATAAGTTCGATTACCAAAACAAGCGAAACAATCGGGGTTCATAATGTCTTTAGTAGCTTGAACCTTGTCTAGAAAATATCTCCACTATCTAGAGTGACAACTCGTGAGAGTTATATTTTGTTACATTCATCATATTTTCCCAAGGTCTTACTCATAACCTCATAGAGTAGGATATCTCCATCTCCTCTACAAACAACATGCTACCAAAGGGTCCTCTCACCGTGGTTGAAAGGCACAATCATAAAGTAGTGAGGATAGATCAAATCCTCTTTAGGGTGCTATTCATTTATCCACATCTGAGTGAAAAAAGGTGAGTTAGATCCCATCCCCGGCTACAAAATGACCCACCATGATCTGTTTGTCCCTAAGCTTCCTTTCAATACTTGTGATGATACTCAGACTTTGATGGAGAATCAATTTGGGTGCCAACACCCGAATGATGTCGTTACCAAGGAAATAGTGGTTATAGTTCATAATCAGACCCTAGCAAAACACTTCTTAAATGCTCTAAGTGCTAATACATTTTTCAAACATCATCTTGTGTTTGGTCTGTAAGAAGTATTCAAAGTTGCAAGTGTTATGTGTAATTCTTTCAGTTTCCACACCTAGTTCACTAGTTTTCATTGATAAATCTAGGTAAAGAAAAGTCAGATCATCCCATTTCTAGTTTTTAGTATTGAAAGATAATATTTTAGTGCATTTTCACAACTAAAGTGGAAATCCTTATTGACGACACCCTGTTGACCTGATTTTGATAAGGACCACGTGTCTTAAACCTCTGTCAAGTGAGATTTATTACTAATATTTACAAAACTGGAAGGAAGAAGATCATTTTCTCTAAGAATCCTGCTAGGACACTATTTTTAGAGATGGGAAAAACAAATTCAGAAGGAAGAAGATCCTGGAGAGTTGTTGGAGATCAGCAGTCAAGAAAAGAGATCCCAATTGGTGAAAGTGACCAGCCTATCATTGAAGATTGTCATTCGAGTGCTTATGAATCAGGTAGTCTCTTTGTGGAATTGAATTCTCCATCTGGAGAGGGGCATTCGGTTGATTTTGAAAAAATTTATTTTTATTCTACCTCTGTCTTTTCAAAAGTTGATAGAGTTTTCAAAGAAACAAGGCCTTTAGGGGATATCCATTTTGAAATTTATACTCCTGTGTTTCAAAGACTCTCTTATCAATTTTTTTCTCCTCCAGGGTCATCTCCTCAAATCAACATAGCCCATCCCCCACCCAGACCTCCATTTGTTGTGAACACCTTTGGACCTATAAATTTTGTGGGAATGAATGGTTATCCAAATGCAGTTCCCCAGGATGTAAGAAATAGATTACCAAAGTTCCAGGGAAACAATGTTATAACTGGTGATCAGCATCTAAATCTTTTTATCAATATGATGGAAGACTTTGAGATTGAACATGAAGATGTATACATCAAATTGTTTGTTCACACTTTGGAAGAGGATGCAAGGGACTGGTATAAAGCATTGCCAGATAACTCTATTGATTCTTTGACTGAGATGAACAATGCATTTAGATTGCAATATGGCGATAGGACTGACCCTAGGTTTCTTCTATCAGAGTTTGAAAACATCAAGAAGAATCTTAATGAGTCACTAATTGATTTCAACACAAGGTTCAATAAGACTTTGAGAAGATTTCCTGTTAGCTTGAGCCCATGTGATGAATCAAGTTTGATCATATATTCAATGCATTTGATAAAAAAATTGCTTACTACTTGAGGGACAAAAACCTTACTAATTTGAGGTAGGCCTTCACCATGGCTCTGCAAATAGAGAACAACATCAAGGCAATTGGAAAGCCTCCAAAAAGGTATGGTGTGACACCATTTAACCCAGAAAAACCTCAAGAAAGTAAAGCAACTGATTTGGAGGAAGTTGTGAAGACTTTGATAGGGCTGTCAAAGAAATTTCCTACAAACTAGCACAAGCGGAGAAAGGAATTGGGCAGAGCTCACAGGGCCAACACAAACAACAAGGCCAAGAAAGATTTACAAATCATCACAAAACTTATGACAGAGGCAAGGGACTGTTTGATTTGGAAATAGGCAGCCCTAAGGTAGGGAGAAAAGAATGGTGCCTGATCCTTTGGCTGCCAGAGTTGCTGTTGTGGAAGAAACAGAGGTCGTTGATTGGTGTGACAAATGTTTCATGCCCCACGCTCCTTGTGAAGAAGATCAAGAAGAAGAAGAAGAAGAAGCTGATGATGATGTTTGCATGGTGGGTTGCTCCACGAGCTCACAACAAGGGGCAACTTCAATTGAGGTGTTAAGTGCTAGAATTGCTGCTGATTTTTGGGATTGCATCCACTGGGTACCTATCCTTCCTCCCTCTCATACTTTAGAAGTAGATAATGTACAAGCTTTTGAATTTCAAAATAATGACGTTGAATATTTAAGGGCTTTCATGATAAAGAAGTATGACGGAGAAATCCCATCTGAGGAGGATAGGAAGCTATTGATGAATGTTGTTGTGGCTCAAGAAAAGGAGTACAACACAAGAAGTAGGGTTGTCAAAGGAACATGGCCTCAAGCCAAGCCAAAAACTCCCTTACTTTCAAACATTCCTAAAGAGGCTCCTAAGAAAGATGCATCTGCCAAAAACCCTGTTGTCCCAAACAAAATCATGTTTCACCTCATGCCCAAACAATCAAGAAACCTATGTCATCTGATGAGTTTGCTAATCTCCCTTCTAATGCTGCCTTGCCAAAGAATGTCCCATATGACATTGCCCAAGTTTTAAGTCAAATCAAAGTATCTGTTCTAATTGTTTAGTTTCTTAGGATTCCTGAGCACAAAAGAAGAGCATTTGAATACTTGGGGTTGAAAGAAGAGAAGACTCCACTAGGTAGAAATGTAAACATTATGGAGACTCCTCCAATCATTGAAGAATTGAAACACCACCACTATGTGGACAAAAACAACTTTTAAACAAAATACAATACAACCTTAAAAGGTGTAATATTCAATTCAAGATTTTTGGTGAGTAAAACAGAGCGTACTCTTAGAATACACGTGGTACATAAATATATCACAAATATTTAGTCGGTCAAAAAGTCATAAAGGCATCAAACATGTTTTGTTGACGATACTGAAAAATGCTTTACACGTGTGATATATGGATAGGTGTCAATACTAGTTCGTAATGACTTTGTGTCCACATTTAGACCGAGACCCCTCCCGCCATTCGATCATGTGCATCCGGTGAACCACGTGATTATGTGATGTGCCTTATCAACAAATTCTTTTGACCGGTGCAAAATGTTTAAACGAAAGGCTGGATTATTAACGGAAACGGAATCGAATCCATAATTATAAGTATAAGACGCTCACCGATCCATAATTCCTCACGGGAAAGACTATCACGAATTGATGGAGAGACAGAAAAGATTGAGTTCCTCGCTCGGATCCATAATTCCTCCCAATTATCGGTACCATTCTCACCTTTTTTCATCCATCTATTGGAACTACAAAGCTTCAAATGAACGAACAAGGTACTAATTATTTTTAATTTTTGTAGGGGCAAGGTTCGTTATCAGAGCAGATTATTGGCATACACTCATGATTTGCGAAGAAATTGCAAGAGCTCCGTAGGAAAAGAGAGAGGCTAAGACTCTTATCACAAAGCTAAAAGTCATTGCAGAGGACTTCGTTTGTTAGGAAATCGGTGACATTAATGTGCCCATTAATGGATCCGGACGGCTTTCTTGCGGTGAGGGTAGTTTACAACGTGGGTTCAAAAATTTGGGTTTTGTAAACGCATTCAAACGGCAGTGAAGTTGTCGAGTATTTTACAACTCTTGGCGAATGCGGCGTTGAGGTTGAGAGTGCCTTGTTGTCTACTTTCAATGATAAAGTCTTTTATACCTTTCGGTGCAAGGTAATCTCTGCATCAAATTTCTTAGGTTTTTATGTTTGCAACTTGCAGTATCATGTTATTTATTTGTTTCTTGTTATGGAATTTCTTTTCTATTATGCAGCGATGCAGATCTCGGATGTTGACCTTTCGATTGCAACGTGATATATGGCAGAATTTGGCGTTTGTTAAGCTGTAAAATAGATTGCGAGATTAAGCTTTCAACTAGCTCATTAGTTTATATATTCATTGAAAATGGATGTATACCATACTATTTATATTTTATCGATGTATTTATTGAAAATGGATGTAGTTTATATATGTATATAGTTGCCACGGATCTCGTACTTAACGAGATCTAATTTTTGAGGTGCCTAAAATATTATCGAGTTCATGAGACTACAATGTGGTCAACGTTCGACAAAAACAAATCTAAAAAAATGCTTCATTGTTCCCAAAACTATCACATATGTTTGCATAGGCTCACCTGGTCAACGACCAATGCGATGTTTACCACGTTTTTAGGGAATTTATCATTGGCGGTTGACGATCACCTATACAAACATATGCCATGTTTAGGCTCCCTGTTTTGAAACTCAAGTGTATAATTGAAATCAGCAATTTACACTTATAAATTTCATTTAGATGAGGTTTATTTTTATTGAATCAAAGTTAACATAGATTAGTAATTTAGTTGTACAGTAATGCTTATGTGTAAAGGATTTGAGAGTTTTATTGTGTCAAATTTGATTCGGGTATAATTTTTACCTCAAATTACTTGGTATCTTTTAATTTTATACTTTTGTGGATGGTTAGGAAATACATTTTACACCATCATACATATCTTTAGATTACAACCCATTCGATATGAAGACGAGATTTTTACTCATTACGTTATATTTTTAAGAAATTAATTGCATAATATTTTTAATTTATTAGGAAAATTGTTTGATATTCAATTTTATTTTCCTCCATAATCTTTTAAATATATAATATCAATTAAACATTTAATATTTTACAAAAATATAGATAAATGGTTTAAATATCGTGTGCATAGTAAAAGTCTTACCATTTTTTTAAGGATCAAATGTCCCGAATTTACCCCTCTTGTTTTTTTTTCTAACAATAAAATTGTAGAGAATGCGGGAGTGTGCAGATTGACGTAGTAGTTGTGGAAGAATAATTGCAACACTAAACATATATTCGTTTCATTTGATTTTACTCCTCATGGTTAATTTGGGATGTAGCCACTCCATTAATTTTGATCATTGGGAAATTAATAATAAAATTATATGAATAATTAATGTTCATAAATATAAAAGTAAATGTACATAATTTTTAAAAATATTGAAATGAATATAAAAAATATAATGTGAAGGGGTTGTAGTCTAATAGTGCGAGATGAGTATTAAAAAGAGATGAGGTCGGGATGTGTTCAGAGATGACTTTGACGGAATGGATACCCCTCAAACCTCACATCTAAGTTAAAGAGAACTGGACTAACTCCAAGCCTTGAAAAAGAAAGAAAATTATTGTGAAAATTAAATATGAATATAATTCAATGTTAAAAGTAAAAAGGGATATTGGGATAACTTCATATATATATATATATATATATATATGAAAATAGATGATTTACATAACCTTTTCAAATAAAATTTGTAATGCCTCATTCTTCATTCTTTTTCTTCTTCGACGACCGTGTTGCTAAGCATTTAACATTGTTGTGCTCCTGCTGATCCTTGTTGGCTTTGCCTTTTCGATTACCCTGTTAAGGAAAAATATCTTTCTTGAATTTGATAGGTGGTTTGAATGATGACTTGATGTTGTTAGGCGTAACCAACTAGAGGGGAAATCTACATAATAATAATTATTCTTTTGAATTGTCGATTCTTGCTATTATTGTTTTGGTCAAGCTTGTATGTTGGTCCTTGTTAATGTGATTAATAAGTAGTATTAAGTTGTAATAATAATAGTAATAATATTATTATTTTAATTATTGATCGATGATAACTTCATTATCTGATCGTTGATTTGTTATAAACCTTGTTGTTAATTATCGATAAGTGATTTTATTGTTTAGATTGGTCGCTTCGCGGATCGATCCTCGATTCACACAAAGAGGAGGGTATCTTGTTGCGACATTGTGGTTGGTCCTTGTCTTGTGTTCGTTTTCGAAACTGCTATCTCTAGTTCCTCCTTGGTCGACCAGGCTTGCTTGCATACTTGTTTTATTTGTCATTTTAAAGGTGAAATGATATTGCTACCACCTGAGCCGACCAAGTCTCCACTCGCATTATATATATATATATATATATATATATATATATTAATGAGAATTTTGGATGCTTTCACCCACGTTGGCCACTTTTGTTGGCATCCCACCATTTCATGGAAATGCATATTATTTGTTTAGACTTTGTTTGGTATGGAGGCACCACACAAACCCCCCCCATCATATTTTCTTCTTTTGAGCTATACACTTTAGTTTTATTTAATGTTGGTCAGTTGTGGAAGTATGTTGGAGGATGGGAACCTGCATTTCCATTAATTTACAGAAGAGAATTTGTGTGTTAATGAGGCGCAAATTTATCTCGCTTTAGGAGGATGTGCACATTTGGATTGGTGCCTTCTTTTGTGTAGGCTGGAATGCATTTCTAATGCACTGTCCACTATTTTGTTTGGATTGATGTTCCTTCCTTGCATATTCGCGGCCCTTACCAGTGCACTCCTGGCCTGTGCCAGCATTCTCCCAGCTTGTATTAAAAATGGGGGAAACCCTTGAATAGGCATGGATTTTTCTGTAGACCAGTTCTTTCATGTCCCTTGCGTGGACTATCTTGACCCTCTGTATGGTGAATAGTCCTTTAGTGTGGGATGAGTAGACTATTTTCTTTTCCTTGCTATGTGAGCTTGTATGGATTTGGCATGGATAGTTGATAGAACCTTGGAATGCATGGGCTTGTATTCCCTAGGTGCATGGGATATTACTTTGACTGTGTGGTATTGTTTATTTATCCTTTATCTGCGTGGAACAATTAACAACACATAAAATTCAGTGAGACGTATGAGGGTAGAGGTTGTTCGTTGGACGTTTTTGGTTTTACCCAATGTTGGCGAGTCAACCCGTGAGGAAGCCTTTCCTGTGTTTGACCAAATGAGAGAATGAGACAATTGCTCATGGAATATTACCACAGAAGTTTACAGAACACATGGGGTTTTCTCAGGGGACAGTCACGTTGTTTTAGCCATGCAACAAATAGGTCTCCAACCTTATCAGTTTACATTTTCCAGCATACGTCTAGCTTGTGCCAAAATGGAAGCTTTGGAACAGGGTATGAACAATAGAATCTAGTTTTTTGTAAGATTTTGTACTTACAAGTGTCATAGTTGATATGCATGAAAAATGTGGAAGTGTGTTATAGTTGGTATGTATGAAAAATGTGGAAGTGTATTCAAGGCATGTGAATTGTTCGACAAAATGCCTCAGATATTTCATCTCATGGAATGCAATGGTTTCAGGGTATTCATAGATGAGCTTGTTGTAAAGGCCTTTGAAACTTTGAAGGAAATGTATTTGGTAGTTGTAAAGCAACACTTAACAACCTTTTCCAACACCCTCTCAAATTTGCACCAAAATAAGTGTTTTAAATTGGGTATGGACATCCTTCAAAGAATTATGGAAAAGGGTTTTTGACATTTTATATAGTTGGAGAAAAGCATACACATAGGGTAGGAGAAATATTTGACAAAATGCCTCAAAGAAATGCGGTCTCATGGAGTGCCATGATTGTAGGATATGCACAAAATGGATTTTGTTAAAAAGGCATGTGAACTATTTGATAGAATGCCTCAAAGAAATGTTGTCTCATGGAATGCCATGATTGCAGGATATGCACATAATGGATTTGTTCAAAAGGATTTAGAAACTTTCAAGCAACTACACTCGCAGGTGTAGAGCCTCTGTCTGTTGCCTACATTCTCTCAGCCCGCATGTAAGAATGGAGCCTTGTGTAGGCCCTAGAAAATTGTCAGAGCATAATGGGCAACTTATTCTATTGGAAAAACTTCTAGTGATCGGGAAGTTGTGTGACATTGTGGAGGTTAGATCGAGGCTCGTGAACTGGATGACAAAGTGCCCAAGCGAGATGTTGAAACAAAGCCTGTGGGTTTGACCGACTCCGTTCCTCCAGGCATGGTTCAACTTCCCTTACCTCTCATAGTTATCATGTTTTAGTTCTCTTTTGCAAATTAATAGAATTTTAAAATATTAGGATTTTAAATACAGTTAAATGTTTATATCAACTCGTTGCAAAAATAGTGAAATGTCATGTCGTAACTCACGAAATCAAAATAACTCTTCTACATTAAACCATGATTTTCCTTTGTCATTCCGAGGTGATTTAGAAAACTTCTTACCCAACTAGATCGCTTCAATCTTGGTTTATCGACAAGACGAGATTGACTTCCCAGTAATAATGTTGACCTTCTCCCTGTTTAAATAGTTAATTTTTGCATTTTTCGGAGACTCATTAAGTACCCTTCGTAACTCTAAAAATGAGATGTTAAGCTTCATTCGTGTACCTTGGTATGAGGAGTCACCTTGACCTTTGGATTGACCCCGAATGAACATATGAGATCTTTTGACGCTCTTATAGGAGCCTTGTTACATTGTTTTATAGTAGTAGAAAGTTGTTAAATCTAGAAAGTTGGCTTTCATTTTGAACCGCCATTTGAAACCTGGATAGAGAAATTATTTCTCGTCTTCGCAAACCTCTAGTGTTTATACTAGACAATTGCATGGAACATTCAGTTTAGGGAAAAACACTTTTCTGGATAGTTTGGAAAATCCATTTTGTAGGCCTCGGTTGCAGTTTGACAAGGTCAAACTGGACCAATTTCGACTTGTCGCTCCAGAAAACTTGTCGCCGTTTGAAAATAGTTTTTAGTTCTTAGTTGCCTACATTCTCTCAGCCCGTGTGCAAGAATGGAGCCTTGTGTAGGCCCTAGAAAATTGTCAGAGCATAATGGACAACTTATTTTGTTGGAAAACTTCTAGTGATCGGTAAGTTGTGTGAAATTGGAGGTTAGATTGAGGCTCGTGACTCGTATAACAAAGTGCCCGGTCAAGATGTTGAATCGAAGTCTGCAGGTTTGACCTACTTCGCTCCTTCTAGGCATGGTTCATCTTCCCTTACCTCTCATAATTCTCATGTTTTAGTTCTCTTTTACAACTTAATAGAATTTTAAAATATTAGGATTTTAATACAATTAAATGTTTATATCAACTCATTGCAAAAATAATGAAATGTCGTGTCGTAACTCACGAAATCAAAATAACTCTTCTGCATTAAACCATGAACTTCCACCCTCATTCTGAGCTGATTTAGAAAACTTCTTACCCAACTAGATCGCTTCAATCTTGGTTTATTGACAAGACGAGATTGACTTCCCAATAATAATGTTGACCTTCTCCCTATTTAAATAGTTAATTTTTGTATTTTTTGGAAACTCATTAAGTACCCTTCGTAACTCTAAAAATGAGATGTTAAGCTTCATTCGTGTACCTTGGTATGTCAGGAGTCACCTTGACCTTTGGATTGACCCCGAATGAACATATGAGATTTTTTTGACGCTCTTATAGGAGCCTTGTTACACTGTTTTACGGTAGTAGAAAGTTGTTAAATCTAGAAAGTTGGCTTTCATTTTGAACTGTCATTTAAAACCTGGATAGAGAAATTATTTTCTGTCTTCGCATACCTCTACTGTTTATACTAGACAATTGTATGGAACATTTAGTTTAGGAAAAAATCTTTTCTGGATAGTTTGGCAAAGCCATTTTCTAGGCCTCCAGTTGCAGTTTGACGAGGTCAAACTTGATCAATTTTGACTTGTCGCTCAAGAAAACTTGTCGCCATTTGAAAATGGTTTTTTAGTTCTCAGTCCCGTCGACTCTAATGAATTATCCTTATATAGGGGAACTAGTAGGAAGTGTCTCGTTGTGTACTCATCCATTGAACATCAGTTTAGGACGTGGTTTTCTGAGCCCTTGAGCTAACTTCTATTCAAATTACATTGGGCCAACTACCACCGGTGGCCCCGAGAAAACTAGCCACCAAATGTAAACCGTTCAATTTTTCCTAATTCCGTCATTCCCTTTGAACTCTTGGTATATCTGGGGACACGTAGAAGTGAATCGTAGTGTGCGTTCTCATCGGAAGATAAATTTTGGCAGTGGTTTCTTAGCCTTCGAGCCCGTTTTGAACATTTTGTAGCTAGAGAGAAAATGTTAAAATAGAAAGTTGTGGGACCCTCGTAGGGTTGCCAAACCACCCTAGAAACTTTTAACACATGCAAATAACTATTTAAAACTCTATAGTGTAACTTGTTGTGTGAAATAGAACTTTTGACAAATGGTGTTTTCTCTCTCTTCCCTTCTCTTTCTCTCTCCTAGGTTACAAAAAGAAGTAAAATGAAATGTAATGAATATATGTCTCTAAACCTTTTAATTTCAATTGCAAATTGTAATTATTATCATATGTAAATGGGAAACTGAAAAATGATAATTATGTTAGATTAGGGTGGATGCCATGCCAGCGATTTATCACTGATATCTTGCTCATGTGGTTTTGCAGGATGAAAGAATGATGATGTAAAGGCGTTGTGTAGTGCTTTAATTATCATTGTAATTCATATATTTCATGGTTACATGAATAAATTTATAATGTAGTCTCATGTTACAGAAGGTTATATTTGATAATTTGTTGATATGTATGATGATGCTATTTTCAAGGACATCTAGGAAATGTGCATTTAATCATAGGTTCAATTTGATTCATAGTACACATGGTAAAAAGGTTTGATATTTATATATAGTAAATGAAATTGTAGTAATATCTTGTATTACATACTCAGTGTTCAATAAATGATTAATGAGTCATCTTGTGCATTCATACTTTGTAAATGTAATAAAGAGAATTAAATTGAAACACTCTACCCTTGTTCAATATCGGGACATAACTTGGTTCATGTGTCATACTCTTTACCGTAGAAGACATTGAAAACCATAGAATAAAATTAAACTCTGCACTCGATGCAACCTCCTAGTTTGAGTAAACAAGAACCCGAGAATGGGCTTATCATATAGTCAGTATGTTTAGTGACATTGTCTTAAACCTGTCTGATAGGAGTGACATAGTCAAACTTCACTTGGAGTATGTAGAGCTAACTCCTCCTTCATAGCCTAGCGGACTACCTTGTCATCGAAGATAGATTAAAATTAAAGTTCTTCATAGAGTGAAATCCCTATTGGATCCATATGACATAGATGGAGGTTGTGACTTAGTTGTTCTAGGTCTTAAACTCTTGTTAATGAAACCCTTAGCTCCGCTCAACTAAAGGTGTTACATTGGTTTCTCTCAACATCACACCTTGGTCCTTTCTAGAAGGTGGTTTAGCATAAATTTGTCCTCTCGCTTAAAACTCACATTTAGTTGAGGGGTAGACCCTTAGGTGAAGTTGGAAATTGATCTAAACCTTAGTTGATTTGGATGTTAACTTAGGGTTCATGTGAAACATCAAGTCTCTTAATCATATATGTCTTCAAGAGGTTGGACAAACACTTCATAACTCCTTTTTCAAGACAATGCTAATGATAAGACCTTAATGTAATGTAGAAAATAAAGCATATAAGAGTAAGATAATTAAGTACTTTATATGCATTTGAATTATGCCAAATAAGTGTGTAAGTTATGGGAAACTTTGTAAAGAATAAGAAGCTAACTTAAAATGGTCAAACTATAAATTATATGTGGGATGAACTTAAAGTTTCGATGTTGGAAAAAGGAGGAAGCTATCCTTGCACAATAATGTTCTTGGAGTGTTAATCGTAACTAAAATACAATTAAAGAAATGATGTGTTGTGGGTTCACCATTCCTGAAGTCATTTTTCTTGTGGTTGGGTTAGTACTAGTAACCATTCATTGGGAAAGGTGTGGCATCGACATGCCTATGTTGTTTTCTCGTGTCTATGTGAGTCGATGACTTATGTAATTTGTCATATGTGAGTCAATTTTTATACTTGGAGTCCTTGTTGTGTTGTGTGTAGTGAGAAATGTAAGTAAAAAAAAAATTACCTGTTATTTTACTATTGTAATTGGGTGTGTAAAATGTGGGCACTACATATGGTATCGGAGCGGAGGTTCATACTCTTGAAACTGGGGCAGATTGGAGTTGTGAGGGTGTTGCATGATGGTGGTGGATATTGGAAGAGTAATGTGATATATGCATGATGTGAACTATGTCATAATTGTAAAATTATGGATGCACATGTTGTACATGTCACTTAGTGCGTATTCGTTATCATATTGATGTCCTTGTGATGAGAGTATTCACTTTGTCTATGTTGTTGAATCAATGGGGAATGCGGGTGTAATGTACTGCCTTGTTATTTAGGAACAGAATGTTATTGTGGATTGTAGAGGGTTAGAACATTTTGGCTTTATGTGATATGAAGGTGTATTAATGTATTGCATGACAAAATTGATGTAAAGTGAATGGAATTTTATCGTGATGTTGTCATCGTATTGTGTTGAGTTGTGTGCATCGTCATGTTGTATCACAATTGACTATATGTGGTAAGGTTAGACATTGTGCTCCTCATACCTATAATTCATGTAATATGCGATGGTTCATGTCATGAATTAGGGGCATATTGTGAGGATGATCCCTAGTGTACAATGATTGCACTTTAAAAGGATGATGGTAATGTGATGTATCGTAACTTTGAAAGTAATGATTGTGTTATACCTGTATATATATACCATGCATAATATGTTATGGTTAATGTGCATGAATCACCATTGTGTTAGTGATGTAGTTATGTTTATGTTGTGAACATTACACTAGATGACCCTAAGGGGATAAAATGTCAAGAGTGTTTGTGTGGAGAGAGGAGGCGTGGACCATGTTTTCATAATCTTGAGCTAAGTACGAGTGAGGAAGTGGAGTCTTATATAGACTAAAAATCCACTTCTATCTGATTAGTATACTTCAAGTTTGCTCAGTATATTGTGGGTGTGCACCACCTTAGGCTTAACTTATGCATCTAGAGTTCCTGCTCTTTCTTATTGGATTGTTCATTAGAAAATCCTATGTAATTTTGACTATGTTGATCCTTGTGGGAATATGGAGGGATTATTCAGGCAGAGATGATGACAGTTACATTATTTGATATACTCATTCTAGTTACATGTATATTTTTACGAGCTGAGGCTCGATGTCTGAGTGCCAGAAACTCGATGAGTACCCCTTTGGTGGTGATATGAGGCCACATAGTGATTGTAATGTGCTATTTTCTCAATACATATTTTATTCATAAATTGATCATTATCTCTTTTAGCTAGAACCAACTATTTTCTTGATTGACATGTTCTTATATTTTGGGCATTTATTTGATTGTTGCATTAACATTTGGATTTTGCACTAACCATGGCTAATTAGCCATTTGTTTTTCTTATTTTAAAAACATTCTTTTCATATTTAAAAGTTTTGTAGCCTAGCCCAAGGCTTTTGATTTTTCCACTTGGCATTTGAATGGATTGTTATGCTGGTTCTAATGTCGTAATGTGTTGGAATAGGGTCATGGGATTAACCATGGAGTGGTTGAACCTATGGACCCGCTTCGTTGTATGGGGGTACGCCCCAAGGAGTTACAAATAACTAGTGTGTTGTTGAACTATCATTTATTATGTCACTTGGGTTGGGGGTGATGGGGCTCTATGTGCCCAGAGCCATAGGGTGACTGATCTCACTAAAAGGAGCAAGGAGAAGGGCCTCTATGGTTGAGTGACCCACTTGGTTTTGGTACTATGACTCTTTCTCTATGAGAGGTATATGGTGATTATTTGGTGATGGTTTGGGAGGTATATGGAGTTGTTTTATGATACTTCAGGAGATATGGAGTTATTTCTTGATATTTTGTGATGTGTGGAGTCGGTATAATGAGTTATGTGTACTCTTGTGAGTCTCGTTAGACATTGTTATGGTTGAGGATTGACATTTCCATTTGTATTGACTATTGGATATTGGATTGGAACTATGTCATTAACAGTCATGGTTTTGAGACATGTGATACCAGTTACCTTTGTATCAATGTGATGATTATGTTTTTCAGTCATATGTGTGTACTATATCTATATCTGTGACATAATTGTGGGAAATTCCTTGCTATGTAGACTACTTGTTGTCATTCCATGGAGGAATTAAAGGTCTTATGATGTGATACAGTCATGAAAGTAGGTAGCAAGATGTCTCGTGGGTTGTTTGTGTTGTGTTAAGTTTTGTGTGACATCTTGATGGGAGTTATTGTTGGGAACCCACGAAACTTAAGACAACTGAAAAATTCTAAACAATGAATATTATAATCTTGAGATAAGAAGTATTGTAAAAGAAAATACTAATTAAGTAATAAGGTTAAATGGAACTACCAATCTTCACAGAACCTTGAAAGTTAAATTTCCTACCTAATGTTCCTAGGGCCACCCCATGGCCATGATTTTATGTCTGAAATCTTAACCTTAGAGCGTACCTTCACCCATATTTGTTCCTTGTTGCTACCATTTCTCTTTCTTCACTATATGTCGCATCGAGGACGATGCTTTCTTAAGGGGAGGAGAATGTAATGCCCCATTCCTCATTCTTCTTTTTCTTCTTTGATGACCGTGTTGCTAAGCATTTAAAACTATTGTGCTCCTTCTAATCCTTCTTGGCTTCGCCTTTTCGATTATCTTGTTAAGGAAAAATATCTTTCTCAAATTTAATAGATGGTTTGAATGATGACTTGATGTTGTTAGGCGTGACCAGCTAGAGGGAACATCTACATAATAATAATTATTCTTTTGAATTGTCGATTCTTACTATTATTGTTTTGGTCAAGCTTGTATGTTGGTCCTTGTTAATGTGATTAATAAGTAGTATTAAGTTGTAATAATAATAGTAATAAAAATAGTAATAATATTATTATTTTAATTATCGATCGATGATAACTTCATTATCTGATCGTTGATTTGTTATAAACCTTGTTGTTAATTATCGATAAGCGATTTTATTGTTTAGATTGGTCACTTCACGAGATCGATCCTCAATTCACGCAAAGAGGAGGGTATCCTATTGCGATGTTGTGGTTGGTCCTTGTCTTGTGTTCGTTTTCAAAACTACTATCTCTAGTTCCTCTTTAGTCAACCGAGCTTTCTTGCATACTTGTTTTATTTGTCGTTTTAAAGGTGAAATGATATTACTTCACTGAGTGACCAAGTCTCCACTCGTATATATATATATATATATATATTATATATTAATGAGAATTTTGGATGCTTTCACCCACATTGGCCACTTTTGTTGGCATCCCACCATTTCATGGAAATGCGTATTATTTTTTTATACTTTGTTTTGTATGGAGGCACCACACAAACCTCCCCCACCATCTTTTCTTCTTTGCGAGTTGTACACTTTAGTTTTATTTAATTCTGGTCAGTTGTGGAAGTGCGTTGGAGGATGGGAACCTACATTTCCATTAATTTCTGTCAGGAGAAGGCATGTATTAATGAGACTACAAATATGTCTGCTTTGGGAGGATGTGCACATTTGGATTGGTGCCTTCTTTTGTCTAGGATGGAACATATTTCTAATGCACTATCCACTATTTTGTTTGGATCGTTTTTCCTTCCTTGCATATTTGTGGCCCTTACTAGTGCATTCCTAGCTTGTGCCAATATTCTCCCAAATTAGTATTAAAAATGGGGAAATCCTTGAACATGCATGGATTTTTTCTGCAGACTAGTTCTTTCATGTCCCTTGCGTGGACTATCTTGAACCACTATATGGTGAATAGTCCCTTAGTGTGCGATGAGTAGACTGTTGTCTTTTCCTTGCTATGTGAGCTTGTATGGATTTGGTGTGGATAGTTGATAGATCCTTGGAATGCATGGGCTGGTATTCCCTGGGTGTGTGGGATATTACTTTGACTGTGTGGGATTGTTTATTTATCCTTTATTTGCATGGAACATCTAACAACGCATAAAAGTAGGTGAGCCGTATGGGGGTAGAGGTTGTTCGTTGGACGTCTTTGGTTGTACCCAATGTTGGTGAGTCAGCCAATGAGGAAGCCTTTCGTGTGTTTAACCAAATGAGAGAACAAGACATTTTCTCATGGAATATTACCACGGAAGTGTACATAAGACGTGGCATTTTCTCAGGGGACATTCATGCTATTTTAGCTATGCAAAAAATGAGTCTCAACCTAATCAATTTTAATTTTCCAGCGTGCGTCTAGCCTATGTAAAAATGGAAGCTTTGGAGCAGGGTATGAACAATAGAATCTGGTTTTTTGTAAGATTTTGTACTTGCAAGTGTCATAGTTGATATGCATGAAAAATGTGGAAGTGTGTTATAGTTGGTATGTATGAAAAATGTGGAAGTGTATTCAAGGCATGTGAATTGTTCGAAAAAATGCCTCAGATATTTCATCTCATGGAATGCAATGGTTTCAGGGTATTCATAGATGAGCTTGTTGTAAAGGCCTTTGAAAATTTGAAGGAAATGTATTTGGCAGTTGTAAAGCAACACTTAACAACCTTTTCAACACCCTCTCAGCTGCGCCAAAATAAGTGTTTTAAATTGGGTATGGACATCCTTCAAAGAATTATGGAAAAGGGTTTTAAAATTTTATACAATTGAAGAACAGCATACACACAAGGTAGGAGAAATATTTGACATATTACCTCAAAGAAATGTGGTCTCATGGAGTGCCATGATTGCAGGATATGTGAAAAATTTATTTTGTTGGAAAGGTGTGTGAACTGTTTGATAGAATGCCTCAAAGAAATGTTGTCTCATGGAATGCCATGATTACAGGATATGCACATAATAGATTTTCTCAAAATTCTTTAGAAGTTGTCAAGTAACTACACTCGCGAGGTGTCGATCCTCTTGTCCATTGCCTACATTCTCTCAGCCCGTGTGCAAGAATGGAGCCTTGTGTAGGCCCTAGAAAATTGTCAGAGCATAATGGACAACTTATTATGTTGGAAAAACTTCAAGTGATCGGGAAGTTTTGTGACATTGTGGAGGTTAGATCGAGGCTCGTGACCTAGATAACAAAGTGCCAAGCGAGATCTTTGAACCAAAGCTGTGGGTTTGACCGACTTCGTTCCTCCCAGGCATGGTTCATCTTCCCTTACCTCTCATAATTCTCGTGTTTTAGTTCTCTTTTGCAACTTAATAGAATTTTAAAATATTAGGATTTTAATACAGTTAAATGTTTATATCAACTCGTTGCAAAAATAATGAAATGTCATGTTGTAGCTCACGAAATCAAAATAACTTTTCTCGCATTAAACCATGAACTTCCTCCCTCATTTTGAGCTGATTTAGAAAACTTCTTGCCCAACTAGATCGCTTCAATCTTGGTTTATTGACAAGAGGCGAGATTGACTTCCCAATAATAATGTTGACCTTCTCCCTCTTTAAATAGTTAATTTTTGTATTTTTTGGAGACTCATCAAGTACCCTTCGTAACTCTAAAAATGAGATGTTAAGCTTCATTCGTGTACCTTGGTATTGCAGGATTCACCTTGACCTTTGGATTGACCCTGAATGAACATATGAGATTATTTTGATGCTCTTATAGGAGCCTTGTTACACTATTTTACAGCAGTAGAAAGTTGTTAAATATTGAAAGTTGGCTTTCGTTTTGAACCGCCATTTCAAACTGGATAGAGAAATTATTTCTGTCTTATGAACCTCTCATTTATACTAGACAATTGCATGGAACATTTAGTTTAGGGAAAAACACTTTTGCTAGATAGTTTGTCAACGCCATTTTTATGCCTCGGTCGCAGTTTGATGAGGTCAAACTTGACCAATTTTGACTTGTCCTTGAAGAAAACTTATCATTTGTTTGAAAATGGTTTTTTAGTTCTCATTCCTGTCGACTCTGATGAATTCTCCTTATTTAGGGGAACTAGTAGGAAGTGTCTCATTGTGTGCTCATCCATTGAATATCAGTTTAGGATGTGGTTTTCGAGTGCTTGAGCTAACTCTCATTCCCGATTTGCATTGGGCCAACTACCACAAGTGGCCCCGGAGAACTAGCCGCCAAACGTAAACCGTTCACTTTTTCCCAATTCCATCAGTCATTTTGAACTCTTGGTATATCTGGGGACATGTAGAAAGTGAATCATGGTGTGCGTTCTCATCAGAAGATAACTTTTGGAAGTGGTTTCTAAGCCTCCTAGGCCGTTTTGAGCGTTTTGTAGCCATCGAAAATGTTAAGATATAAAGTTGCAGGACCCTCGTAGGGTTGCCAAACCACCGTAGAATCTTTTAACACATGCAAATAAATGTTCAAAACTCTATAGTGTAACTTGTTGTGTGAAATAGAACTTTTGACAAATGGTGTTTTCTCTCTCTTCCCTTATCTGTCTCTCTCATGGGTTACTGAGAAAGAAGTAAACATAAATGTAATGAATACATGTCTCTAAACCTTTTAATTTCGATTGAAAATTGTAATTATTATCATATGTAAATGGGAAACTAAAAAAAGATAATTATGTTAGATTATGATGGATGTCATGCCGTGCAATTTATCGTTGATATCTTGCTCATGTGGTTTTAGGATGAAAGAATGATGACGTAAAGGCGTTGTGTTGTGCATTAATTATCATTGTAATTTATATACTTCATGGTTAAATGAATAAATGTATAATGTAGTCTCATGTTTACGAAGGTTATATTTGATAATTTTTTGATATGTATGATGATGCTAGTTTGAGGACATCTAGAAAATATGCATTTAATCATAGGTTCAATTTGATTCATAGTACACATGGTAAAAGGTTTGATATTTATATATAGTAAATGAAAATGTAGTAATATCTTGTAGTACATACTCGGTGTTCGAAGTAAATGATTAATGAGTCATCTTGTGCATTCATACTTTGTAAATGTAATAAAGAGAATTAAATTGAAACACTCTAGCCTTGTTCAATATCAGGACATAACGTGTTTCATGTGTCATACTCTTTACCATAGAAGACATTGAAAAGCTGTAGAATAAAATTAAGCTCGTACTCGATGCAACCTCCTAGTTTGAGTAAACAAGAACCGAGAATGGGCTTATCATATAGTCGGTATGTTTAGTGACATTGTCTTAAACACTGTCGATAGGAGTGACATAGTCAAACTTCACTTGGACTATGTAGAGCTAACTCCTCCTTCATAGCCTAGCAGAATTCCTTGTCATCTGAAGATAGATTAAAATTAAAGTTCTTCATAGAGTGAAATCCCTGTTGGATCCATATGACATAGATGGAGGTTGTGACTTAGTTGTTCTAGGTCTTAAACTCTTGTAAATGAAACCCTTAGCTCCGATCAACTAAAGATGTTACATTGGTTTCTCTACACATCACACCTTGGTCCTTTTTGGAAGGTGGTTTAGCATTAATTTGTCCTCTTGCTTAAAACTCACATTTAGTTGATGGGTAGACCCTTAGGTGAAGTTGGGAATTGATCTAAACCTCAGTCGATTTGGATGTTAACTTAGAGTTTGTGTGAAGTATCAAGTCTCTTAATCATATATGTCTTCAAGAGGTTGGACAAACACTTTGTAACTCCTTTTTCAAGACAATGCTAATGATAAGACCATAATGTAATGTAGAAAATAAAGCATATAAGAGTAAGATAATTAAGTACTTTATATGCATTTGAATTATGCCAAATAAGTGTGTAAGTTATGAGAAGATTTGTAAAGAATAAGAAGCTAACTTAAAATGGTCGAACTGTAAATTATATGTGGGATGAATTTAAATTTTCTGTAGTTGGAAAAAGGAGGAAGTTATCCTTGCACAATAATGTTCTTGGAGTGTTAATCGTAACTAAAATACAATTAAATAAATGATGTGTTGTGGGTTCGCCATTCCCGAAGTCATTTTTATTGTGGTTGGGTTAGTACTTAGTAACCATTCATTGGGAAAGGTGTGGCATCAACATGCCTATGTTGTTTTCTTGTGTCTATGTGAGTCGGTGACTTACGTAATTAGTCGTTATGAGTCGAGTTTACGTACTTGGATTCCCTTCTTGCACGTTGTGTGTAGTGAGCAATGTAAGTACAAAAAAATTACTGTTAGTTTACTATAGTAATTGGGTGTGTATAATGTGGGTACTACAAAATTATTAAGTAGAATTGTTTTGAGTTGCTTCAAAATGAAAATGATATGATTTATAATAACATTTTAAGATATCAACACACATATAATAGTTTAAACTAGCAATCGTACGTGAAGTGTACGATGGAAACGCCGAAGGGATCTTATGAAGGATTCAAATTTGAGGGAGAGAAACAATATCAGAGGAAGAGGGCTGAAGAAGCAGGGGTTGGAAGGCCGGGGTGGGGAAGTGAAAAGGTGGCAAAAATGGAGAGGGGAACAATTTAAAACAATATCGTCCAAAAATGACACTACAAATATGTCAAAGTGGAACTTCCAAGTAATTTTTTTCTTGTAATCAAGTTATGGTATATTTTTATTTAATGGCCTCAAGGTTTTGAATAGCATAAGACAAATTTTATTTGTCATGAAAGCTTGTTATTATTTCATTTCGTAGCACTAAGGGTTTTTATGCAGGATTTTTTCCTTGAAATTATTTTCAATAACTCCAATAGCATAATTGTACTTGTGTTTGAACACTTGAATGTTGGCATTATTTCATTATTTCAAAAGGATTGTGTGCAACTTTTCCATCCAATAATTATGTTCTTGAGCTGAATCTTAATATTTGTTTGGACAATAATGAAATTTTAGTAAAAAAATTGGGCCAAAAAATAAACTACTGCAAATAAAAACCCACCCAAAAACTGAGAAGCATTCCACCTAAGAAATTAAACAAATACATGAAACAATCCATAATTTTTATAACTTTAGATTAAGTAAACAAAAGACCACACACTTTGAAGAACTAATAACATAAATCGATGAATACTTGGGAAATTTAACAATAGTTGAATTTACCACACACTTGAAGAACTAATAACATAAACTGATGTATACTTGGGAAATTTAACAATAGTTGAATTTTTTTACCTAGAGCTGAAATTTATTTATTTTAAAGGGAAAATTAAGAAAAATGTACTGCAGAAATATGAGATGCTTCCTTGGCTAGGCCATTGTATTATATTGGGACTACAACATTAACCACCCATTCGAAATGTTGTTTTGCTAGAAAAATACTGAATTAACAAAGCCTGAATCACCGGTTGTGCAAATATATGTGACTACTCTAGATGTGTCTCTTAATTCACCTAACACTGTATATTATGAGATTTTATCTGTTTGAAGAAAAATATCAATAACTTCAACAAAGATCCTTGAATTTTCAACAAGGGTCTCTAGAAAGCTTTTAACTCCTCCAAAAAAAATTGAATGGGAAATCCTCCTTAAAAAAACACTTGGAAACTAAGCAACGTGGATCAGGTTTTACTTTACGAGGGAAACCATCTCTAGACATCTTTCTTTTAACACCAAAAAAACATCTCCACAACTGGGCATTACCAAAATCTGGGAGGCGGGCATAAACTACAGATTGCATACCATCAAATCTCTCAAAGAACTATCCATTAGACTCATATTCTAATCACATTAGTAGGAAAGTATGTTATAGTTGTACACAACAGATGAGGGGTAATGAGTCATTTCTTCTTCACTGCATGGTGAGCTCTCGCATGAAATAATTCTAACCACTGACGATCTCAAAAAGAGTGGCCTCAATATTTGTCCCAACTGTTCCTGGGATGTGAAAAATATTCCCAACCCATTTTCACGTATTCTTTTGCTCAAGATATTTGAAGGGGATGAGATTGGATTTGCTTTTTGGCCACTTGCAACCAATCATAGAACAGCTCACCAAAAGGCTTAAAATATTAAAGTGTGTGATTTCTAAAGAATATACCCAATTCCAGGTAACGACTCTCTCAAAAAACCAAATCAACCTAGTGTAACTCGGAAGATCTGATTGACTATAAGCTGGCCCATTCTGGAACATTCCTTTCCACTGTATGCTCCAAAGATTAATAGAAAGGAACTGCTAAATCCAACTCAAATTCCCTAATCCAAAGCACAACTCAAACTTCTTTCTAAAATTACAACTAAAAAACAACTCAATTTCAATTAATACTGTGATCTGCAGGTTTTTTTGAGAATGAAGCTCTAAAATCCCAAACACTTTTTGCTAGCTTTCTTTGCATGTTGGGTAGTGTTCAGAACTTCCTCTACTCTGTTGCAGAGACATATTTCTTCTTCTGGTCACAAAAATGAGGAATGAGAATCCAAAATTATGTTCTTACTGCAACACATTCGACAAAAGAAAGTACATTAACAAATGCAAAATAACCATGAAATATCAAGAAATTGACTGTGTTATGAAACATCATCGGAGAGACTTATGCCCAACAAAAACCTACGATGCAATTCTTCCGGCATCTTCCAAAGCCCATGGTTTCTCTACGAGGGGATCGACATTTTTATTTGATACATTGTAAAGTAAATTTGATAACACACTACATTTGGGATTTTGAATGCAATTGCAGCAAAATGACAAGCGTATTGCTTTTAAAAAAATCATTGATCCCTATATTACAATAGATTAAAAATATGGTATTTAACAAGTAAAATGAGCTTCATTATCTTATTTATGGCGATCAATGCTAAAATAAAAAATATAGCAATTTCTCTACGAGGGATCGACATTTTTATTTGATACATTGTAAAGTAAAATTGATAACACACTACATTTGGGATTTTGAATGCAATTGCAAGCAAAATGACAAGCGTATTGCTTTAAAAAAATCATTGATCCCTATATTACAATAGATTAGTAATATGGTATTTAACAAGTAAAATGAGTTTCATTGTCTGATTTATGGCAGTCAATGCTAAAATAAAAAATATAGCAATAAAAGTCATGATCAACATACTTATTGTCCTCCTAAACTTTTTTTTGCATATGATCCCTCTTCACCTGAACTCGCCTAAGCCTTCATTGTGTTACCAACCAAACAAGCCAACTATTCAAAGTAGAGGGCATGTGTAGGAGGGCCCTGGACTGGGAAATGAGGAGGCGAGATAGGAAAGAGGAGGTTGCAGGGGATCTGTGGTATGAAGCAACAGGGTTGCGGTAGTAAGAACGAGGCAGTGCTGCATAATCCATCCACCCAGCTTGCAAACATTCATGTGAAAACACAAATCATTAACACAAACCATTAACTTAAACATGGCGGGCATCACAGAGGCAGACTAAAAAAATAGGCATAACTTTAAAAAATTTACGGAATGAAGATCCCGACTGCTCTGTTCCTTAGCTGATCCGATCTGATCCCCTTGGTTGTTTTTCTCTCTCGGGAGAAAACTAAAAAGCAAATACAAAGCTAAAAAATAGAAAGAGAATCAATTAAAAACCCAACAGACCAAAAACAAAACATTGAACCAAATAAAATAGCACATGACAGTGCAAAGAGAATACAGATCACCAAATACGTAAAACAAAATGACACACAAGACCAGCTAAAAAGAAAAACAAAAAAAAACAATGCAATAGTAGATGGGGGCAATTTCCCCTGAGAAAAATATTAACATGGCAAAAAATTAACATAGCGAAATATTAACATACTTATTGTTTTGTTGCACATTTATTTGCCTATGATCCCTCTTTCATCTGAATTCAACGAAGAGGACCTATGTAGGAGAGGCCTGGGATGGGAAACGAGGAGGAAACCAAAGGGTATGGGGTGGGAAAGAGGAGGTGGCAGAGGATACGGGGTAGGAAGTAGTAGATTTCTGGTGAAGAGGCCGCCCATTTCCTGGAGAACACAAACCAATAACTTGAAAAACCAAGATCTGAGATTTTTTTCACTCAACTTAAACATGGCAGGAAAATATTGATAACATTGAAAAATTTACCGAAGGAAGATCCAGACTACTCTGCTCCTTGTCTGATCCGATCTGGCCTGCTCCTCTCCATCTTGTTCTGCTCCATCCGTGAGGGGGTTGGGAACCCATGTCTTCTGTACACTGTCATAATCATTTTCCATGAGAATTTGTCTCATTCTTCATCAAAGATGCATGGATTTCAAACCACTAAAATGCACCTACACGTATCAGTTCAATTTCTCATGTGGAATCGCAAATGCCAGATGCATCAACAACGGAGCGTTGGATATAAGGGATAGCTGCAATGTGGAGGGTGAGGATTTTGGCCTTCACCACATCCATCATTTCCTTCCTCCATGGCCATTCCCTGCTTGCGATCCACAATCGCAGTCTGCTGAGAGAAAAAATTAGTCACTCAGAGTTCATCTTCAGCCGTCCACTACTCAATCGACAAACAATACAATACTCTTCTTCTGCCCCTTTTCTACAACAGGTCGCTCAATGCCCTGAAGAAAACCCGTCGTTGCTTTTGCAGCTCCTTGAGTTGCCTCCCTCACTGTCTTACACGTGAGGGATTTAATCTCCACGTCCGTAATGATCCACCATCGCTTATCTTCTTGAGCTCGGAAAAACAAACCAGAAAACTCATTGAATTTATCCAGTGCTTCCTCCACCCGACACACAGACTTCATCGAAGCTTCAAACCCTACAAGCAGAAGCTTAAAATTTTCAGGTAAATCGGGCACCAACAACTGTCCTACATGCAAAAAAACCACTTGGCTCCGACCCGCAGCAACAACAATCGCTGTCGGTCAAACACCGAACACGTCGTCAAAATGTGGAGTCTTCAAATGTCCGCGCATCCTTAATTTTCTGTAAAAGCTATGGCTACAATTTTTTTATCCGTTGGATTTCAACGAATCCGGGAGGAGCAATGTGGTCGGTTAGATATCTGACTGTTGTCAGCCCCAGCAGGTGTAGTCTCACTACAAGAACGCCTTCGGCATAATAAATATGCATAAGACACTTTAAAATGGTTCAATATTTTTATAAATATCTATCTATAAATATTTACAAGTTTCAATATTCTTAATTAAAAAATTTAAGCTCTTAATAATGTACATAAAAGTTGTGATTCTTTATCTTCAATATAATATTCTTGAAACTATAAGTATTGATTAGAGAAGGATTTGAACAATTTAATGTTATTTAATTTTTATTTTTGATATAGATTTTTATATTAATAACTTTAAAATATATCACTTTAATCAATGCTTATTTATACGAGTTCAGTTATTAATGTGTGGGATTTCATAGTCTTTATGTATTTTATGAAATATAAAACCCCAAACAAGAATAGTTCAAAAAATATTTTTTATTCTAAATATAACTATATTTGGACCAGTTATATTTCTATTTAAATATTAAAATGTCATTTAGGATCAATTATTATTAAAAAAGCAAGATGGATAAAAAGTTAATTACAAAGGAAATTAGGTTCTCATGAACTATATTTTCCGATCTTTGTAAAATAGAAAATCAAAAATTAATTTCAAATAAAAACATTCAATAAATAATAAATGCATTACTCTTAACCATTTAAAAGAAAAAGATTGTGTTTGGTTACTTTTCCTTGAAAAGTGTGATCATAAAATTATAAAAGTGGGGTGTTTGGGAATTTTGAATCACTTTTCCAATCAATTTTTTTTTTTTTTGTGAATTTTAGCATTCTACTTCATCTTTCAGCTTTAGTCGATGAAAACCCTACTATGGAGCATCAGAGGATAAAAATTCTTCTACATACAAGACTTAGGAATGAAAAAATTCATTTTTTGTGTGGTGGTTTCATCCATGAACTACATATGCTTTGTGATCTGTCCATATTAGATCTTTTCTTCATAAAATAATTTACTTGATGATGCAACCTAGAATTTACCAGATAACACCCTAGACATGCTAGCACATCACCCAGCCTAGACTAAGCACTCACCCAAAGTGTGCAAAGGTACCATGTCCCTCTTTAGGGTTGCTAAAGAAGAATGCTAGTATGATGAAAAAAAAAATATATATATATATATATATATATATACATAACTAATCCACCATTCTACCATGCATGCTACATCTAGATCTATGAAAGAACAAGCTTTCAACAGTAATCATGATTGAATCAATAACATGCAACAATCAATTACACACGGGAATGAAACTTAGATTTAGCCAATATCCTCCATTTATTAATAAACATAGAAGCTCCTTACAATAATATCAATCTGTACCAATGCTCGCGTGGATATGATACAATAATCGATAATATGCGCATATCTCTATATCTCCATACATCCATCTCTCTTCTACACTCTCTCTATATCTATATACCTCTCACCTCTCTGTGTCGGGATTGGGTATATCATTACGTACATATATATAGGGTGGGGACTTTCCCTTCACCACTAATCTATTCTTGAAATAGGTTGAATACTATTAATAGCCACGTGTCATTTACGGGCATAGCCCGCATGCAAATGTGCTATCTATAGAACTCTTACAGTTAACTGAAGTGAAAATCCTATTCTTATCTTATCTCTATGCAAAATGCTTCGATCTGATCCTCTAAAGATAGATAATGTGTGGCGTGCACGTCTCTGCATTGTTGGTGTATTCTACACACCATCTTCTAAAAATAGGTCTTCATGCTTAAAATCGGCTAAGTCTTGAATGTTGAACTTGCCCTCTGCACGTAGATTCTTGGTCCTCTGCACCCTTGATCCTATCCTTCTCTCCCATGCGGACCTCTTGATCTCTAACAAGTATTTTGTGATCAACATTACCCCACGATAATCTCATTGTCATCCCGATAATGGTTATCTCCAAAAATTGAAGTAAAGAGTAAAATAATGGAAATAATAAGAATGAAAGAATGTAGATAAATAAAGAAGTTTTATGAGGCTATGAGGTAGCCTCCTCTGCATCAGTTTGAATTATCAACTCTAGATACTCCTCCTTTATTCCGGCCTCAAGGCCTACCATTTGATGAGTGCTTCTTACTGCTTTCTCTAGAATGTCCACAAAAATGGATTGCAACTCATCCCTCGTAATCTCTCCTTTTTCATTCTACAAAACCAACACAACGCTAGACATCAAGGTCATTATGTTAGGAATACTTATATAGTGCTCACATTATTCATATATATGGATGAATAATATTATGTAATATATTATGAGTTGTAATAAATAAAATCATAATATCAGGTTATTATATTATATACGTGAGTTGTTTGGGAGTTATAACAACTCACATATATATAGATTTGTGGTTGAGTTGTTTCCTACTTAATAGGAAACTATCTCCCTATATATTTGCAGCTTGTTCAGTATGTATTAATCCCATATGAATTGAATATAGAGAAATAATATAATTAATCTGAGTGTTTTACCTGTGCAAGTCTGATCCAAAATCAATATTTGGTATCAGAGTGTTATGGAGAACACTATGGAATTGTGAAAATTGTAAGGGGTAGATCCGCTGCTAGTTTTTGCCCCTGCACATGAAAGTTTTGAGTTTTATGGTTATCTGCATCGTTGTCATTCTATGCATCCATGGCATCCAAGGTTGTAATGTAATCTGGTCGGATCATAAGGCGTTTGGAGTTTTCTTTTGGAGTGTAACCCACCCCACACGTGGAGGATCTTATACTTTCATGGAGTAGTTTAAAATTTTATTTTCTGTCGACTATTCATTTGGAATTCATTGCATTTGAAGATGACATAGGATAATTTACGTCCTCTCGTCTCCTCTAGAATTTATACAGATCAATGATATTTTTATTCTGTGACATTAATAGTGTGTATTGATAAGATCTGTGTAATCTATCAAATATCTGACACCTACAGATTGGTGAAACATTCATGAAGATCATTTCCCGAATAGAAAGACCTGATTTTGCATTGTCATAGTCAGAAAATTAAGAGCTCTCACATTTGTTGTCCTAGCCATATTTGAGGAGTGTATTTACCCAATGCCATTGAAATCTGGTGATTCACACATAGACTGTTCTGACGTGCAGTATTATAAGCCTGAAAAAGTTATCTTGCAAATCTGCAGTCAACAGGTTTGAAGTTGTCTCATTCTCCATGTGGCCATTCAGATGATTCTCTATATGACGTGTTGAGTATAATATAAACTCTTCATTGAATCGGTCTTGGATAGTCAATTATTTTTAAATTACGTGTCAAGTTTTAGTGTCATTTTAATTTTGTATTAGTCACAGATTTAATATGTTATTCAAAATCTTAACAAGTCAAATAATTCCATATAGGTGATTTTAGGTTTTTTTAATACTCATTTTCATTTAAAAAGTAATCTCATTTTATTACTTTTTAATTTAGTTGAGTCTTTTTGTCCGATTCAAAATAGTCATTGTCAAGTCGAGAGTCGATTTTTGTTTAGTCGTCAAAAGTTCATTGTGGGTCAATGCTATTGTAAAAAGTGTCATCTTCCAAAGTTCGAAAAATAAATTTTTTTTTCTTGCATTTCAATTTTGGACGGATTTTCGCTTGTATGTGACGTCCAAATTATTGAAGGTATTTTTGAGCTTCATGATCACATCCGGCTGAACTAGCAGCATGAAAATGGAGGATGGAGGCACAGGAGGTTGGAGGTCATTCAGTGACCTCTCGTCAATCACCAATGATGGGGCCGCACAAAGCTGTGGTGATAGTGTGTGTGTGAGTTTACTTTCTTTTCAGAGTTGCAGTCGATTTCAGTTGTGTGCAGCATGATTCTTTTTCAGTGTTCCTCTAATGGCTTGAATAAGTGAAATGTTCACATTGAGGGGGGGAACATGGTCTCAATGTTCCATTTTCTCTTTTCATATTTGTAATCAGTGAGTGGTATTTCCTACATAATTTCCTAAAGGAAAAGCATAGTGGACAGATGAAAGCACAAAAGAAAAGCAGCATCATGATATTTGGGTTGTTGGTTGTCCTATAAAACCATCTGTATGTTTGGGTTATTGGTTTTCCTATAAAACCATCTGTATGTTTGGGTTGTTGGTTGTCCTGTAAAACCATCCTTGAAGGTTGTTGGTTGTCCTTGGAAAACCATCCATGTTGAGGTTGTTGGCTGTCCTGAAAAACCATCCAGATCATGAGCACACACGGGCGGCACGCTGCAAAAGGAAGTGCAATTGTTTTTCTCCCATGTTTGCACTAAGGGGGAATGTTAGGAATACTTATATAGTGCTCACATTATTCATATATATGGATGAATAATATTATGTAATATATTATGAGTTGTAATAAACAAACTCATAATATCAGGTTATTATATTATATACGTGAGTTGTTTGGGAGTTATAACAACTCACATATATATAGATTTGTGGTTGAGTTGTTTCCTACTTAATAGGAAACTATCTCCTATATATTTGTAACTTGTTCAAGTATGTATTAATCCCATATGAATTGAATATATAGAAATAATATAATTAATCCGAAGTGTTTTACCATTGTGCAAGTCGATCTAAAATCAATACATTATTCCTTCTAGAAGATCCATCTTTTGTCTACAATGAGCTTCCCAAGCTCTTCCAACTGAGTCTTATGCGGCTCTTGTGTTCTTTGTTAGGGCCTCGTATTCTACGCTTAACTATTGATAATCTTTTTACGTGGCCCAATGTCTTTTCTGTCATTACTTTTTGGACCTCATCATTTTATTGTAGCTTCTTTATCTTTGATAAGTGCCTCTGGAGCATGTGCATATATTCAAATCCTGGTCTACTTTCTTCAATACTTCTTATAGCGCTTGCAATAGCCCTTCATAGGATGTAATCTTTCACATCACTGAGGCTTTCTATCATTCTACCTCTTGCTCGATTTCCTTGGCATTGTTATTTACAGACGTTCGTCTTCAAGAACCAAGTCCACCAACTTTCATACATAATGTATCATTGAGGGAAACATATTTGGTACTTTGGTCTCCAAGTGTGGCCTAGATATTATGACATTTTCCTTAATCTCCTCTGCGAATCCTATAAATACTTCATTCTTCTTACGTGACAAGTCCCTCTCTTGTGTTATGCCACGCTATCTCAAGTATCCTTAACACCTTGACTCCTCATGTGGTGCTCGATTGTTGCAAGTTTGTCCATATTTCTTCTAGAAAATTTAGCGAGAAACCTTCACCACTTTGTTGCTAACTTTGCTCATCCAACATGATAGTAGGTTTTTGTCATGTGTGTAGCTTGGGGTGCCTTCTTCAACCGTCTTGAAACACATGAATCTTCACATACATCAAAGTCAAGCTCATCCATGTGGGTGTGCATTGACCAGATAGTTTCTTTTGAGTGCACATGAGTTCTTGCCATATCCTCATCAATAAGCTCCCAAAGCAAAATAAATCATTACGTGCTATCGTGCTCTAGAAGTGGGCTCGAGATAATTTTACATGTGTCCTCTGCATACCCCATAGCTAGTGGAATGTGCTCTCCACTCATCCTCTTCAATCTAGGACCCTTGGGAACTATATCTTAAAGGTTAGGATCTATCCGTTACATCCTAAGAAGTCACATGCATGGATCTAGAGGTTTCCTTTTCTTTTTCTTCTCTGTCCTTCATCTCTTTATGTTTTTGCTCCTCCTCATTTCGTGGCTCATCTTCTTGCTTGAGTGGGGTAGGATATGCATTCTCGCTCTCTTCTAATTCATTTCCTTCTTTATCCAACTACATATTTATTCTCTTCTTTGGTTCAATGGTCTCCTTGTGTGGAGATAGATGAGGTGATTTTCATACCATTTTCATGCTCCTCGTCTTCACCCTCTATTTAAAAAACTTATGTGGGCCTTTGCACCGGTATGTTTTGGATTGTGTGCTTACCCTTTAATGGCTGCGGGAGCATGAATTCAATTTCTACATACTTATTGTTCTCCATCTTGGGCTTTAGTGAACATACACTAATGTTGCCCCTACATTTGCTACAACTAGACTTATTGGCTTAATATTCAATAGCTCCAAAATGATTCTCTCGGTGTAGGAACTTCTTCGGGACATACATGCCTATTCCTCAACGTATGGTAGTCATAGTCTACCTTATACGTATTAAATACCGGTCAGCGTGTGTCTATAAATGTGTGAACATATGCTTAGAAATACCTTACAGTGAATGCGTAAGGCAATTTACACCAAGGGCTCTAGACTCCATCTCTCATTGGGAAGTGCACAATGTATAAATGTTGATATATAGAGAAATGGACTTGTTTCCCTACTACCGATCGTAGGTCTTTGGGATGTGCCACTTTCTTCAAATGCCATGTGGAGCCTATCATACCATTTCTCCGCCCTTTTCTTGACATCATCTGTCATGGCCCCTTTACATAGGTACTTGCTTGAACCTTTCAATTTGGTAACTTATTCTCTATGGGGTATTCCCATACCTATTCTTTTGGCTCATCGGTACTCCAATATCCATGAATACTCATGATAGTAGAACAACGCCAAAGCTAATGTTCCCTCATGTGTACAATTCCTTGACTATTTGTTCTACAATGTAGCCAACGCAATATTATAGATTACCCATTCTAACATCTTACATGCAACATGTAACCACATATATTTACCTATGACCACTTCTCCCGATCATTCAACTTTGTAACAAGGTGTGTTACTTCTTGCAAAACTAGATAGTTCTTCAATTTGTCTACATCCATACCGCATGAGACCCTTGAGTGTTACCCCAACTCTGTCTCGGTGTTTAAAATCATGAATTTATCTATGAGATCATTCTTTATGTCCTCTCATGTGGCCTTCAAACTCGTGAATCGATGAGATAAGCACATATGAGATTCTAAATTTACGTCCTACAAAGTAGATTAAGTCCTCGTGCACTCTGCTCATGAGGCACTGATATAAGGGCTCGTACTTCCTAAAATATGTAGGCTCATATAACTGGTAGACCCCAATTTTCTTCAGAAGCTTCTCACCTACATCATTATAAACTAACATATCATCCATCGTACACTTGTTCATCCTCCCAAAGTAAGTAAGGAATTGAGCTCCTTCTTGTTCTCCACGGTCCTATGATTATTTTCCCTCACTTTTCTCTTTCTAATAGGTGAATCCCATTCTAGCCAATGATGACTCCTAGATATTTAATTTCTGAAAAATCACTTTTGGGTGCCATCTTTTCTTCCTCGACCACCTTCTTCTTTCCTTTAGTTCCTACTACAACTGTCTTCTTAGTTTCCATTTTACCTTGCAAATGTCTCCTCTTTCTAACGCTGCAATTTTTGAATCAAATCGTAGCTCAATTCAATCATTCCCTAGGTGCAAACTTTGTCCCCTAACTCCTCTTTGTCTCCTGCTTCACTCAAACCC
This sequence comes from Taxus wallichiana var. yunnanensis, assembly GCA_018340775.1. Classification (NCBI taxonomy): domain Eukaryota; kingdom Viridiplantae; phylum Streptophyta; class Pinopsida; order Cupressales; family Taxaceae; genus Taxus; species Taxus wallichiana. The sequence goes on from CM031239.1 coordinate 251,835,168, forward strand.
TTCACCACTTGGTACACAATCTTCTTTTCACACAGATCTATTTGTTCATGGTTGGTTTCACTCCCTTCACACCTTAATCCTATAACTCGGCTCTTCACACTTAGCTCTTTTCTCAATTTCTCTTAATCGCAAGTGTAAAAATGTATTCGCATCCCATCCTTATATATATATTTCAAATTTTGATGCATTTATTGCTCCTTCACCTACCAAATATCCACGTCATTCATTGAACAAATCCGTTCATTCCTTACGGTACATCTTCGTGCCCCAGCTATAACCTTATAGCGGACCTTCCTTTCCTCTCGGTCAAAGACTTCTCTTGGTGCACCTTTGTGCCCGAGTGCCTCATCACCGTAGCTTCTCCTAGTAGTTATCATGGCCTCTTCTTACCTCGCGTTATACTTTCCTTTCATTCATCTCCATCCTTGGTCACTTTTGAGAAACAATCTTTTATTACTTAAAGCACACCCGTAGTAGCTTATTCCTTTCACCTTTCAATTCCCATAGTATTTTACTTGGATAACTACAACCACCCCACACTAAAATTATGTGTAGTCCTCTGTGCATAAACATTCTTCACATAGTAATTACCTTCATGCACGCAAGCGCACTTATTACATAAGAACAATAAATAAATTGACAAAGCATAGTGAAAATGAATGAAATACATTAAGAAAATACAAAATTGAAAACCTAATCTAAATGGCAATACTACCTTATTACAAACACCAAAAATACTTATTTATAGTAGGGCTTCAACCTACTTCCATTAAAGTAACCGGGTAGCCGTGTTCCATCAAGTGCTTCTAACTAGAAAACACCCAATTCAAGTATGTAAGTGATAATATATGGCTCCAACCAATGTAATTTGAGCTTGCCTGGATGGCACAAGAACTTTGAGTCATACAGAAGTACCATTTTTCTAATCTCAAACTTCTTATCCCTTATGTTTATGTCATGCCATGCTTTCTGCATGGATTTTTCCTACTTCTGACTCCATCGTGCTATGGCTCTTCACTCATCTAATTGAATCATATTCTCGATACACTCTTTTAAATCCTTCTCATCAGCTAGACCTCTAGCGCATGCAATGCACAAAGAAGGTAACATAAATTCTATAGGGAGAACGGCTTATGAGCCAAACACCAACTGAAACGGTGTGGCTTTCTTCAATCTCTTATAAGTTGTTCTATATGCCTAAAGAATAACATACACTTTATCATCCCAATCCTTTCTCCCAACATCAAATTTTTTTGTCAAAGTTTGGCTCAAAATCTTGTTGGAAGCCTCAATGATTCCATTTTCCGAGGATGATAAGGTGTAGTTTTATGGTGTGTAACCATAAACTCATCTAATAGGATCTGATTGTCTCATTCAAAAAAATGTGTACCCCTATCACATGTAAAGCTTAAAGTACATCCATATCTTGTAAGAAAATTATCCCACATAAACCTAGCTATTGTAGATGTTGTACGAGTCCTTCATAGGTCTTGCTTTTGCCCACCGTGTGAGATAATCTGTGTAAGTAATGATATAGCGTAACCCAATCCTTTGCACAGCTAGAAAAATAGGTCCTACAAAGTCAATGGACCCTTTCTCAAATGGTTTGGCACTACTAATTGGTCTCAAAGGAATCTTATCTCTTTGCCTTGGTTTTCCTAGCAGTGCTAACAATGATCACATGCCTTCCAATATTCTTTACAATATGTATATAATGTCTCCCACTATAATCCAACAAGTAGGATCTTTTAGGTAGACACATCAACTACATAATGGCCTCCTGCAATACCACCATGGGCTTCTTCCATAATATCCTTGCGCTCATGCTCTAATACACAATGGCGTAATACTTCATCTCTGCCTAACTTGTAGAGGTCACCACTGATTAACATAAATGGTGTTGCGCATATAGCAAGTTGTTTCTTTTCTAATTCCTTCATTCCTTCTGGTGCCACACCAGTCGTAAAAATATATCAATTTCTTCTAATTCTAAGGGTGCATGTTATAACCTATATAACTGTACATCTGGCATGGTTTCTTAAATAGTTTGTGCTTCTTCTCCTAAGTGAATTCTAGACAAGTGGTCTAGTCAATAAATACTTTTCCCTAGCTTCACCACATCCGTGAAATCAAAATATTGAAATAGGAGTACCCATCTGCATATGCGCCCTTGTAAAATAGGCTTGTTTACCAAGTACTTCAATGCCATGTCATCTTTATAAAACATAAATGGTGTTTCTAACACAAATACTATCAAAATTTGTGCAATGCATAGATCATTGACAAAGCTTCGCGCCTTGTAGTTGTATAATTCCTTTCGTAGCAAGAGTCACTTCCTACTAGGAAAACAAACTAGATGATCTATAATACCTTCACTAGGTTGAGGTAACATAGTGCCAATGGCCATAGTAGAAGCATACACATGGATATCAAATGGTTTATCCCATGAGGGAAAACGTAGAATGGGTACCGTAGTAAGTTTCTCTTTTAATATCTCAAACGTGCGATGTTGTGGTTCTCCCCAATAAAATGTACCTTTACCTTGATAACTCTTCCGAAGGTGCAACAACTTTGGCATACCCTCGATGAATTTTCTATAATATCTTGTATGACCTAGAAATTTGTGCACCTCACTTTGACTAGTAGGTGCTTGAGGCCTATAATGACCACAACCTTAGCTGGATCAACCAACAAACCTTCCTTGCAGATTATATTTCCTAACAATAGTCCAAATGGTGTAGCAAATATTCACTTCTTGATTTTCAAAGAGAAAATTAATTGTCTGCACCCTTTAAACATTAAGCGTAGATTGCCACAATGATATTTCACAAGCCCATATAATGTCCAATCATCTAGGTTGACTGTAAGAAGTTATGAATAAAGTCTTTGAATGCTTGAAAAACTATGTGTAAGAATACAACACGTGCATTTTTCAATCCAAAAGGCATCACTATATAGGCAAAACTTCCCCATTCTATAGTAAATGTTGTCTTTTCTTGATCCTCCTGAGCAATCCTAACCTGATGATACCTAGAAAACCCATTTGTGAAAGAATATATTTCGCACCCTGCCACTCCTTCCAGTATTTCCTCAGTGAATGCGTAGGGAATGGATCTGTGATGCATGCAACATTCAGCTCCCTCTATTCCACACATATTCTAATTCATCCATCCTTCTTGACACCGATCACAATTGGACTAACCCATTCTAACTCATCAAGGGGCTTGATAACTCTAGATTTCAACATTTTATCAATTTCTTCAATTAACTTTCCATGAAAATTAAGATTCATTTTGTAAGGTCTCTTTCTCATGGGGCATGCACCTTCCTTAAGCTTTATCTTCATTTCCCCAAGTGATTTATGCATGCCTTTAAGTTCATGATACCCTTGAGGGAATAAGTCCTGATAATCCCTGAGTAACTCAATGATCTTTTCTACCTCCAAGTCTGACCAATAGTCTCCAATGATGGCCTCCTTAGGCTTAGCCTCTAAATGTATATTCACCTTCTTTGTCTTCATTTGTTCGTGATAGGAACACATATCTTTGTTTACATTGTCCAAGACCTTACACACCCCTTGTGAATTTTCAATATCCAGGTTCTCAAATTCCTCATCATCCATGATGTAAACCATCTTTCCTTTCTCTTTCTCAAGGCCGGCATGTTCAAGTAGTATAGATTCCATTTCTTCCTCCTTTTCAAAACGCGCTCCAAACTCTACCTCACAAAAAAATTCCTGAATATGCTCTTCGGCTTTTTCAATATCTCGCATAGTTAAGTGATTGATAAATTTTAATGCCTCTTATATTGGAGGTTGGCAAGAAAAGTAGTCAAAGGTCTAGATCATTCCTGCATTTAAATTTTTCCAGTTCCTGTCTCTTGATGTAGTTCGCGTATATATACCGAGATCGTGCACATCCTTGTAGCGTAGATTACAATCTATGTAGCCAGAGTGAAGGTGGTAATGCTTCTTGTCTTACTGTCCAGAGTCTCCTCACGCTGCTGAATGTGATGTTGAACAGGTTTATCACCATGATAAGTGCAGATGTGTGTAAGTGCATTGTTCCTTACAAACCTAATAAATAAGGTCACTCCAATCTCTTCCCATTTTAAAATATTATCTCTGTAGACTACCCACCAGTGCTTTGTTGTCTCACATAAGGTACATACTAACATATATATTCTCTTAATTTGATATGTCTACCGTGTTTCCATGGCTTTCAAAAATCTTTGGAATATCTCTTACCCGTGTATACCAAGGTATTGTGCTACCTATCCATTGAGCCAAATGAAGTACATTCTTGCATGAAACTATGTTTTTCACCTCGTACCCTCCTAGTTCATATGTTCGATGACCCTAATTGTCACAAGCAATACTCGTAGTATCACTAATAGAATGAGAATCCTCCCACTATAGGATGCCTTATTTTAATGAATCATTGACCTCTGGGTCCTAAATAACATGTACATAAATTTTTTCAAGTCCTCCTCACTTAAAGGCTCAATATATGGTGTAAAATTCCCATCATTAGAGGTATCACAACTCTTTCCTCCTTTTTCTCAAAGCTGATATATCGCTTATTGAATCTCAAGTTAGAATTATTTGCATAACACCAAGGGCATCCAAGCAAGGATGGAAAATTATCTACTTCTACAAGTTCTAATATGTCAAAATCCCCAGTGAACATGGCCCATTGTAGGGTTATAGATGCATCCTTGAAAATTTTTATGGCAGTTACCTTAGTCCGGTTTGCCATAAACAACACATTAGATGATGGCTGCAATGGAGGCCTCCCCATTTGTACCCATACATCTAATATAAGCACATTTACTTCTGCACCTGTATCAATCAATATGTTGGTCAAAAACCACCCATCCACAACAACATTGAGAGTTATTTCCTTGTCATATTCAATGCTATCAGGGGGAATATTTTCATGCAGAATCTACCATCTAGTCTCAATACTCATGAGAGAAGTGTTCCCTTTTAACCAAATTCCTAATAGTGGAATGATGTTCTCCTGGTGCAACATTTTGCACACTTATCTTAGATCATCGATATTAGTTTGGAGTGTCTCTAATGCTTTATTCTACTCCTTTAAGTATTGTATCTCACCCTGAAGATTCCTTAACACTTCCATGGTATCTTGGTAAACTTCCTTCTGATGAGCAGGATTTGGGTACCTTGCATGCAAAACCTTCTCCTTGGTGATCACGGAGGCTTCGGTGTAATGCCTCTCTTGTGCGCACCACCTCATCTCGTGTAGTAATCTTCATTGTCAATGCCTCAAGTCCTTCTACTATCTTGGGCATCCACTGATCTTCTACTGTGTGCTAGATTCCAACCATCTTGGCACCTTTATTTTCTTACTTATGTTGCTTACTTAGATGCTCATATAAGTTCGAGCACTCATCATAGATATGGTTCTTTCCACAGAAAGAACATGCAATATTCTAAGGACATTCATGCCTATAGTGGTCGGGGAGAGATCCGCACGTATAACATGTTCCATGTGTGAACTCACCTCTTCCTCTACCACGGCCTTGTCCTCCATATCCACCACGATATCCACATCCCCTTCGACGACCTCCTTCAAAAGCGGCCCTCATTCTGTCATACCGCATTTGATTATGATCCCGATATGGTGCTCATTCTTACCTTTAGAATTATTTGTTACACTTTTCTGTCATACCCCAATGTCTATGGCATCCTGGATCGACCAATCAATCGATAATTCTCCATATCATGGGTCATGGACTGTAAATTTCTGAGAAGATGGATAAATTCTTCCTTATCACGCGTTGTAAAAAAGGACCATGACTAGCATTATGATTTAATTGATAGATCTCACAGTCCTAACGAGTAATGAGCATATTGTTCTACGAGGACACTATCCTTGGTGTGACCTTCACCTCACAATCTATACACCAAATTCTTGAGCACATTTCATGGGCTGAATTCACTTGATAACTTCTCTAACTTGTTTGGCCATATCTATAATTTGTGTCTCTAAGAATGGACTAAAGCCAATGTCAATTCTCCCAAATACCTCGGTATACAAAGTTGCTTCAAAGTGCTTTACACGTTATTAGTATATGTTTTATGTGATAGTGCTCTTACGAATGGTGTAATCAACCCTCCAACGAACCATTGTGCATGGATTGCGTGAATATCATAAGATAGCTTAGATAAAAGTGTCTTAAAATGGCCATCATACTCATGTACACTCTCATTAGTTCCTTGATCGATATCCTTGAGTGCACTAATACTCTTCCGCTCAAACTCGGGGTATGGAACTCTTTCGGGAAAGCATCCTTCAATGCTACGTAATCCACATAGGTTTGATCGGGGTCAAAATTCCTATAGTAGTTGTGTGTTCATCCTTGCAAGGTAGTAGCGAATTGACTTGCCTTACACTCAACGGTTGTGATCCCTTTAGCACTCCACAAGATTTCACACATATGCACATGCTCAACAACATC